>JANBXA010000180.1:16667500-17177500 GCA_030556225.1 Cricetiscus sungorus | reverse complement strand
ATGAATGGATGAGGGACCCCAAGTTAAAACAACTTGTTAAACAATAAAAGACTCTTTGCTTTTGCACCGGAATGGGTCTCTTGGTGATTTGGGGGTTCAGAATTGGTGCACAACAGTGTCACTTTTACTTCTCAGCAGCCACATGTATGCAAGTTTTGAAATTGCAGTCATCTCCATGGGCCTCACTCTTCCTACCCCCATAGGTAAGTAAGGTTTAGAGCAGATCAAAGTCATGTCCTGGGAGAAGAGGTTGATCTCTTCTTAGAAGGAGGCCATGGGACTTAAATCAGATGGAGCTCCAAATGAGAAAATGCAATGAGTTCCTGAAATCCCTTCTCCCACCAATGTCCCCAATCAACTTGAGTTTCAGAAGTCAGGGTTCTGAAAGAATTACCCATTGCTGGAGGTTGTGGAAACAAAGACAGGAAATACCTATATCCAGGTCTTGGAATTTTCAGTATAGTTGGAATTGGCTTTAGATAGAGGTAATTAGCCAGGCCTGAACCGCTCACTGTACTTCAGGACATAGTCAACATGGTACCTGTAGCCATGGTACTAAAAATAGTATGACATTCATACAGCGAACCCAGCAAAGTCCCAGAGAAAATTTCTACTGCTTATTGTCAGATTTTATGTCCTTATGTAATTACACAGGCAAGGGCTGGCCTCTGGACATGTCTGTGGGGAACTGTCTTGATTGTTAATTGGCCCAGTCCTCTATGGGATAGGGGGACATCATTCCCTCAAGCTGTATGCATGAAGAAAGCTGTTAAGCAAGCAAGAGGCCTAGGTGCATTCTCTTCATTCTACTTTTGTCTGTGGTGTGATGCTTCAAGTTCCTGCCTTGACTTCCCCAAAATGATGAACTGTAACTTGGGAATCCTACACCAAATAAACCCTTTCTGCTCTTTACTGCTTGTTGTCAAGTGTTTGTCACAAGAGAAATGGGACTAGAACACTCACTGTGTGTGTGTGTGTGTGTGTGTGTGTGTGTGTGTGTGTGTGTGTGTGTGTGTGTGTGTGTGTGTGTTTCCTGGATCTGTTTTTATCAAAAAACTGAGATTTAGAAAGGAAATCATGTTTAAGTAAAGAGAAAGTCTCTGCCATCCATTTTAGAGTCTATATTTGGACTTTGGGGGAAAGTATGTATTATTCTAGCAAATTTGGAAACCATTTTTTACACCAATTTTAGAGAAGAGAAAGGATATTCTGATTGTGCTGTGGTGAGCAGTTGTCTTGAGAGGGATAAGCCTTCTGTGTATTTTACTGACCTAGCCTTTGCAACATCCTCAGCATGAATCACTTCCACTCTTATAGTTCTTTTAAAAGAACATAAGGATGGATTTAATGCACTAAGAAACAATAAAGATTATACAAACTAGTCAATCAAAAAGTACAATGGTGCTTTGCCAAATGTCAACGGTTGACCTACATTTTCAGGATAAACAGTGGATTTTACAGGGATGTGAGCTTGACTGCAGGCGGTTCTGCTCAGGGTGAACTGGAGCCCTTTTGTTGATTCTAGACCACACAGCACTCCTCACCCCCTGCTATGTTTCATGTTACCCAATGCTCAGCACCCTGGTCTCTGTGTGCAGTGGAACGTAAACCATCACCACTGGAAAAACAAAACAATCCCCATCCCATCTTGTCATGCTCTTTCAGGGTGTTTATGACTATCCCTTCCATGCTTCTTTTCCCCACAAGAGTGGAGCTATAGGGAGTGAGACCCATGCCTTGGAAACAAAGGTTGAGGATGAAAAAAAACATTCAGTTATCCAGAAACACAACATATTATGGCAATGATTAAAAAATTAGATCTAGTGCCAAAGGTTCTTGAGGAATGATATCTTAAAACTTCAATGGTTTTTTTAGATTTAATTATTTTGTATTATATGTAAGAGTGTTTTGCCTACCTATGTGCATATACACCAGTGCCTGATCCCCACAGAGGCCAGGTGATGACTCTGGATCCTCTGAAACAGGGGATAGAGATGGTTGGAAACTATGTGGATTTTGGGGACTGAACTCAGGTCCTTTCCAAGAACAGCGCTGTTAACTACTTTGTTATTTCTCCAGCCACACACACACAGTGTATACCTTTTAAATAATAACTTTTGCAGCGTTCCCTCACGTGTTCTACTTCAACCTTAGCTCTGGCCAATGAAACTCAATTTTAAAACAATGAACAATCTAGATGGCTCCTTCCTTCCTTCCTTCCTTCCTTCCTTCCTTCCTTCCTTCCTTCCTTCCTTTTCTTTCTGTTTTTTGAGACAGGGTTTCTCTATGGCTTTAGAGCCTGTCCTGGTACTCGCTCTGTAGACCAGGCTGGACTTGAACTCACAGAGATCCGCCTGCCTCTGCCTCCTGAGTGCTGGGATTAAAGGTGTGAGCCACTAACACCCAGCTTTTGGCATGCATTTCAAAAGCACACAAGTAAGCCAGGGGTTACAACCTGAAGAGCTGCCTATGTGGATGCCTCTACGTCATCTGTCTTCCTATTAGAGTTAAATAAAAATCAACAGCATTATTCCCTATACAACAATAACCTGTGGTCTATGAAGCTTTTTCCTAATGCTATCTCATTTATTTACATGGGAAGAGGTAGTGTGGGGATCAAACGAACCTAAGGTCTGGCACCTGTTAAGACTGTGATCTACAGCAGAACTACAACCAGCCTATAAATACAGTTATTGCGGTTTAATAAGGGTCAGGATAAACAAATAGGCCGAATAGATGTTTATTAAGGGAGAAACAACTCACAACACAGACAGATAAACACAGCAGTTGAAACTGGATGCTCCTCTCTCCCTGTCCCGCCAGAAAGAGAGCGTTCTCCGCCTCCTTCCAAGACCCAGCCCCACAGGTCACTTCCACCCCTGGCTCCACCCCTCAATGGGTGTGGTCAGTGCCACAGAAGCAGACACAGTGACTATCCCACTACATACAGTTTTTGAAAATCTCATTTCATGATCACCTCCCACCACACACAAACCGATGCCCCATGCTGTCATTCTCCCTGTACCTGCCATGAACAAACACTTTGAGCTTATTCCATCTCTCGGTAATATTTTGTCATAGGATTAGACAGGAACCAAGAGCGTTTTATTCTGTTTTAGTTGTTGCTGTTTTTCCTGACGCTGCCTTACTATATAGCCCAGGTTAGTCTTAAACTCAAAATCTTTTTGCCTCTTTGTTCTAGGCCAGTGATTCTCAACCTTCCTAATGCTGTGACTCTTTAACGCAGTTCTTCATGTTGTGGGACCCCCAACCATATAATTATTTCCATTGCTATCTCATAACTATAATTTTGTTAGTGTTATGAATTATAGTGCAAACGTCTGATATGCATGATATCTGATGTGCAACACCTGTGAAAGGGTCGGTCCTTCCACACACACTGTTCTAGGTGCTGAGATTCCAAGAACACGTGACCACGCTGTCTTTTTTTTTATAACCTTCTTGCTTCACTAGGCATCCACCCCAGAAGAGCTAATGATTAGTATGAAGACGTGTATTTGTATAGATATAAACTGAAAACTAGGGGAGACCATATTCATTTTGATCACTGCCAGGCACGAATGAAGTCATGTCATATTGTAAACTGACTTAAAACATTATAGAGGAAGGGATTTAGGGTTTTGTTGTTGTTGTTGTTGAATGTGAATTTTACACATGACAGCATCATTTTGAAATCTCAAAAGGTGGGTGGGATTCACCTAACTCTTGACTCACAAGACTTTTAAAAAGAGAGCTCTCACAGTGTTGTGGATCCTTTCCCAGGTCCCATCTGACATCACCAAAGGCACTCAGTGATTCTGATGCATTTTGGTTTTGTTTTTGGTGACTAAAGGTTTTTGTCTGGCTCTGGCTGGTTCATAACTCTCACGGCGGCTTCCTCCTCATCTCAGCTGTCATTGGGAGTCATTACTCAGATCATAGTACAGATCTGAGTAAGAATCTTCTGGTCTTTCTGATCTCAGATGCTACAAATTCATGACCCATTTTGTGATTTTTCATTCTTAAAAAAAAAAACAACAAAAAAAAAAACAAAACAAAACAAAAAAAAGTATCTTTTTCTTGCGGTGTCTTGAGGCCCTGACTAAGCGCTCCAGGTGATCTGGCCTTCTCAAGAGAAACCTTCAGACAAGTGTTCGAGTAATTGAAAGCCAAAGGGAAAGACGACAGGACACCCTGGCTGCATCCTGAAGAGCCAAGTGTGTCTTGGCTACTGACACACCGCTTTGTTTCAAGGGACCATCCATCTGCTCACTATCTGAACCCAGACAAACTGTGACCAGCCTGGCTCAGTGTGAGGAACTGTCAGCTTGCTCCAGTATGACTCCCTCCAAGTATGTTGTTAGAGTAGCACCTGAAGGTATTAAAAGCAAGCTCGTTGTACCATCTTCTAAAATTACCCTCTTAGGCATTAAATACTGAGAATAAGTTAGCTGAAGGGGGTGTTTGTGTTGTTACTTTAATTAATTTCAAAGGTTTTATTCCCCCCCCCTTGCCCTAAAACCTAAAATTCCTCTTTAGCTGTGTGGTATGGGGAGTGGGGATCATACATTTAAATATAAATTTGCCACCCAAGTAATCCTCCCCTGCTCATACTTTGTCGGTAAGAAAGTGAAAGGAGAAGTTGGTTCTGCAGCCCAATACACTTTAGCCAGGTAGCACAGGTGACATCTCTTGTCCTCTGTTAGCCCGAAAGGATCACCAGAACTCACACTTAGAATTTGTTCATTCAAACAGGGACAGCGAAGTTGATGGGCTCACTACCTCCCATTAAAAAGAACATTTCTTGGGAGACCAATACAATTAACTAAGGGGTAAAAAAAACTAACTAGATATCTAAGTGAATAAACAAACAAACAAGCCAGTTTACCCTTAGCAATCCCTCTTTATCTTGATAATAGAAAAGCGTTTTCCACATCCTCAAAGAGCGATTTTCCCTTTTCCTTAAAACCTTCCGGAAGGACACACCCAGGGAGTTCAATTTGCATTTTGATGACAGCCTTTGTCCTTTATTTTACTTCCAAAGCCTGTTATTGTGTTGCCTAACTAGACTGATAACTGCTTCATTTACAATCCAAAAGACTCCTTAAAAGTTATAAGGGGAATTTAATAGGTAATCCCAACTGGGTTCCCGAATGAGTTGAGCGAAGAAACCAATTATGCTAACCCTGCTGTTTTAACTCCCTGGGGTCAATCCCAGAGCCCTTTCCCCACCCCCATTCCTCAAACAGTTGGCGAAATTTTGTCCTGAAAGTCCCTCAGTGCATTCTTTGGGGAAAAGAGTTCTGAGTTCTGATCAGATTTCCAATAATGTCCAGTGCTCAAGGGGGTTAAAGCCAGCACTACCTAGAGCCACGGTCAGCATGCCTGTAAGAAACGAAAGTCACCTGATGCTCCCAAACAAAACCTACCAGAGGTGCCTCTGCTCAGTCAGGAGAGTAAACCTGTTAAAACCGGAGGCCTGATGAGCTTCCTGTAGACTCTAGAAGGGATGAGACTCTCCTGAGAACAGGGACTTCTGTCATGGATGCAGCACATTGCCACAAAGGAAGCCAGGAAAAGAAATGAGACGCCTAGCATTGTTAGTTGCCTCCCAAGTGGGACAGTGAGTGACACCTGGCTGGGTCACCCCAGGCACTCTCACTTTAAAAGTTGTATTAATCTTCAGTCCTTACAAACCTCAAGTGTACACGGAGTTATTTGAAATGAAAATGAACTTCTAAATAGCCTGTTTATAGAAGTGTAGCAAACACCCGGGAATGAGCACAAACGATACAACTTGATATATTGATATATTCCACAACTTGAGCATGCTCATGTAACTACCCAGGCCAGTGAAGGTAAACCCCCACCCCCAGCCTTTTCCTGATGATTAAAATGACTGGTAAGGCAGAACGCCTCTCACGTATATGATTCTGTCTGTATATGAATATACTCTCTTGTTAAGGCCTTTTTGGGTCTTTTACTCCTTTGTGTGTTGAAGTATTGTCCTAGTAGGTGTTTCTATTACTGAAATGAAACACCATGACCAAAAGTCAAGTTGGGAAGGAAAGGGTTCATTGTCTTACACTTCAGCATTGCTATTCATCACTGAAGGAAGTCAGGACAGGAACTCAAATGGGGCAGGATCCCGGAGGCAGGAGCTGATGCAGAGGCCATGGAGGAGTGCTGCTTACTGGCTTGCTTTCCATGGCTTGCTAAACCTGCTTTCTTGCAGAATCTAGGACCACCAGCCCAGGGATGGCCCCACCTACCATCTGCTGGGCCCTCCCCCATTGATCACTAATTGAGAAAATGTTTACAGCTGGAGCTCAAGAAGGCATTTCCTCAGCTGAGGCTCCTTCCTCTGAAGTCTCTAGCTTGTGTCAAGCTGACATACAAAACCACCCAACACAGATAGATAGCTGTCCTTCCTGGGTAAACAGTAATTTCCGTGAGTCCTGCGAATATCTTCTGCCACAATGGTGGTGGCCCTCCCATCATCCCACAAGGATGGAGGCAATGCATAATGAATACTGAGTCCTGTCCCGAGAGTTAATCTTATACTACAAGTGACAGCACACAGGCCTGCCCCTTTTAGCTCTTACAAAGCCCGACCCCACAGCCTGAGGAGAGCAAGCTCTGCCAGACAGAGTCAGGTATCTATCTGTGCCAGAATTCTGAACCACTCTTAATATATGAGCCTGGCTTTTCCCTGCCCCTTGTCTCATATGCTTGGCTCATAACTAAACCATAGGGCATGAAGCTCCCCGCCAGCCCCCAACTTCACACAAGCCTGGTATTTCCTTTGTCCTTGGGATTGGCTCTAGGGTTCTCTCTGAAGATGCTTCTCTGCGGCCCGTCTCTCACGTGTCCTTCTCACTCTAACTCTTAATGAGGCTCCTCTCTGTTGTTTTTGGTCATTCATTAAAATTTGTCATTTATTCTTACAGCCCAGCCACAGTTTCCTCTCCCTCCTCCTCCTGACCCCCCACACCTCCCCTCTTCCCCCAGTCTACTCCTCTGCAGTTCAGAAAGGGGCAGGCCTCCCATGGGTGTGGGCAAAGCATGACATATCAAGTCTAAGCTCCTCCCATTTGTATTAAGGCTGGGTGAGGTAGTCTAGTATGAGTAAAGGGTTCCCAAAAGCTCAAGCACTAGGGAATTGGAGAAGATATCAGAAGATGGAAAGGTAGGTCTCTCGTGCTCATGCATTGGTACAATTAACATAGTTAAAATGGCCTTCTTACCTAAAGCAATCTACAGTTTCAATGCGTTTCCCATTAAAATTCCAACACAATTCCTCACAGATCTCAAAAGAACAATACTCAACTTTGTTTGAAAAAACCAAAAACCCAGGATAGCTAAAACAATCCTGTATGATAAAGGGACTTCTGGAGGCATCATCATCATCCCTGACTTCAAACTCTACTATAGAGCTATAGTAATAAAAAATAGCTTGGTATTGGCATAAAAACAGACAAGAAGATTGACAGAATCGAGTAGAAGAAACTGACATAAATCCACATAGCTATTATACAATGGAAAAAAAGAAAGCATCTTCAACAAATTGGCATAACTGGATGTCAGCATGTAGAAGAATGCAAATAGATCCATATCTATTGCTCTGCACAAAACTCAAGTGCAAGAGGATGGAAGACTTTAACAAAAATCCAGCTACACTGAAGATGATGGAAAAGAAAGTGGGAAGTAACCTGAACACACTGGCACAGGAGACCACTGCCTCTCCAGTTTTTAAAGGGAGGCCTCCCCTTTAAGGCTCCACTGAGCAAGTTAAATATATTATAGCATTTTCATTCTAACGATCTCTCCCTCCCACCTCCAGCTCTTTTTCTTAATAAATTACATCTCTGAAGGGAACTATGTGCCAATGTCCTTTCTGGGCTGATCACTGCTACACTTACTTTGTTATATGTAACACCAGGACCCTGAATTACCATCACATTGAAATAGATTTCTAAGTATTCATGGGTCAGATTTCAGCTTTTCTGTATGGATGTCCAGTTGACCTGGCACCACTTAATAAAAAGACCCTGTCGTTTCCTGTTGATCAGCCATGTTCCTTTGTCATAGGCCTAGTGTTGCATATATGGTTCTTTTTGGATGCTATTGGTTTGTTCCACTTCCTGTCTTTGTACCAGGTATGTGCTCTATTAATTTCTGTAGCCAAATAGAATCTTGATGTCAGTACTGTAAGTTTTCCAGCGTCTTTGTTTTCATTATTGCCTGGCTTTTCTTGTCCCTTTGAATTTCTAGATAGTTTTTAATGTTTAGAATCAGTTCCTTGGCTTCCTCATGACCAAAAGTAGCCAGCTGGGACCACACCTTTATCAGTTGTGGAGAAGTTCAGTTTTCACAGCGTTCGCTTTGTTTACTTAAGATTTTCTTTTTCTCCTTAACTGGTATCTGGGTAGATGTTTTGCACATATTTGTTAGGCTCATTCTTAAGTAACTGACTTTAAAATATCAATTCTAGATGGTGATATTCAATAATCTTTTGTCTGAGTATTTATTGCTGGTAGATACAAATTCCATTAATTCCCTTTTGCTTATTTGCATTGGTTGTGGGGGTTTGTTTGTGTTTTCAGATGGGGGTCCTCTCTCTATGTTGCTCAGGCTGACCTTGAATTTCTGGGCTCCAGTGACCCCCCCTGCCTCTGACTCCTGGGTATTATAGGCACACTCCACTCCGCCCAGCTACAAATGTTCATCTTTATACGTAGATATCGTTGTTTACTTCTGCAGTCTACATATGTAGATAGATTCCTTGGGAGTTTCTCCGTAACAGCATGCCATCTGCAATCACAGACGTTTTCTGTCTAATTAGACCTGGTACCTCTTCGCTCTCATTCCGTCCTAACTGTCCTCTTCTCTATACAGGACTTCATACAATAAATAGAGACAGCACCAGGGAGACCCACCTAGCTTCACTTCTCGAATTCCGGATCGACCTTAGGAAAGCCCACCAAGGGTCAGCCCCTCCCCCTGAGATGCTCAAGACCATGCCCACAGGCTGTTTAAACCAGTGGTTGGTTGGGTGGATGTGTCTCCCCACCTCCCCACCACGTGGTCCCCTTCCCCCAGGCCACCTAGGAGTTGATTTGCTCATTAAACCTGGGTTTGTAATTCGGCCTGATCTGATTTATTGCCATCAGCAGAGAGACTTGATAACGGGTACTCAAACCTTTCGTAAGTTTCAGAAAGCCATTATAAAGTACAATGTTTGCTGGAGGATTTTTTGTTAGCACACATAATATCAAAACAGTCCCCATTCACAGGTAACACACCTAAGGTGGTTTTAAACAATTCTTCCTTCCTGGTATTCCAGTTTTGCATAATATTTCTCCTTCACTGAATCATGGCCGAACTGTGTGTTCAAACGGGTGTGGCAGAAATGAGGTGTGACTGCCAAAATTGTGTCATCAAAGGCGTTTCAGTTTCCACCTAATCTCTGCAGAGGGTTTCTGGCAGATCACCCACCTCGGGGGAAGCCCACCACTGTGTCTGAGGAGACACGAACAGCGCTCATGAAAATAAAGGAGTGCTTCGAGCTGCCAACATCCAATGGTAACGAGTCACAGATCTGCCAGCTCAGGCCTTGGTGTCACTGCAAGCCAGCCAGAACGCTGACCAGAATTTTGCATGATCCATTGTAAGGGCTGCCAGTCTTCTCTGCTCTTAAATCAGACAGTGTGAGGGGGACATGTGCTCACTGTTTGAGCCACGGTGTTCTGGAAGTATCTGGTCATGCAAGAATAGATACTACTATTCTTACGCTTTGTTATGAACTCTAAACTTATTCAAATGCCTTCCCTGGATCTACTGAGATGCTCGTGACTTTTCTCTGATTCTACCATGTGTGAGGAGACACATTCTCAGAAATGGAATTTCAAATCCAAAGGCAATACACATTTAAATTTCGAAGGCCAAATAGTTCATTTAAAAGGGGCATGTCAATGTATTTTGCCACCATGGATGCCTATTTCTTCATAATCTTGACAATATAGTGGTAGCAATATTGTCTTACTGATTTGTCTAATGATAGATTTTAAAAACATTTCTTTTAAAAAAAAGAATACACTCTCTGAGTTTGAGTCCAGCCTGGTCTATAGAAGAAGTTCCAGGACAGCCAAGTCTGTACCCAAAAACCCTGTCTCAAAAATTAGAAAGAAAGAGAAAGGGAGACAGAGACAGAGAGAAACACAGAGACTTTCTTATCCAGGTTACTAAATGCATATAACTTTAGAATTCTTATGTCTTTCTGGTTGATGGCTCTTTTATCTTTTTGAAATATACAGCCTACTTTTGTAACACTCCTTATCCTGAATACAATTTGTCTGAGATGATGCTCTGACATGTCTGCATGGTATATGTTTTCTTCAACCTTTTATTTGTCAGAAGACTCTGGAGTCCATTCATAGGGAATGAAAAAAATACATGTATAACACCCATTCAACTGACTATTATAAGTAATAACTTTTATGTTTAATTAGAGAAGTTGTTAGGAGAAGAATGTGTTCTCAGACTAAGGGAGGAGGTACAGTACAGCTTTACCAATTAAAAAAAAAATTAAAAGACTCCTCTGTAACAGAGAAAATCATCTACAAAGAAAGGAAAAGCAACTCCTAATTCCCTCTGTTGATTTGTTTGTTTGCATGATTTTTTTTTTTTTTTTTTTTTTGCTGTTGTTGTTTTGCTTTGTATTTTTCAAGTCAGGGTTTCTCTGTGTTGCCCTGGCTGTCCTGAAACTTACCCTGTAGACCAGGCTGACCTCAAAATCAAAGAGATTCCCCTGCCTCTGCCTCCCATGTGCTGGGATTAACGGCATGTGTTACCGCCACCAGTACCATCACCACTGCCAGGTGCCTCTGGTGTTTTTGTGGAAGAAAATGGACAATGCTCAGTCAGGCATGTAGACAAGTTCAACTGACTATGAAATGGGCCCCATCTAATTCATAGATCCATCAGAACTTGCTAGCTAGGACTCACTGAAATAAGACCAAGGTGATTAGCATGAACTACCTAGAACAAATTTTAGGAAGTAAATGGGAACCTCCCTGTCTAGTACATCAAACCACAGCCTTGACTCTAGCAGAGGAAGCAACTGTGAGAAAGTGTCTGAGACAGAAACAGAGCAAGGTACTAACATGTCTCCCCCAGACTTGTGTTCCGATGCCTCATCATTTTTGGTACTTTGCCTGCCCTTCCAATTTTTTTTTTTTTTTGTCAGATTTGTTCATTATAAATTTTTGTTGCTTATTAACAAAACTCTTCATGGTAGAGCCTAAAGTTATGTGATAAAGTGGAGAGTGTTGGGAGACTTGGAGAAGGAAGACATATTTTCATTAGCAGTAAGCCAATTCTCTATTCTCTAGGTTGTCTCCAAGCCTCAGTTTCTCCTGCTGTAGAATGGATAATAGTAACCTGTGGAATATTCCTTTACATTGTGTGAATATATGTCACTGTGATTGGTTTAATAAAAAAAAAAAGAAAGAAAGAAAGGAAGGAAGAAAGAAAAAAGAAAGAAAGAAAAGTAACTAAACAGTCAGTAGCTGGACAGGATTTGGGGGGACAGAGAGAACTCTGGGAAGAAGGGCAGAGTCTGAGGAAGAAACAACATGGGATAGATGATAGATGAGACAAATGAGCCTCAGGGCAGCACATAGATGAACAGAAATTGATTCATTTAAGTCATAAGAGCCAGCTAAAAACAAACGTAAGCTATCAGCTGAGCTTCCATAATTAATATTAAAGTCTCTGTGTGGTTATTTGGGAGCCGCTGGTGGGACACAGCTGATCGGAGGTCCAGACAAAAAGACTCTACAGTAGCATCTCTCCTTTTCAGAACTGCTATCAGCAAGAAAACGAGTTAGCATACATGTATGTGTTAAAGGACTGTAGAACTGTGTGGGAAGATCTGTGTACACACCACACCAGCTGATGTGAACTGAAAGTTGCCTACCTAAACTTTTTCACTTATTTGACTGAAACTTCATTGGAATAGGCACTGTGTGTACAGTTCCAAAAATTACATCTCTTATCTCTCCTTGGCTTTCAGAAGCCTCATGGGGGCTTTTGGAAACATTGGTTTTACAGACATGGGTACCATTTTTTCCCCTCTGTGCTGTTCTTTCCCCTTGCTGCTTACATGGCATTACAAACTCCAGGGCCAATTTAAAATCATGACAGAAAAGACAGCAGATTGTGGATACCTTAGCTTTGATGATGTTGGGCCAATGAGCCCACAGTAATCAGGTTTGATGGTACAAGGTGAATCAAAATAACCAGACTTGTGTGATATAATTATTAATAAGTGTTAACCCTTGCTCTTCCAGGGTTAAAAACAAAACAAAACAAAAACAAAACACTCATGTTTTATTGGTGTGGATTAAGTTTTCCTACTGGGGCTGATTTCAAATTACCAGTGTGATGTCACTATGACAGTTAATGTTGACCATTCATTTGACTGCCTAGGAAGACTGTCTGGGGGATTCTTACAGACACATTTCTAGATGTGTCTGTGACAGCGTTTCCAGAGATAATTAGACCCCGAGAGCTGTGATCTAATCAAAGAAATAGTCCCTTGACGGATCCAGAATAGGCATCATTTGTATGTGCTGAAATGCAAGCCATGAGGTCTAGTTCCAGAAAGTGAGCTGCTGGGGGCATGTCCTTAGCGGTGTGTTGTAGCATGTATGTTTTCCGCCAGCCCGCCCGCCGCCAGTCTGGTCCTGCCAGTACGCCAGACCCCAATGTTACGTGCAGGTTCCCCCCCTCCCCATGGCCGCCTGGTCCCACTCTTTGTTCCTTCCTGCCAGCCGCCTGGTCCCGCAGCCATGCCAGCCATCAATAATACACTGAGACTCTGTATTTGATATAAATCTGTTGGCCAGTTACTATTATTGTTTATGGGCTAGCTCTGTCTTAATTATTAACCCATTTCTACTTATCTAAGTATTTCCACGTCGTCATCTTATCCAAGCCCTGCGGGCCGGCATCTTGCTTTCTCCAAGCTGTACATGTTGAATCCTCCTCACTACTTCCTCTTTCCTCCTTGTCCCCTAGCCCCGCCTATCTTGCTTTCCCATTGGCCACAGTATTTTATTCATTAACCAGTATGAGAAACATATTTACAGAATAACATCTTCCATCAGTGTGTCTTTCCCCAACCCCTTCCTGTATCCTGTGTTTCCTGACAGCTGTGCGGTAAATGCCACCACATTGTATGCATTACAGGACCAAAAGCATTACAGGACTGAAATCTCTGAACGCAAAATAAACCCCTCCTTCTTGGCTTTGTTCACTCCCATGTTTTTCTCATGGTTTCGCAAACGTAAATAGCAAAGTCATAGGTGGATCTATACACAGGAACACGCCATGCAGCATGCCAAGTGCATTTGAGTACAATAATAGATATAAATGACCTTAAGAACAGACACATAACATGTAGTAATATCATTGGGTAGTGATATATATTTTTTTCCAATGCTTAAGTTTGAACCCAGAGTTGTTGGAACTGTTGTAGAATATTATTTTAAGGTGTGTTATGTTTGTTTATGCTCTGGAGTAGTTGTTTAATGGTGCAAAGATGTGTTGCTTTTGTTTATGCTGCATTTGTTTAACTCTGTGAAGCTATGATTCTTTGCCTGTCTAAAACACCTGAGATCTAATAAAGAGCTGACTGATCAATAACGAGGCAGGAGCAAGGACAGGGGCTGGCAGGAAGAGAGACTATATAGGAGGAGAAATCTGGGAAGAGGAAGAAGGGGCAAGAAAAGGAGAGAAGAAGCCAAGAACAAGGAGAGGAGGATACTAGGGGCCAGCCACCCAGCCAACTATGGAATGGAGTGAAAATAAGATATATAGAAGTAAAAAAAGGAAAAACCCAGAGGCATAAGATAGATGGGATAATTAGGGTTAAGAAAAGCTAGCTGGAAACAAGGCAAGCTAAGGCCGGGCATTCATAAGTAAGAATGAGCCTCTATATGTGATTTACTTGGGTGCTGAGTAGTGGGCCTCCAAAAGAGTTAAGAGCAAAGAGTAAAGAAAACAAACAACTACAAGGGACTTTGTCACTGAACTATATTATAGGGACGAAACTATATTCTATATAAATTTTCACTTATGGAAATATTTAACATCTACCCTGCTAAATTCCTGAGAATTTAATCATAAGCTCTTGTCCATTCCATTTTAGCCAGCATTAGCTGTGTTATCCAATGTATATATATTTGAGCTGATGTAATGATTGTATTTTTAGACTACAATAACACAATGTGATACTTGAATGAGCAAATACAAAGTACAATGACTAAGTCGGGGAAACTGACATGTCCACCACATGAACTCTGTCATCCTAGTGTTGATTTTTGTTTTTGTTTTGTTTGTCTTTTTATTGTTGTTCTTTTTCTCTGTTTTTTATTTGTTTGGTTGGGTTTTGAAGACAGGATTTCTCTGTATTGCTTTGGAGCCTGTCCTGGAACTCGCTCTGTAGACCAGGCTAGTCTTGAACTCATAGAGAGCCACTTGCCTCTACCTCCTGATTGCCTGGAATAAAGGTGAGTGACACCATCACTGCTGGGTATGGAAGGAATTTTTTAGAAATCCACCATGTCCTAAGGTGCTGTCTAAGAAGGTGAAGATGACCATGTGCTGAAGCGCACATTAGTCCAACACAAAAAAGTCACAGTTTGTGATCCTTGTCGGAATCACATTAGAAGTTGATGGCTCTGTATTCAGCCACACTGTCAGGGACACAGGTGGAGAGATGGCACAGTGACTAAAAAGTCCTTGCTGCTCTCCAAAGGGGTCAAGTTTGCATTCTGCACCCACATCATTGGGCAGTTCACAATTGCCTGTAACTGTAGCTCCCGGGAAATCTGACACCCTCTTCTGGCCTGTGTTAATGTCTGCACATGTGGAACACACACACACACACACACACACACACATGCACAGAGAGAGAGAGAGAGAGAGAGAGAGAGAGAGAGAGAGAGAGAGAGAGAGAGAATTATCTTTTCTTTTTTAAAAGACCTCTATTTCTCTTTTCTGTGAATGAAGTTAGGTTAGTTTCCCTTAGTCGTCTGTTGTTCTATAAGAGACACTCTGATTCCTAGTACTTCAAGTAAACCAGTTTGTACGCTCACAGATCTTTAGGTCAGTAAGTTTGGCTAGGACCAAGAGGACAGGTGACTTTTACTGATGCTGCTTGATGGCACCGGAGCTTCTAGTCTAGAGGATGCCAACTAGGATTGCTCATCTGCATTCTACATAATGTCCTTCTCTAGAGGTCTAGCCTTGTCTTCACATGGCAGTACCACCATTCCATGGGGCTGAAGGCAGACTTTGCAAGGTGTCATCTGGCTTAGGCTTAGAAGTCATACACCACCCGCCCTTCCATTTTTTTTTTTTTTTTTTTTTTTTTTACTGGTCACAAGGGCAGCCCAGCTTGAAAGGGCAAGCAAACAGATTCTTGCGGGGAGGACCTATAGATTTTGTGGCTGCTTTGAATCTACCACATAAGTGCATCCATCTAATTTTGTCATCTTACTCTGATGCCTCCTCTACTGCTCACAGTGACGATATTCTAAGTGGTGAGAGTTGAACCTTTTTCCAAAAAGACCTCAGCTGCAGTGGGCACCTGCAGCCTCCTTCCTTCCTCTGTAGCTGTTGCTAAGGCCAGCCATAGCAAAACTGTCCTGAAACTATTACCAGTGTCATATGAAGAGAGGGCAGAATGGTCCCTGTTTGCTGCCTAGAGACATGAATAGAGAAACAGCTGCTTCTTTGCACTCGGGTGTCCTTTTCGAAGCACCCTTGCTGATAAACCTGTGTTAGTCAAAGACCAATAAGTGTGCTGCCATTTCGCTAAGAGCTGTTCCCCCTAGACACATGTGGATAAATGTGCTAATGCAAGAGGTTTCTTAAGGGCTCTTATATCCAGGATTATTCCAAGCCACCACTGAATGCAAATATCATCAGAACAGTGTGTTATGCTTAATAGCCCAGAATGCTACTTAATCCCCCTTATACTTGTGACAGATCAGCCTCTGAAATAGGAACGAACCACCCCACTCCCCGGGGGAGAGAATGACTTTAGTCATCAAGCCTCAGGTGGGAGAGCACTTCCAACTAATGACATCCCCATGCCATGCAGCGTACAGAGTCTATAAATCTCCAGTCTATTCAAGACAGAAACCAAAATAGTCATTTGCTATCAAACTGTTTTTCAAGTCATATATGGCATAACCTGAGAGAGGCTGTTTCATGTATTTCCTTGACAAAGGAAGAGGCCAGAGGAAAGAAATTTAGCTCCCTCCCCTTTCCCCTCCCCCTACCCCCCCCCCACAGTACTTCCATCATGCTTGCGTGCACAAGCTCACATCCACCATGCTTAACAAGCTCATAGGTAACTGGAGTTCAAGGTTATGCAAGATTCATTCATTCTTTCTTGAGTTTGCAAGTTCTATTTGGACAAACCTTTACCTCCAAAAACATTTACATTGCAATTCATAACAGTAGTAGAACTATAATTATGAAGCAGCAATGAAATAATTTTATGGTTGGGGGTCACCACAACATGAGGAACTGTATTAAGGGGTCACAGCATTAGGAAGATTGAGAAGCACTGTCTGACCCCTTTCTGTTATGATTCTGCTATACTGCCTGTCTACTATAGTGTGAGGAGTTCTAGTCTGCCACCCGTCACCATGGTGATGGACTGAAACATCTGAAACAATGAATAAGCAAAAAATGTCTTCCTTAGGTTCTTTCTGGGACAAGAAGTCTAACACAAAACATGCTTGATTTTCTGACTTCTGCAACAAGAAAGGTCCCCTAACAGGAGGGAAAATGAGTATGAGTGTCTACTGACCAAAAGGGGACCCACTGGACACTCTCTCCTATGAGAAAACTAATTAAAATATTTAGCAGCATCTTCAGTACCAGAAACTCCTAACCCATTTTCAGAATAATGTTGTTCAGGCCCAACCTCACCCCTCTAGATCAGGCACTATTGTGACACCAGTTTTTCAATGGAACACCAAAGAGGTAAGCTCATTTAAGCAAGGACGCAGTACTATAAGGGGAGATGGAACAGCCAGTGTTGTGTCACGCCCAAATCCCACAGCATCAAACTCTGTGTTATCTCAGCTACTTGAGACAACCCAGGGCTGCTGACTCCCTCTCCAGGCAAAAACACAGGGAGAAAAAAAAAGTGTTTGTACTTCATTTTCTGGAGTTGGGAAGATTAATTCATTTGCTTGTGTACTTCTGCTACTTCTGCAAGATTTGGGAATGGATATTGGTCATGTACATTGGCCAAGTAAAGGACTGCCAACACTCTGTGTGTGTGTGTGTGTGTGTGTGTGTGTGTGTGTGTGTGTATATATATGCATGTATGCATATGCATGTATACATACTTGCCTGTGTATTTACACATGTATGTTTGTATGTGTGCACTCATACATTTGTGTATGTGTGTGTGTGTGTGTGTGTGTGTGTGTGTGTGTGTATATTTTTGTCTGTTCCTGGGGCTCAAGCTGAGGGTTGGTAAACACTCTGGCGCTTAGCTACTTTCAACCTCCATCCCAAGATGGGCAAGACTCCATGACCCTTTCTCTGATTTTATCACCCATAAGTCACATAGTTTTCTAAGAAACTAATACCTTACAAAGACACACGCACACACACACACACTTAGAATTTAATGCTACAAAGAGCTTGAGTAGCTGGGGAGATGGCCTCAGTAGCATGCTTTTCATGCAAGCATAAGCGCCTAAATTGGATTCCCAGCAACTATGTATAAAAAGCTTGATGTGGTAGCATGGGCCTAGAACCTACAATGGGGAGGGAGAGATAGGTGAGGATCCTAGGCAACCACTGGCCAATTGGTCTGAGCAGTCTAGGTTGCATGAGAGACACCATCTCAAAAACATAAGGTAGAGAATAATTGAGGAAGACATGCAACGTTGACCTCTGCTCTCCACACATTCATCACACCCATGCATGTGTACCAACCCCAAATATATATAAACATGTAAATACACGCAGAGTGCAAGGATGACTTTAACTCAGTGCTCACCATCATTCCATATACAATAAATATCATTCATGGGTATTATGGAAAGGGACACAGGCCCACAGATCCACAGCTGACCAGTGACTCACCAACTTTTACGGGTGGAAATCAAGATAAAAGCACAGACACACCCACTTGTGGGATGCAAAGACTACTTAAAACATTTCTTTGACTATGATAAAACAACATAATTTGGGATCTGATGACGACATCTCTGTCTGGAGGCATCTTCCTGTGATAGCTGACTACTGGAGTACAGCTTAGTGTCAGGCAAACAAAAACACAGAAATACTGTTCCTGGGCTGGGGAGATGGCTCAGCAGTAAAGTGCTTGCTGCTCAAGCCTTGTGACCTGGATTCAGATAGGTGGCCCATGTCAAAGGCCAGCCACAGTAGTGGACAGCCATCCGTAATCCCGTCTGGTGCTACTAATGAGATGGAAGGTGGAGACTGGAGACATTGGACTGAAGCACACAGGCAACAATGTACAAGAGAGGCAAGTCCAAGTGCACGTGAGTGTGCATGAGCACACACACACACACACACACACACACATACACACTGTTCTTGGGGTAACATATTTTACTGTTACAGTTCACCCAAGGTTTAAATACTTTCATTTGAGAAACTGTTTATTCAAATAGAATGCTGGACTGAATCCAGGGTGGTTTTGAGGGAGGCCAGTCCTTGACTGAGTCTTCAACTTTCACTAACACAGGAAAGTTTATCGGGAGAATGCATCGTGCTACTTGTACAAAGAAAACCCCAGAGGAAAATGGCGCTCGGAAGAAGTGAGGAAGCCTAAGTGCTATGTACTAGGTTGAACAAAGACAACTGTGACGTCATAACTAGATGAAAGAGCCAGGCCATTAGTCTTGGAAGTGTGGCAAGGAAGGCAAAGGTTGACTAAAAGAGGTCTGGTGTACAGGTTCTCTTAGGCTCCGCCTTGTCTCTGGAGATAAAAAAAAAAAAAAAAAATGTGTCTTCACTACCAGTGCAGGCAGGGTATCTTCTCTACAGAGGTCTCTTCTGCTTTCTTAAGATGGGAGCAGGGGCTGCATTGCTTTTTAAGTACCGCTGAACTAAAAAAATTCTCTATGCCCAACGGGCATCTTTCCATACCATTTGTCACCCTAAGGCAGGCATCAAAAGGACTGGACTGTTCTGCTGTTTCTGTACGAGGTCCACCTTTCTGATAATGGGTGGGCTTGGTGCCTGCACATCCTCCTTAGCCAAAAATGCCTGGAGGGAATGCCTGGTTCTCAGAGAAGGTCTTCTCACTTGACACACACCAGTGCCCCCCCAAGTGATGCTTTCAATAAGCCCTTTCACTCTTTTCCTTAGGGAACCATTGTAGCCCCAGGCACAGGATACACACCTACAATCTCAGCACTCAGGAAGCTGAGGCAGGAGAACCACAAAACTCTGTGTAGTTTGGGCTACAAGAGTGAGAATCCATTTCATTTGTTTTTCTCTGTAGAAAGTGCTTCCAGAAGGAAGCATTTTTGTTTGAGGAGTGCCCCAACCATGTCCTTCCAAAGAGGATGTGAAAATGAAAACACACCTAACTTCCTCTTTGAGGATCTCAGCTACATCAGTAAATATTTCCAGTTATCCACACTACCTGGAAATCACCTCAGCATGGGTGGGTATTTACTAAAGTGGGTGGTTATCATCCACAGTGAGGACAAGTCCTCCTTTTACAGATCACATTATCTGTTTTATCAGACAGAGCATGGCTTCCAATAGTCACACCCATACAACTCTTCCATTGATTCTAACGTCATTATTTGGAAATTTCCCTAGTTGAGATCCACCTGATAGGAATCACTTCCATCTTCAGGTGTGAGTAATTATTTAATTATATCAAAAGTGCAGTCTTCCCATTGGTAGATAATTCTGATTGGTTTGCCCTTTTCTTGACCATTAGAGTTACAAAGTCAGGTTTTGGACTTGCTTCTGAATTCTCCCCAGTTTTGTTCATGTTCCTCTTCTTTAAAGCCCTAGACAAGTGTGATCTAGACTCGCAGGGCTTCCCACTGTGCCCCAGACTCACCAGTTAGTGCAAGAGGACTGTGACCAGGCCTGAAAACAGAACAGCACTCTACGGGCAAGAAGTGATGAGAGGGATACCCCCATCGGTCCAGTTTATAGAGTGATGGAAAGGTAACTAGTAGCATTTAAACCAGGTTCAAGCAATCATAAAGCCAAGCAAACTTTCTTAGACTAACAAACCCTCACCCTCCTCCACTTTTCCACCCCAGTAATTATCATAGCCTAAGCCTCCTCTGCTGGTGATATTTTCAACTCTCTCCACTCCATACTTAATTAGCGAGTAATTAATCCCTCATCATCTGTGGAGAAATTGTAGGTATCAAAAGGTGCAGGTGCCCAAGTCCCTTATGTAAAATGGCACAATGTTTGCAAATAATCTACACAATTCTCCCATGTACTTGAATGTTCTCTGGTTTATATACAACATTGCACACATGCAAATGCTATGTAAGTAGATGTTAGGTTGAATTGCTTAAAAAAGGACACCAAGACAAAAGTCTGCATATGTCCATCATAGATGCAATTTCCCCCAAAATATTTGTTTTGTTTTGTTGAGACAGGGTCTTATTATGCATCACTGGCTATCTTGGAACTCACTATGTAGATTAGGCTAGCCTCAGCCTCCAAGGTGCTGGGATTAAAGGTGTGCACTGCTACATCTGGCTCCCCCAAATATTTTTGATCAGCAGTTGGTTAATTACACAGATGCAAAGCAAAGGCTTGTTGCATAAATGTTTATTCCAACTTAAGTTTTGAGTCTCTATTTCCTTATGAAGGCTCTCATGCCACTTAAAATTTGTGTTGAACATGTGACTAGATAGATTGAGTCAGGGTGAGAGGGGGGAAGGCATAAAAGAGGGAGCCATTATTGGTTTGAAGAGAAAACTGAACCTAAAGAAAGGTCTAGAGAACTACAAGACCAACTCCAACTAATAATTCAAGCAACCATGGAAAGGCTACCATAAATGTCCTTCCCTGATAGTGAGATCATCAACTAAATTATCCACCATCATGGAGTCCTCATCTAGTGCCTGTTGGAAACAGAAACAAACACCCATAACCAAACACTGAGTCGAACTAGAATCCAGATGCAGAGAGAGGGGACAAGACCGGGTTGCAGAAACTCACAAAGACAGCTGACCTGAACAAGGAGGAACTTGGGCCTCCCAGACTGATGGCTAGAAACCCAGCAAGGGACTGACTCAGACCCCCTGAAATGGATCTCAGCAAGAAGGACTGAACAGTCTGGGGGACCTCAGACAGTAGAAACAGGATCTATTTCTGGTGCACAAAAGGACCTTGTGGACACATTCCCAATGGAGGGATACCCCCTTAACCTAGAGACAGGAGAGAAGTCCTAGTCCCTACTTCAAATGACTTGACAGATTTACATGACCCAACCTGGATAGCACAGCCCTACAAGTGGAATGGGGGGGGGATGGGAGGAGAGGGTGGCCAGGGTGCATGTCACAAGGGAAAGAGGGTAAGAGGGAGGGAGGGAGGGAGGGATGGAAGGAGGGAGGGAGGGTTGGAGAGAGGAAGGGAGAGGAAACTGGGATCCACATGTAAAAATTTTAAATTATATTATTAATAAAAAAAGAAGGAAAAAATGCTGCTGGATTAAATATATATATATATATATATATATATATATATATATATATATATATTTATGCTTTGACTTCAAAATTTAAGCCTAAGGACAAGTTACTGGGAAAAAGGATTTCTAATTTTGTTTCCACAGAAAATGAAAAGCTGTGGATCCCTTCCAGACTAATGTGGTTTGATCAAGCAAGACCCCCTGAAGCAACATCAATGGGACAATGCAGCCTTGCAGACCACTACAGCCAGGATTTCTGCGACTTCTTAGGATTCCCCCTTGACAGCACCCCCTACCAGCAGGAAGCAGTTTGGAAAGAACGATGCCCAAACTCCCAAATATTATTTATAAATGTTTGTTTTCATTTAAAAAAAGGCATGTATAATTATGTCCAGCATAAAATAAATAAATGTTTAAAAAAAACTAGAAAAAGATCCTATAGTCTCTTGTTAAGTTAGATATTAATATCTAATCACATGAATGATGAATAAATTATTGCTCATCTAAAAAAATTTTGTGTTGAATAAGTTTGTACATTCTTATATCAGTTTATATGTTGATGTTATCATATCAGTTTAATTCTCAAAAAACATGAAAAAAAAGAAACACCTTAAAAGTACAAAGGTAGAGCCAGGGAGATAGCTCTATCAGTCAAGAGCCTGTGGTTAAGCATGAGGTTCTGAATCCGAATTTCCAGCACAGTTGAGCAGTAGCACGAACCAATAATCCCAGCAGTGTGGAGGCTGAGACAAGAATATCCCTGAGGTTTACTGGCTAGCCAGTCTAGCTGATTAGGTGAGTTTTAGGTTCAGCGATGAAACACTGTCTCAAAACATACAATGGAAAGCAATTAAGGAAGACACCTGAATCCCATCTCCGTCATCTCCATCACAAACATGTGCACCTGCACCCACAAATATACATACACAGAAACATGCACACAAATAAAAACAACAATGGAATAAACAAATTTGGTTTTCTGAAAGGGGAAAATCAGTACCTTTTAAATGCTAGAAAAGGAAAATGTGTACAGGTAATAATTACTCTGCGAGAAGGGCTGACCGACAAGAGGTGTGGATTTGACAGAGTGAGCAACAAGTCAAAATATAAATGATTGGTTAGAAGCAAGGCCCTCTGGTTTTCACTGGTGAGGGCTACCCCAGTCTTGATACCTGGGGGGGGGGGCGTCACTCCAAGAGCCCTGTTCTCATGATCTTGGGTTCCTCAGATTCACTGGCCACTTAAAGAGGATACTCAGTTTTGATTGGTCCCAGGAAAATGCCACTCTAGGTTAAAGAAAACAACAACAATAACAACAATCCAGTCACCATGTGGAGAAACAGGATTTCCTGCAGATGACGCCATTCCACAGGCACTTTCTGTACCGGGCCTGGATGGCTCTCTCCTCAGCTGCTGAAACTGGAGCTTGCCTTCTCCCTGGTCTCAGCATGATAGGGGACCAGCTGCCTCCACATCATGATAAGAGGCCCTGCCTTATAGCTGGCCATCTTTTTTAATATGTTCTTCAGGTAAGTCACTGCATGTGACAGTTTGAGAAGTTCTGTCCTAACCCAGGTCCCTTCATAAGTCCCTCCAATTCAGTCTATTCTTGTTAGGTCTTTTTCAGATGCAATCATGGCTGCAAATGACTACATTGTTTTGTTTTTGTTTTGTTTTGTTTTGTTTTTCACTGACTATAACATGGTTGTTTTTCTAAAATGATTTTTATATTCCTGGAAAATAGGTCATCTCTAATCACAGTTTTTTTTATATGAACCAACTCTTACAATTTAGGATAGCTTCATACATACATACATACATACATACATACATACATACATACATACATTGTATATGTCATCGTAGCATTTTGTCCCCTCTCAAAGTCCAGAATCAAACTGAGTTAACCTGACATTAACAAAAATTAAAACAAAAATCCCAGGGTTCTAAATATGGTATATTTGCATGTATACTAAGCAAATATTGCTGTGAAATAATCCTTTTGTACACTGTGAAAATGTGTTGCTCTTATTGTTAATAAAAAACAGATTGGCCAATAGGTAGGCAGGACTTTCAGGGCAGAGAGAATGCTGGAAAGAAGAAGGGAGGAGTCAGAGGAGATGTCAGCCAGATGCAGAGGAAGCAGGACATGTAGAAAATGAGGTAACAAGCCATGAGCCACATGGCAGAGGGTAGCAAGAAATATGGGTTAATTTTGATGTAAAAGTTAGCTAGTAGAAAGCCTGGGCTATCATTTATTTCATTTATTAAGTCTCTGTGTTGTTATTTGGGAACTGGTGGGTGGGAAATAAACATCTGCTTACAAAACACATTCTGCAATTTGTTTCCAATGGTCCCAACACTTCCAGGCTCCCAGTGGTGTTATGTTAACACAATAATAGCCACCTTGCTATAATCCTGACAAGCATCAACAACTCCTTCCTATGTAAAGTGTGTTTTAGTCTTGAACTGGTGACTTGGAGTCTATCTTTATTCCTAAACCCATGTGACCTGCTTTGTCCATTCAGAGATGAAGATCTGGAAAACTCCTGCCTAGTTCTCCCAGCTTCAGGACAACCACACCCTGCAAAAGTATGGCCTCATGTCTATTTTTCAATATTCTGGTTTCTGGAAGGCCAAAGAACTTGGTTCTTCTAAAGAACAAATCGGTGTTAGATAGGTTCCCCTGCTCCATCCTTTTCAGTAGTGCTGGGATGGAACCCAATGCCTCTTACACCCCAGGCAAAAAGCAAATACCTTAGTGGCCCTGATGCTCCTTTTAAATGGGCTTCCTTCTAGTCATTTGCTCCCCAGCCTCACCACACCAAAGTGTCACCTCATGCTCTGCTGCCCCCTCACCTTCTCCAGACTGACAATGTGGAAGTGAAATCAACCAAGTGTTACTCACCGACGCTGTCCTGGAAAAACTTAGATTTGATTGTCAGTAACTCAGATCCGGGGTTTTCTTAATCATTCCGTTCTCAGCCTTAAGTATATTCCATTAATTATTCCATTAGTAGAGATGAATCCCACTAGGCTCCCTCCTCCTTAGGGCACTCTCATTGAACGAAAGGTGGGCTTTCTACTGAGACCCATTTAAAGGAAATGGGTATTAACATTTAAATGCACTCTTATACATAAAATAGCACATTTATTAACACTAAATATTTTGTACTTGTACAGAGATACAAATGTTGTTGGCAAATATTATTGCCAACAAAAACTCAGAAGTGCCATGACCAAGAGAAGAAACATCTCCATTTACTATGGAAGCAAGCACAGGGAGATGAGAATCACACACTGAAATGTGAAATGAATATTTAGAGCCAGGCAGGTGGCACATGCCTTTAATCCCAGCACTCGGGAGCCAGAGGCAGGCAGGTCTCTGTGAGTTTGAGACTAGCCTGGTCTACAAGAGCTAGTTCCAGGACAACCTCTAAAGCCACAGAGAAATGCTGTCTCAAAAAAACCACACACACAAAAATAATAATAATGAATATTTATTTCCCTGTTTGCCATGTTTCTATTACTCTTGGAAACAATCTTCCAGGGAGTCCATCTTACAATCTGGCTAGCTTGCAATTTGAGCGGCTGCCCCGGGATCACATAGCCAGTTGGCATTCAACGTGAGCCAAGTCCTATCAGCCAGCCAGGGACCCTGGACTCTGGATGCTGTTTGTGTATTGTGTTTTTGGTTTGAGGACTAGGACTCCCTGCCTTTCCTCCTCTTGTTTCCTAATGCCACATTGTCGCCTTCATGAAGCATTTCCATGTGTACTTATTTACTGTTCTAGGAGGAGATCTGAGCTGGACAGAAAAGTGAAAGTTTAATTGCCATTCGGTGAAAATAACCCCTGAGGAGTTTTGAGCATGAAGCCTGGCTCTGCTGTAGTCACTAAAAATATATCCAGGGCAGATGGCTTCTCCGGAGAAAGAGAACCTTCATAAATGAGACATCAAATCAACAGGGGTCAGCTCAGCAGGATGACCACGCAGCTGCTAACAGAGGGGAAGATGGAAGAGTTGTTCAGGTGCAAGTTTTACTTCTGTTTTAATCTGTTCTGAGAACACTCAGGGAATCAGTACACAAATCCCTGCCTGCGGCTGGGTCTCTATCCAACAAACGCTAATTAAGACACTTTCACTTTCAGGGCCAGTGGGATCCTTTTGCCATTAAAGATAATCCATCAATCAGACTGTGTTTTACAAAGAAAAGAACTGCCCACCTAAGGGGGTGTGGTGGCCAGAAGGAGGAGGAGGTTTAGTCATCAGAACTCCACCCCTGAACAATTGTTGAAGGAGACAGTTAGGCACCAGGAGAATGGTGATTAGAAGCCTCAAGCCCCAGAATCCTGCATCCTAAAATGTGATTGACAAATTGGAAACTTTAGTAGCTGAATTTACTGTTCCTATTTAAAATAGTGGCCTTTGGGTTGGGGGGGGGTCCTAAAGAATAAAGAGGAAAAAATGATGAGGAGATGATCATTGGCTCAGTAGATCCAGTCAACGGTGTATGAAGAATGAATGTTTCTTTAGACTGGTAATCTACTATTCAGGTGTGATAAGGGCATGGCAGGTATGTTACAGGAAATCAAATAACAAAATGTCAATGAAACAAATCGTTCTGGAAGTGTAGAAAGTCCAAGTAGATGAAATGAAAAATTGTAGACTATTGTTACAGCAGGATAATGGTGATGGGAGCTAATCACAATGTTTCATAAGAAATCCAGGGTGGGAAACTGAGGGTGGCCTGTGCCTGGGTGCTCTGAAACCTCCATGCCACCAAAACAGAACTGTTTTCTTGACTTGGTATAATACACAGGAGTTATGATTTTAAAATGTCTTGGACTAAAGTGGAAAGTAAAGAAAATAGTCAAACACCAAAAACTGAGCCCAGTATGGACTCACTTTTAATCCCAGCCCTTAGAAGGTACAGACCAGAGGATCAGGAGATCAAGGTCATTCTTAACTACTTTTGAGGTCAGCATGAGCTACAAGAGACCTTGACTCAAAACAAACAAACAAAAATAGCGGAGGAGTGGGAGGGAGACCGAGTGCAGAACTTGAGTCTTGAGTCAGGAGTAGGCTATGCTGGTAGAGGATTAAGAAGGGTTCTACTCACTGCCCTTAGATTTCCAAGCTCCAGAGGAGCTGAACTCTGAGGAGGCTCCTCCCCATGACAGGGAAATCGAGGACCTCACAGGGCTCAGCTGTCCATCAGCATCACAATGACACAACTGTTTAATATTGACATCAAACGTGTCTGACAGTTTTAAAACGCTGGGAATGGAGTAGCAGTAGGCTGGACAAGACAGATATTTTGTCGTATGTGGGAGAAAGCTAACTTCTCATCTCCTGTAGTAATAATGACAACTGAAGAAACCTGATATGAAGCTACTGTAAGGTAAGATTGTCATATTGATATGCTGTGGTATTTGGTTAAAAGAATTAGGAGGAATTACCCCCAACAACTCCTCCTACCCCTTTAGAGAGGGTATAGCTGGGCATTGTAAGACCTGATGTTACACACACACAAAGGTTTGTAGATTTCTTTATTTTTCTGTTATTGTGATAAAATTTCACAGCCAAAGCAACTTAAAGGAGAAAGTGTTTCTTGGCTTACAGAGGGAGAGATTACATCAGGGTGAGGAAGGAATGGGAGCAGCCAAAGGGAGCATGGAGGAAGGAACAAGTTGATCACATCTCCATCCACACACAGGAAGCTAAGAGAGAACAGGAAGGGGAGTAAGGCTACAAACTCATACTTCCTCCACCAAGGAAGCACCAGAAGGTTCCATAACCTCCCCAAACAGTGCTACCAGCTAGGGACCAAGTGTTTAAATACACGAGCTCCTGGGGGACATTGCTCATTTAAACCACCACAGTAAAATCAGGTTTACTGAATTTGCATATTACATGATTTTTATGAAATATTATTTGCACACAATAAACTATATAACTTAAGGAACTGCAATATTTGCAATTATAGACCCCCACTGAAATCAATATATAAAGCATTTCTCCCACCCCAAAACATCTCCTTTGCCCTTTTGTAGGTAAATAGCCTCCCTCAGTCCCCAGATACCACATTCAGTGATCGGATCTTTTTCCCCTACAACTGTTAGCTGAACATCGCATAAATGAATCTATACAGAATGTTTCCTTTTACGTTTGGTTCTTTGCCACTTAGTGCAACACTGTGGGACTCAAGCAGATGTCAGTAGGCCATTCTTCTTTATTACTCAATGACTTGCCATCATGTAGACATATCACAAGTTTATAGATTTGAAGAACATTTGCATCGTTTCTACTTTGATTGTGTAACCACTGAAGTTGCAATGAGCATTTTCATGTAGGTCTTGCAGTAGGCATGTGGTGTCATTTCCCATAGAGCAGCAATTAGGAGTGGGGCTGCTAGCCTCTATAACCGTGTATGTTCAGTTTCCCAGAACTTGCCAAGTTATTTGTGAAAGTGGTGTACCAGTATGTCTTCCCACCAGCAAAATACGAGAGTTCAAGCTACTTTACTTCTTTTCCAATACTTAATAAGCCCACACTTTAAAAAACAAAAATAAAAATTTGCTGGTGAGAAGACTCAGAGGTTAAGAGCAATGACTACTCTTCCAAAGGTCATGAGTTCAATTCCCAACAACCACATGGTGCCTCACAACCATCTGTAATGGGATCCAATCCCCTCTCCAGGCATGCAGGTGTACATGCAGATACTTAAAAAAATAAGTAAATAAAAATAAAAAAAAAAAAAGATTTGAGTCAGGCAGTGGCAGTGCAAACCTTTGATCCCAGCACATGGGAGGCAGAGACAGACAGATCTCTGTAAGTTTGAGGCCAGCCTGGTCTATAGAGCTCCAGGATAGCCAAGGTTACCCAGAGAAACCCTATCTCGAGACCCCACCCCCACCCCCAAAAAAGATGTGTTTATTTTTAGTTGTGTGTATTAGTGTTTTGCCTGCATGCATGTCTGGTGCCTGTGGAGGCCCAGGAGAGGGGGTCAGAACTGGAACTGAAGTTACACAGAGTTGTTAGCAACATGTGAGTGCTGAGAATTGAACCCTGGTCCTCTTAACCAGTGTTCTTAACCACTGGGCTACCTCTCCCGGCTCCAATTTTCATTTCATAAAGTAATTTGATTATCATCTCATGTGCTTGTCATTGTACAGTCAGCTGAATCTTTCCTCCACTTGTCCATGAAAGCCTGCTGCTTCTTACTGTTGAATTTAACATCCTGTGTAGATTTGGGGTATCAATCCTTCAGTATCTTCTGCTAATAATTCCATCTGCTATGTAACTTTTAAAAGCATCATTTATAGGGCTGGAGAAAAGGCTCAGTGATCAAGAAGGGCACTGGCTGCTTTTCCAGAGGACCCAGATTCAATCCCTAGCACCCATCCACACGGCCACTTGAAATTGTCTGTAACTCCAGTTCCAGGGAATCTGACAGCCTCTTCCAGAATCCATGAGCACCAGGCTCCAGTGCACAGACATACACCCAGGCAAGACCTCATGCACATAAAATAGTAAAATAAAAACTTTAAATGTCATTTTAAAGGATTTTTTGAGAAGTGGTTTTTCATGATTTTTATTTATTTATTATATTCTTTGTAGTTTATTCTAGAAATCTGACTAACACATTGTCACAAAAAAACCCTTTTATGCTTTTTGTGTGTTTTATTATTTTAGTTTTTGTGTTTAAGCCTATGATTCATTTTAAAGTTTTCTTTTAATAGTGTGTGTGTGTGTGTGTGTGTGTGTGTGTGTTGTGTGTGCTAGCACGCATACTATGGTTCATGTGTGGAGGACATATGATAACTTATGGGCGTTTGTTCGCTCCTGCCATATGAAACACCCTTACCAGCTGTGCCCTCTCATGTGATAAAAAGCCTTATGTTTCATGTCAATTAACTTTTCTTTGTGGCATGGTATATTATTCGTGTTTTTGTACATAGGTTTTGTACAGTGGTTGTTCCTCCCTCATTGAATTATCTTTGTGTGTCTGCTGACATTGATTGGCCAGAACTGTGTTGATCTCATTCTAGGATCTTCTTTACTTACACTTAACAATCAATAACTGTCAGGGGACCAGAGATATGATTCATGGGTTAAGATGTGTGCGGCTCCTGCAGGGGACTCAAGTTCAGTTCTCAGCACCCATATTAATTAGGTGGTTCACAACTGCCTATAATACAGTTCTGAGGGGCCAATTCTTCTTTCTGAGCCCTTGGGCAGCTCCTCCATGTTCGTATACCTATATGCAGACACACGTGAATTCATATAGTTAGAGATAATTTAAAAATCTTAATAATTGTCAAGATACTAATCCTAAGGTAATTATTACAACCCTATCACAAGCCTTAGGATTGGGTATAGAAATTCTCCAGATTTGACATTCCTTTTCAAAAGTGTTTGGTCTTGCTTTGCTCTTTATTCATGTATAATTTTGTTTACTTGAAAAAGATCTGGGCATGGTAGTAGATACTTGCTTTCCCAGGTAGGTGGAAGAGTGATCCCTTGAGCCCAAGTATTCAGTGTTAGCCTTGGTATCATAATAAAATGATACAATGCCATGGCCCCAAATAAATGAATTAAAACTCAACGTGAAAGACCATACCACAGAAAAGGAAACTATAACCAAAGAATATGAAGAAGATATTCAACAGTAAATATTTATAACAATGGATTCTTATCTATCACATGTACATTGTCTCTATATTTCAAAATTTATCATTGCCAGGCACACACCTTTAGTTGCAGCGCTTGGGAAGCAGAGGCAGGAGGATCTCTGTGAGTTCAAGGCCAGCCTGGTCTACAGAGAGGTGCCAGGATAGGCTCCAAAGCAATACAGAGAAACCCTGCCTCAAAAAAAAAAAATTATCATCATCAAATTCATCATCAAAAAGATGCAGGGGTCTAGAGAGAAGACTCAGCAGTTAAGAGTGTGTGCTGCTCTTCCAGGGGACCTAAGTTCCGTTTCCAGCACCACACTGAATGACTTACCCACCACTAAGTCCAGCTCCAGCGGAGACAACAAAATTTTTCTGGCCTCTGCAGGCAATTGCACAGTCACACATGCAAACATATAACTTAAAATAAATATTTTAAAAGAATGTTTAAATTGCACAACCCTTCAAAACCGGATCTAGAACCTACAAACATTTAACAGCAAACAAAGCAGACACCGCAAATAAATACTTGAGTAAAAAACATTCCCAACTGCCTTAATGATCAGGAAAAATGAGTTATAATTACAAGAGCCTATCAATGTCTTAATGATATCTTAAATTAAAAACAATAGCTTATCAGTTTACAATTTAAAATATTCTATGATTTGGGGAAATTAAGAAGTCTGACAATATTAACAGTTGATGGGATGGGAAACAATAGACAATCTTAAACACTAACTTGGTAAAAAAACAAAAAACAAAAAAAAACTTTTGGAAAACACTTGGTGTTATCTAGCATAACTGAACCAGAAATAATGTTATTTAGTAGAAACACAAAGGAAAGTGCTAATGACAACGATGATTGTCCCTATGATGTTAGTTGGACTCTGTTTTAAAGATTCTGTTTTTGATTTGGGAAATAAGAGTAACATTAATATTTATTTTCAAGGGAATTTACTTAGGGATATAATGATATATGCACAGCCCTTAGCACAGTGGCCAGAACACAGCTCAAGTATCCAATGAACACTTTTTAGAATTTTACATTGACCATCATTGTATAAAGTTGTTGGCTTTTTGACATATGTGTGGAATGACTAGATGTACTTTTAAGATCCACTGACCAATTACATTTACTGTCTGGGTATATAAAGGATAGTGAGGAACATAATTAATCTACAGTAATTAATCTACACATCACAAAATGGCAACATGGTCACTCATGGCAGTCTCCGAAGTTAGTAAAGACAGCTCTACCAAACAAAGGACACACGTCTAAACTGTTCCAAGCCGGACTTTCTTCCTTCCAAACCGGTGCTCAGCTACTGTACTTGGGACTGTCTAAAGAGAGTTGATCTCTCCTTGTAAATCTCAAATTCCTTCAATTCACAAGTTATCCGAGAAGGTGTGTTCCCACCCACAGATGGCATACCAATCATTTCTAAGGTGATAAGCAGAGAGGGGGGACTGAGATAAAGTCCTCAAGACCCTTATTTACATTTGTAATGATCTCACCCACCCCATAACTCTCAGCTCAATTTCCACGTCCCATTGTCACACCTATTCCTGGAAATGCCAGAAGGGCTATCACTTTGACACTTAAAGACAATGGATGATAAGCATCTGAAGGAAATAAACTCCTGGAACATTCTAATTTTATCTGTATCTTTCAATCCAAGGCAAACATCTCCTCATGAGTTCAAGCACTAAGACAGGAATTAGATATTGCAGTCTTTTGGTTATCATTTTAAATTTTTATTTTTATTTGGGGTGTGTGCTTGCTGGTGTTGGAGGAGGCCAGAAGAGGGTGTGGAGTCTGCCCAATGCTGTGCTGGGAATGGACCCAGGTACTCTGCAAGGACAGCAAGTGTTTTGAATCTCTGAGCCATTTTTCCAGTACTAGGTCTTGGGGTTTTGTGTTTGTTTTGCTTTCTGTAAAGAGCGGATCACTCGGTTAGTGGTGGTGCCTGCCTTTAATCCCAGCACATTCTGGAGGCAGAAGCAGGTCTACAGAGTGAGCTCCAGGACAGGCTCCAAAACAATACAGAGAAACCCTGTCTGCTATGTATGTATTTGGGGGGGGGTGTGCAGGGGGGATTGGAGGGCAGCAAGTGCTTTGAATCGCTGAGCCCCCATTTTGTTGTTGTTTTGTTTGTTTTCCTTTTTGTAAAGGATATTGGGTCAGACTTTCATCTAAATGACAAAATGACTTTAAATGCTTCAGTTTTACAATAACAAGAAACTAAAGTCCACATCAGTAAGCAGTGAAGAGTAGTGCCTACGTGCTCTTTTTATGCACATTCAGCACATTTCACAACGCACTTGTGGATTCCCTTTGGTTTGTTTTCTAGACGCCTGCCACATCTGTTCCAAGGATGGTGGACACATACACCATCAGTAGGATTCCAGCTGACCTCCACAACTGGCGCATATCACATGATGCGTCATGGGAACAGCTACTCTTGCCACTGACCCTGACCCCCCCCCCCCCCCCCAAGTTATCAATAGAGATGATCAGATCTCCACTTCCCCGGGCCACAGCCACTGAGGTTCAGCTTTCCAAGCCTGATACACCTGCAATGCAAAAGCAAAGGAAGGGATTGGAGCGATGCTAGTCACCGCTTAAGAATTAGGATAAGCCTAGCACACCCAACTGATAAGATTTCTCAAGTTCCCCTCCTCTTACTCAGAGTGCTCTAAGTCATCCTCCCATATTGACACTCCTACAGGACTGGAAGAATCTGGGCAGGAAGTCACCTGACATTTAAAAGGGGGTCTGAATTAGATGTGATCTCCTTCGGCCTCCTTAGGGCCTCCTTAGGTTACTGTTCGGATGAACTACTGATGAGAAGCCTAATGTAAGGGCAAATGTAACGAGTGGAGCCCGGCAATCACCAGTGGCCACCAACCGCCTCTTGTGATAACAACAGGCACGTTTATAGATCTTGTCATTTGCCTCCTAGATCATTTGGAATTCACTAGTGCTATCTGCTAAATATCCCTCTGTTAGCCACTACTGAATTGCTGAATTGTAATGACCATCTACCATCTAGTTAGAAGAGGGACAGATAGTTCTGGCCAATGAATTGTAAACAACAACAACAACAAAAAGTGTGGGTCCCTTTTACTTTAAATTGTTTATAATAATTCCAGTGCAAACAGCCACATGCAAGCAGATCCATCCTGGGTGTCTGAACAGCTGCCATGGGCAGGATGGAGAACAGTATTGGTCAGTGCTCCATCAGTATCACAAAATACCAAAGAGAATGAACTTACAGAGAGAAAAGGTTTGTGTGGGCTCCCAGGCTGAGATATTCTGGACCATATTTGAGTAGACCATTGCTGTTAGACCTGCATCAAGGCAGCACACTATATAGCCTGAGGACAACAGTGTACCAGGAACGGCATATACTACAGGCACACAGAAGCACACAAGACAGACATGACCCTTCGCCCAAGAGCTAGGGCTACATACAGGTAGATATATTTGGAGGAAAGCACCCTGCTCATTGAAGAAACTTGGCTTGTCAGCTTCTCTAGGGTCACTGCTCCCCCCCACCCTATAAAATACAAATATTGCCTTCCTCCCAGGATGTTTTGACATTTTAGATAGGGGTGTGTGTGTGTGTGTGTGTGTGTGTGTGTGTGTGTGTGTATGTGACCAAGCTCTTTAAGCTGCTAGACATCAGCTGTTATTAACAGTGCCTGGGATATGGGAAGGAAACAGTAAGTGGTTATAAATTCTTTCATGGTTCAGAATAAACTATTTTGGTGTGTGTGTGTGTGTGATATATATATATATATATATATATATATATATATATATATATATAGAGAGGAGAGAGAGAGAGAGAGAGAGAGAGAGAGAGAGAGAAAGCAGAAGAATTTAATTCTCAATGGGAAGTGGTGACACACACTTTTAATCCCAATACTCAGGAGGCAGAGAAAGTGGATCTCTCAGAGCTCCAGGAAAGCCAGGGCTACTCAGAGAAACCCTTCTCAAAAAACTAAAATAAGAAAAAAAAAAAAAAAAAAAAGGATTTGTGGGTTGGCATTTTCAGACTATTCCTTATTCTAAATGTCTTGGTCTTTATGTTGCTCTTTGAGTTTAATACTCAATGCCTATTTATAGTTTAGCTACTTGCCTCATGTAGGCTGCAGATTTATAAGAGGTAGCCTGGGTATTCCTTGGAGAAAAGCTGTCTTAGAGAGATCCCTGTGTTTTCAGAGGGTAAATATACAAAGAACAAGCAACATTGTCCCCACAGACTCTCAGTAGCATCCAAATGAGGAGAATCTGCACCCAAATTAGCTCAAAGAACATGAAAGTGAGGAAAAGTAAAATATCTCCAGACAACAGCATGGACAGAGATAATTGGGAAGGCAAAAGGCACAGGAAAGAGCTGTATGTTGTGAGTTAGACAATAATCCCAGCACTGGCAAAGCTGAGGAAAGATGATGGGATGTTCCCTTCTAGCCTGGGCCATACAGGGAAGCCACATCTTAAAACTAAAATAAAATAAAAATAAAAGATGAGGAAGAAGGAAGGAGAGTAAAGAAGAGGATAAATGGAATATTGTGAGGTCCATGGATTATTTTTGTGTGCACCAATCTCTCTGTGTGTGGGTTAATATGACCGAGGCCATGCTGGAGTGCCCAAGGATGAGCATGGTTGAAAGATGTCCCACCTCCTCAATGTCAAACAGAAAGTGAGAAGAGAAGACTCATAGGGGAAGGGTATTTCCTTGAGATGATCATCACTGTCTCAAAATAATCCCTCAGTCCTATAGGTCATAGTGGTGACATTTGGTCTGTCTAGAAAACATGCAAAGTAGCTATGGACTCAATCTTTAAGAAGTTAGCAGCAATGGAAAAACAAAGGTCTGAGCTAAGGCTAGAGCTGGGTGGTAATACAGTTGTCTGACATTCACGCTGCCTTGGGTTCAAACTGGGGGTGGGGGAGAAAAAAGAAAGAGAGAGAGAGAAATGGCAAGCACCCACATCTTGATCCGATGATCAAAGCTGGCAAGCTGTTGACAACCCCACTTGAAGGTGTAGGTTTTGGGGATTTAAAGTCAATGCTTTTGGTTTGGGAGCACGTTGGATTAGGGATACCTATGGAGGCTAAGTGAGAAACAGGAGTTGATGCCTTGAGATGATATTTTGGGGTTGAAAATAAATATGTGGGAGTCATCTTTGAATGGTCATTGTATCTGAAAATAAATGAAGCTAGTTAAGATTCTGTCTAGATAATTGAGACAGAAGTGGCTAAGGACAATGTGACACTTGCCAAAATTAGTTAAGAGTGTTGAGCCTTTTCTTTTGAGCTGTTGTAAAGGACTCCAGAAAAAATAAAAGGGAACCTTAGGGCATGTCCTTGTCTTCCATTTTGGTCATTAATGGCTGAAATATGCCAATTTTACCCAAGCAGTGTAACATACAAAACTGAGATTACTGGATCTTAGGAACAGGTTGATCAGAATTTGAAATTCAACACTAAAATTTACTAAATGAGTGTAACTTGGGCTTCAATATCTTCATCTAATATAACATATTGATGTCTTCTACAAGTGGCCACTGTTAACAAGATCATGCTTACAGAACACCAAAATGATCATGATTCTAAGAAAAAGTCAACTGAGTGTTTAGTGAGAACCCAGATCTGCTAGGAGCAGATGCCCAACCAGAAGCTGTATTTCCCAGGTGCCCTTGTAATGTGGTGTCCAGGTACTGGAACCACCCGGACCTCTTTAGGTCTGATGCACAGAGCCTGCCATGCAGCAGGATCCCATGGCCCCTTTCTCCCTCCTTCTCCTTCTAGATGGAGTGGAGGTGACCTTGGAGGTGATCCTGGGAGTCAGGAACTGGATGACCAAGTTAACAAAGCCTGGATCCAGAACTCAGACTGCTAAGCAACTCTGAAGGATTTACATTCTTCATAAGGCTTCTTCCAGAAGGTGAGAAGTTGATAGGACTAAGGTTAGACAGCACAGGCTAGACAGCACAGGCTGTCTACACCACAGGACACACTGATGCACAGCTGTGAGACACCATTGGGAACAGGAAGTTGGAGTCTACATAAATGCGAATTGCCAAAGGGGGCAGGTCACAGATGTATGATCTTTTTCCACTTTTAAGTGACTTCCATTGTATGGACAGCAGCTCCTATCACTTCAAATCTTAACAAGTCTGACATGTACACACACATGCTCGATCTCTCTCTTACACACACACACACACACACACACACACACACACACCACTGTTGAAGCAGTCATAGACCACCTACAGTTGGGGGGTAGGGAAACACACACCAAAGAGGAAAGAGATTGTATGCAATATGTTTAAACTATTGCGTCCCAGGTGTAAAATCGAGGTTCGCTGGTGGGGAATGAGAATGTCCCCATAGGCTCACATGATTGGACATTTGCTTCCCAGCTGGTAGAACTGTTTGAGAAGGATTGGGTGGTGTGACCTAGTTGGAGGGGGTGTGTCAGTAAAAAGTGGGATTAGAAGTGTGTCCCTGCACCCAGCTGTGGATCAAAATGCAAGCTCTTATAGCTGTTCCCACTGCCAGGCCATCACCATCATTGTGGCCTCTAACTCTCTGAAACCATATGCCCAATGAAACATTTTCTTTTATAAGTAGCCTTGGTCATGGTGTTTTGCTACAGCAATTAAAAAAAGCAGCTAAGACAGAAGCAACTAAATTCATTATAATGTAAACTGATCAAAAGGCACACAGTCCTCGCTCTTTTGAGGGTTCCATTAGTTAAACACTGGGGCACGTGGGATGATACACCCTTAAAGTAACACAAATCATTCTCCCAAAAGATATCACTGTAAAGAGGCTAACATTTAATCATGATGGCCTAACTCCTATCTCAGAGGATAGCTTACTGAGATGAGTCTAAGTAAAACCCAGTGAACTACATCACACCCAGGAGGAGGGTCCAGGGATACTGGAAGCCTGACTGAGGTGAAAAGTAGTACATAGAGCGGGGTGGGGCGGGAGGCAAAGCTGTCTGTGTCTTTCAGTGTTTAGAAAGAAAGCCATCAGGCGATAAGTTCATGCCATGTGCAAGGGGATTCCCCATAAAAGGTGAATATTTTACTAGTTACAACACATTAAAAATAGACCTTAAGTCATCTCATTCTTGTTGGCAGTTTTGTATTAGCCAAAGGTTGAAGACACCTTTCTTGAAACAATGTCCAAGATAAAAGAAAAAAAAATTAAAAAGTGAGTGTCTAACGGGGTATACCGAGTATGACTACACGTACATGTATACACAAAATGAGTGGGGGTGGGCCAGGCAGTGGTGGTGCACACCTTTAATCCCAGCACTGGGGAAGTGGAGGCAGGCAGATCTCTGTGAGGTGGAGGCCAGCCTGATCAATGGAGTGAATTCCAAGACAGCCAGGGCTACACACAGAGAAACACTGCCCCTCCCCCCAAAAAAATGAGAAGGAGGGGGAAGCATTTTCACGTGTGCATGCTGCTGCAATGAAGACTGTCTTTGGAGGAAAGGCACAGGAAAATGGCAACCATGGGGAGTCATCAGAGAACTGGGGACAAAGCGGGAACCATGGTTCTGTTTTCACTGCATTTTATTTCTGGTTGATTTTTTTTTTTTTTTTGCAAGTATCTGTTTATTATCCTTACTGAAAAATAGTAATAAATAGCAAGAAAATAATCTGTAAGGCTTTTGTTTTTCTTTTGCTTTACCAAGTCTGCTGCACACACACACAAGCAGGAATGCACTAGAGAATAAGGAAGGGGTAAATAAAACTGGATGCACATTTGAAATCCGCCACTCTCTCCCCTGAGTCTAGTTTCACCAGGCCCTTCTAGAAGTTATAATTGGCTGTGCATACACACAAGCCTACAGGGAGGAAATGAGGTAGTCAATAGGCTGTTGACGGTACACTGGGGCTTATATTTCATATTCTAAATTGATAATCTTCTCTGGAGACTTGGATTATTATTCACTTTTTTTTTTGGCCTAAATAGAATAAAAAGATTATGAAACTTTAATCAAAAGTACAGGTCCTTATAGGGAGAGTTGCCCTTGAATTAAGTACCTCTGATGAGGTCAGCTGGCCTCATCTGTACAAGAGACCTTCAGCTGTTTATCCAGCCACCACTAGGATGGTCATTACAGAAAAGTTCAAGCTAGCCTTGTCCAGGTGCTGTTTTCCAGCATTGGCTTCTTCCTCCACGTTAGTATTCAGGCATCTGCACTGGTCTGTCCTTGGTGTTCTGACAGGATACGCCCTCAGCTGCAGCCTCTAAGAGCACCACCTGTGCCTATTCACTATTTTCCCTTTTAAAGGGGCCCTGCCCATCTCCCATTCTTCCCTCTCTTTCTTTCTCTCCCTTTCTCTATCTGTTCTCGTCTGTTCTCTTCTGTTCTCTCTCTGTTCTCTGTCTGTTCTCTGTCTGTTTCTCTCTCTCTCTCTCTCTCTCTCTCTCTCTCTCTCTCTCTCTCTCTCTCTCTCTCCCTCCCTCCCTCCCTCCCTCCTTCCTTTCCTCTTTTCTCTCTCCTGCTGTTCCTGTCTCAGGAGGCTGGTCTCCCCAATTCCCTTTTCCCTTGTTATTATCCCTTCCCCTAATAAAATGTCCCTCTGCTTGAACCCTGTCGCATGGTGTCCTTTCTTAAATTACAACACTCACCACCAAGGTTTGCTTATTTGTTTTGTTTTGTTTTGTTTTGCCAATGACTTTGTGAAAGCCCATTTCCATCAGGGAGAGAAGGAATGGAAAAGTTTTGACCCTCTTCCATGGTTCTGCACCTCATTTGGGAGCCGGAACACTAGCAAAAGACTTGTCACAAAGCAAAACAAATAGAAACCAAAAAGGACCACAAAAATAGCAAGCCTGGGCTGTTCAAGATACTGTGTCATTAAGTGTGATTTCATCAGCCCTGGGCTCCAGGGGCATGATTTACACAAGTCAGTCAGCCTCCTCACAGTGGGAACTCATTTTTAATAAATGATAGCAAGTAGGTTTATTCTGACCTGTGACTATGAGTCACCGTATTTTTGAAGCCGTATGACAAACACCACCAGAAACCAACAGATGACCTTGGCCATGGGACTTTTTATTCTTTCAGGAAAAACCAAGTGTGCTTCCTGACTCTGATACTGAGAGCTGAAAAGGCTGTATCAGATTGATGAAAGATGTGTGGACCCATGAAATGAGACAACCAGAGTGAGGCGTCACCGAGGCCCTTCCTCCTCCGCAAGCCTGTGATTCGGTGCCCAGGGAAACTGAGGAGGAAGTGCAGTTGGTTCTGACTAAAACTGAGCTGCAGTGGAAGAGGAGGGTAAATTACTGCCACCACTAAAATTACTACAAATGAATGGGCTGAAAGCTCCACAATTGCTTCCCCTTCTGAGTCCTTCATAGTGTGACAAAACACCTTTTCCAAAAGGGAAACGAGGAGACACACAGGGGGAGCTTGGGATGCTCTGGGCCATAGGCCAGGGAAAGGAAAGAATGAGCCTGAGTCTGGTTGGAGGTAGGAGTTACAGGCACATGGTGCCCTGTGAGGTTGGGGGAGGGGGACAGCTGGCTGAGATGGCTTCAGCCTGCTCCTCCTCTGCTCTTCTAGTCCGGTGTGCATTTCTGCTCCTTGTCTGAAAGCTCTGCCAGACCCACCTACTCCAGTAGTGGGTCAGGAAAACAGCTGTTTCTGAACCAGGACAAGAAGAAGAGCATGGGCTCCTGAATTGTTGGGAAATTTAAGTACTTGTCCCTTACAGCTCTCTTCCTCCCCACCCATCTGTAGAACTCCCGTGCTCTCAAGGTTGATCAAACAAGGTTGTTCTCATAACTTTCCGGTGTGCGGTGCCCGTGCCTTGACCCCAGGTGTGGGTGGTGCATGACTTTCTCCTGTGCTTAGCCCGTCCTCTGGCTTGGGTATATAAGCCCATTACTCTCTGTAATAAATGGCAGCAGCTTCCTCTTCAGTTCTCGTGGTGGTCTGTTAAGTTCAGTCCCGACACCCTCCGCCAGCTCGGTACTCTGGCTTCGCGGGCACGGCACTAAACGGCAAAAATCTCAGGCTTCACCCCACCCATCGCTCCAACACCCCAATATACACCCACAAAATGAACACAACTAGATCCATTTCCAGGAGCAGGAACCAAATGATAACATCATTTCTGGTCTTTGTTTTTAATTTTAGCCCCAAATCAAATTGTGCCTCCAACCCCTCTCCTGTGTGTGAACATGTATGTTTGCCTAATTATATAGGTAAGAGAGAAGTCTGGGCAAGTGCCAGAGAAACAGACAACGCTGCTTTTGAGGGAGAGAGCTTTTTGTGTTTGAATGCTGAGTGGTAGAGGCATTCATCACCTATTGACCTATATGTAAATCTTATGTAAATAAAATGTATAGAAACAGTATTTGGAAAAACTTAGTCCCATACCAGTCCAATAAACTATTAGGTGTATTGGAAACTGGCTTTTACACTGATTCATTTGTTCATTAATTAAAAAAAGAAAAAGGTGGGGGTCATATCTGGTATGGTGTCACACACCTTTAGTCCCAGGATTTGGGAGGCAGAGGCAGGAGATCTCTGGTGAGTTCCAGGTCAGCATGATCTACATAGTGAGTTCCTGTCTAAAAAAAAAAAAAAGGGAAGGAAGAAGACAGTGAATACAGTGAATGCATTTAACTGATGATTTATCTTATAAACCATGCTGAACTTTATGTGATGGTAAGTCAAGTCAAGTTGCTAAGGAGGGAAATGTGTATGTGTACAATACAGGTGGAAGTCATAGTGGACTATGACGTAACCAGCCCCCACACCCTCCCCCCTACACTCAAACTCCCTTCTTCCAACATGTGGTAAAGGGGCTAATTTGTTGTCTGGTCATGAGTCCAGCTTTTAAAAGCTGATCTATCTCTCCAGCCCTTAAAGGGCTGATTTTGAGGCTCAAGAATGTAAAAATCTTCCATATTATTCCCGTGTCAATAGCAATTGTGTCGCAGACATTTCTGTCTTCTAAGTCCTTGCCTCTTGTGCAGGAGGAGAGATGAACCTCAAAGGCTGAGGGGAGAGAATGAACTAGTCAAGGTTTGTGAAGTGAAACATGGAAGAGAAAGTTTCCTTCTGACAGGGAGAGCTCCTGGGCAGGTGTTTTCCAGACCTGAGGGTAAAGTTCCAGAGGTGATACATACACCACACTTTGAAGTTAACAAACAAATGTGTGTGTTGGGACTTGACTATGTGTGTTAATGAGGTAAAAACGTGGAGGTCATTCATCAAAGAAAGGCCAGTGTGCTGGTAAGCCACTGAAAAGCCAGGGTCTGTAAAGTCTGTTCTACATGGCAGTAGGGAAGTTCCACCTAAGGAAGTGGATACAGCATCACCTAACTTGGTCCATGATTCATTCCTGTTTCGTGATTACCTGGCACAATTTCACCAGGAGACTCCTTTGTTCTCTCTATCTGCCTGTTGTTGGGCTCCACATTTCAACTGTAGAAAATACTTTTAAACATCTCCCATCCACAAAGAAGAAACGACCTGTAAATTCTCCAATCAGAATCAGCCACTTGAACAACAACATCATCCTTCACCAGGGCAAAGTGAATATCACAGACCACATCTCAGTCACATAGGACTAAGCCTCATGTATGGGTTACCTTCGTGTCACTGTGGCAGAATGCATGACAGCAACACTTCGTGGGAAGAAATGTTTTGTTGTTCATAGTTTGAGAGGTCTCTGTCTGGCATGAGAGAGGAGATACGGTGGAGTGCCCTGGATGACGGTATTGTTCACCACACAGTAGCAAGCCAAAAACTTTCAAATTAGTGTCCCCCCTGGAAACATGAGTCTGTGGACAATATTCCAGATTCAAACCATAACACCTCAAGATAGAATGAGCTTAGAATGAACAAACCCTTTTAAAACTCAGCCCCAGTCAGAAGTTTGATACCCTGACTTATTTCCCATTTAAAGCCTTTCAACTGGTATTGCATTGGAAATAATTGCAAATTCAACAGCCTACTAAAAATGAAGCAGTTTTAATATGGCGGTTCAAAGAAAGGGACACCAGCATAGAGAAACAGCAAACATGGCTGGCAGTCTGATTTGGCACAAGGCAATGGTTTTTAAAATCCCCGATTGACAGACATTCCTGTTTTTTCTCCCACAGGCCAGGAATTTCATTTGTTTGGGGGCACAGAGCTTTCTCTAAGAAATAATTTGGAGCCTGAGACTGCCCTCTTTTTTTGATCATGGGCTTAGTCACATAACTGACTATTTGTGACTGTCTAGGTTCCAGAGTTCTGAGATGAGCAGGCACCAGACTGACTAGGGGAGACAGCACCCCTACTTTCCCATCACTCTGATAGCTGTGAACACACCTATTTTGAAGATAGACCTTGATTATCTTACATAACGCTTTTGGCTTTATTGGGGAAGTGAAAACGTTGATCCATTCAGTATGAGACATTCTCCAGGATTTCTTCAGAAAATAACCTGATAATTTCTAATCTGGACAGACTGGGGTTGCAGTTTCCCAGAAAAGAGGACGTGGTCACTGTCAATCCCCTCAATGAACTGTAGCAGTCATGGGATTCTTCACGTCCACTACTGATGGAGAAGTTCTGGCCTGGACAAGATCTTCTGTGCTCCTTTAAAATAAATGCAGTGTTTTGTTTTGTTTTGTTTCCCAAAGAAATAAAGCTCCAGCATGTTTTACTGTATCTGGAGAGTTAATGTCAAAACAAACCCAGAACAAACCAGAGTAGCACAGAGAAGAGGAAGGTGCATTGTTTAGCACTATGGGCTGTGGTTCCCCAGTGTGTCACACAAAACATTTACAGTGAAAGGAAGAAAATATGATCTTTTTCCTCAACGCCACTAAGTTTGCAGTTGCCACCGGCTCTTGAAACAGAGGACAGATTGATGAGAGCAAAGCAAGCCTACTGAACAGCATGTGGACCATTCTTCATCCTGGAGAAATCTCGATCCAGAATTAACTCTAAGCAGCGGCTTGGGGTCTAGCTCACGTGCCACCTTCGACAGAGAGCAATGTATTTCAGAGACGTGATGACAAAAGAGAAGCCAACCTTGGTTTCTGAAAGTGGGGACACTGATAGAAGACTCAGTCTCTACATCTCTGGCTTTTCATCTGTGAAATTAACTTCCTGGGGACTTTCTGTGAGGTTTCAAAGAGTTAAAAAAAAAAAAAAAAATGAACCCAAGCCAAGGATGTAGCTCTTGCCTAGTATGCAGAAAGCCCTGACTTTGAGCCCTTTGAGTCCTGGTGTGGTGAAACCTGGGTGCCTGTGATATACACGCTCTAGAAGTGGAAATATTAGGACAAGAAGGTCATTCTTCCTTGGCTACATAGCAAGCTTGAGGCCAGTCTGGGATCCATGAGATTCTGACTCAAAAAATATAAAGTAAAATAATTAACTCAAGTCATACTACTAAGTATACATTTGTGCTGGCTAGTTTTATGCCACTTTGACACAAGATAGAGTTGTCTGAAAGGAGGGAACCTCAATTGAGAAAATACTTCCATAATATCCAGCTGTAAGGTGTTTTCTTAATTAATGATTGGAGATAGAGGCCCAGCCCACTGTGGGTGGCGGTATTCCTGGACTGGTGGTCCTGGGTTCTGAGCTGGGTCCATGGCTGAGCAAGCCCTGATGAGTAAGCCAGTAAGCAGAACTCTGGCCTCCGTGTCAGCTCCTGCCTTCAGTCCCTGCCCTGCCTGTGTTCCTCTCCTGACTTCCTTGGATGATGAACTGTGATGTGGAAGTATAAGTCAAATGAACCATTTCCTCCCTGAGGTGCTTTTCATTTTCATCTTGATATTTCATCTTAGGACATTGTTATGTAAATCTTATCTATTATCACCTTTGTCCCTACAGGGTGGAAAGGAGAATGCCTGTGTTGTGGAGGAAGAAATGTTTCCCAGTCTCCTGTCATTAGGCTCTGGAGCCCTTGACTGTTTGGGAGCCAGAAAAAAGCAGCTTAGATGCTTAGGCCCCAGCTGCCATGAACAGCAAACCAGCAAACAACACATGTATCATCATAGAGGAGTGGACTTTTCCACATAGGATTTGACTAAATCACTAATAAGCTTTCCCTAACTCTAGACAATACAAAGTTACTAGATTTACTTCACCCCACCCCCAAACTCCAGTTTGGAAAGCTTGGCAGAGAGAAGTCATGGATTTTTAAAATCACCTTGGTCAAGACATATGTTTCGGTACATGACTGTAGTCTCAGCCACTTGGAAGGTGGAGTCAAGAAGATCGTGCAAGTCTATTAGTTGAAAAACCAATGGAGGTAGCACATCTTTAAATTAAAAAAAAAAAAAAGAAGTCATTTAAAAAACACTTTATATAGGCTATGAACACAAGCTTCCAGCTTCCCCCGAAACAAAGGGAACATTCCAGTCACTAAAGGATTAAGCAAGTGACTTCAGGGGACTTGAGAGTTCCCAGGCCTTTTACTCCAGGTCATTAAGGTCTCATGGTCACAGAGATTCAGAGCTTTCTAAAATGGCACACATTTCCTATGTCCCACGGCAGTGGGAATGTCAGCATGTAAAGAGCTTGTGTTCAAAACGAGCACTTTCCCACCCATACAGGGATAGAGCCATGCGACTGGCTGCGGTCCAACCTGCTTGACACGTTCTGTAAATTCTTCCAGTGTGTTCCTAAAGGGAATCTATGAGAATACGCACTACACTCCCACGCTTTTCCCCTTTCCCCTGTGCCCTCCTTCCCTTACCAAACAACAATAACTGAAAAAAAGATTCAGATGCCTTGAATTTGACTGACAAGTTTTCCTAAAAGAAGTCTCTGTCCTGTTTATTTTATGAGAAAGAAATTAAAAAAGTGACTTGGGACATTGATACATGGCATTATTTTGTTGAATAAACTAAGGACTATATAGGGCTGGAGAGATGGCTCAGGGGTTAAGAGTCTTGCTTCTCTTGTAGAGTTCGGTTCCCAATGCCCACATCAAACAGCTTATAACCACCTGTAAGTCCAGCTTTGGGGGCTTCTATGCCCTCCTTTGGCCTCTTCAGGCGCTATGTACACATGTGCATACACACACACACACACACACACACACACACACACACAGAGAGAGAGAGAGAGAGAGAGAGAGAGAGAGAGAGAGAGAGATTAATTTTTTTTTAAATCTAAACCAAAGACTATATGTCCAAAGCTAAATTCTATCTTCACCATTTTAAAAAGAAAAGAATGCCTTGGGAAAATGTACATGTCCACTCAACCAAATACACACACACCACTTGCGCCTGGCAACTAATGCCAGCAAACTGACATCCTTCTATAAACTCAGAGTGGCCCCTTTCAGGAAACCTGTTTAAAAAGGCCAAGCAAAATACATATATAAGGAGACATGTTCGGTGAGTGAGGCCACTGGCCATCAGAACCATTGCCACTGATAATGGGGCCATACATGCCCCTGGGATAAGGGAGGAGCCACTGCCTGCTATGTTGCTAGTCTGTGTCCTTGTAAATGGAAACTTGTGAACAGACCAGAAATAGCAATTAAATGTTCCAGCTAACTTAATGACTGGCCTACTTTTCCAGAGTTTCTCCTTGATCGGTACCGTAAATCTCCCATGATGTGGAAACCACTCATTCAGGCAAAGTAGGATAGTTGGCCACCTTTGTTATAGCCAAATGTGACACAGATCATTCCTACCATAGCTCAGAGCCATTCTCAGTATTGTGCCTCACAGTAAGAAAGGCAGGAAGGCACAAACTGAAAATATGCCCCAAAGTGGAAAGATGCAGAAATATCTGGCAAGTAGCATAATTGGCATCTAGTTGATAAATCATCCTCCCATTTTTTTCCTCCAGGCTTTTGATTTTAGTTATATAAATATCTCAGTTTGTTTGTGCTGCTATAACAGAAAACACTGGATAATTGTTATAATTCGAATGTGAGGTGTTCTATATAGACTCATGGTATTTGACACATAGTCCCCCGATGATGGAGAATATAGGACTCTCACAGACATGCCCATCCTGTGGACTGCAAGCTGCTCTCATCCCAGGATAGCTGTGAACATGGCCCAACACATTGATAGATGACAATAGCGTTCCACAACGTCAAAAGATTGGACAGCTAGCTGGGGTGTGCCCCAGTTGGGCTTCAGTGACTTCTGTCATGCCTTCTCAGACCAGGATGGACTGTGCTCTCTAACCATGAGCTAAAACAATACATCCTTCTGTAGGTTGTCTCTACCAGGCACTGTGTCACAGTGACAAGAACACAAACACTGACACAGTAATCTACAAAGAATAGAAATTTATTTAACAAATGGTTCTGGAGGCAGAGTTCAATAGGTGTGGCATCGGCGAAGGTCTTCATGATGTTACTCCATGAAAGACAGTAGAAGAACAAGTGAAGAAGAAGAGGAGGAGGAGGAGGATGAGAAGGGAGAGAGAGAGAGAGAGAGAGAGAGAGAGAGAGAGAGAGAGAGAGAGAGAGAGAATGCAGTAAGAGACTAAACTCACTTGTATAGCAAACTCATGCCCACAATTACGGCATTAATTGAACCAAGAAGGTGGAACCCTCTTGACTGAACTGCCTCCCATTAGGCCCTGCCTCCCCGCAATGCTGCACTGGGAGATAAGTTTCAACACATTGACTTTGGAAACACAATCAAACCATAGCAGTAAGTAAATTCAGAGAGTAGATCAATGTGTTGAATTCTCATCCCTTTGCTAAATTATTCAGGAGTTACAGAAACAAGCAGTTATAACCCCTTTCTTCAAAGTGCTTAAGGACAATAGGAGATATAAGATTCTAACCTTTTAGGGTAAAAGCAAAATACCAAAGGGATCCAAGAGATGACTACACCCACCTGAAAAGTCACGTGAAGGAATATTCCCAATAAATTAGCATTACAGCATTTAGACAGGATCATACCTTCTACCTTCCTCCCCACCAAATATCTGGAATAAAGAGATAGCTCATTAGTTAAGAGCACTGGCTACTCTTCCAGAAGACCAGGGTTCAATTCTCAGAACTCACATGATGGCTTACAACCACATGTAACTCTAGTTCTGGGGGCTTCCACACCCTCTTCTGGCCCCTTCCAGCATCAGGCACATACATGGTGTACAAACAAACATGTAAGTAAAATGCTCATGGACATAAAATTAAAGTAAAATTCTAAAAAAAAAAAAATTAAACCTGTAACATCCATCGCTCAAAAATGTTGCTACTAGTGATCAAACTCTCTATCAAATGACCTCAGATTTACAAGGCTGAACTCTCAGCCTTATTATTTAAATGTTCTTTTCCTAGCTTTCTTATTTTTCAAGGTTTTTGTAAAATAGAAAACAACTTTCACATTTTGAACAGTAAGTGTTTATATGATACTATGTTGTTCTTCTTGGCATTGTTTTCCCCAAGACTTCTACAAAATCTCTATGGTATTCTAAATGTCTTAACGCTTATAAAAGAAAGTTACCATTGCTGTTGCCAAGTGGGATGTTTTGTCATCCAAAAGCAATTGGTAACAAAAATGACTAGCCTTTATACAACTCACTTGCCATTAGCAGGGCATATGTCATGTCTGTTACTGCAATTGACTGACCAAGGAGTCAGAAATTGATTTAAAAAAAAAAAATGGCACCTCTGTGTTTCTGGAAATGACACAAAAACCAGGCGACAGTAAGGAGGAATGGTTTTCTTGCATTCTGTCAGCTGGCCCTTTCCCGGCCAGATATGAGAAAGCAGCCCGAGGAAGTGGCACCTGCAGTGTGAAAGGCTGGCATTCCTCTCTGTGCTTTACTCTGGGATGATGCTAGAAAAAGTTAGCAGGGCTGCAAACAACTGTCGACTGGGAATCCAATGCAGATGGTGGGGAACCAGCCAAAGGCAGCATGGTCAAGAGATGCACATGCTCCTTACTTACACTCTGGGTCCCTCTGCGACAGGCAGCTAGTGCCACCTACTCTATGCTCTCTCTACCTCAGCATGTCTTTGCTACCAAATGGTCATTCCATTTGCTCTTAAACCTATAGCAGAGTTTCTCCCACTTTGCTCTGGCCCACCTACCTGGGCCCCCACCACTGTTCTTGATAAACACTTTGATATAGGACTTTCTTTGTTCTAAAACTAATAGAAGCTCATGTAACCTCCCCCATTGGAACATGGTATTTGAGGAAGCTTGAATCTATGTTTTTGGGCCATGGTCACTTCTGTTGGGCTCCAGAATAAATTATCTCATTCCCTTTGAGATAAGAACCTGCTTCCCAAACCCCAGCTCTCCAGATGCAAGCAAGCTCAGCCTCCAGAAGGCCAACTTCCCTTAGAAGACAAAGTTATTCAATATTCTAGCTGACCTCAGGCCTTGACCACTCAAGACCACAAGGTACAGTTTGAATGCTTTTGTGTAAAGGGCCTGTTGGGAACTTGGGCAGCCATACTTTAAGTCACCTACTCGCTTTCCTTTGCTTTAGAAGCTGCCTTTTTCACCTGGCTGGAGCAGACGTCCTAAGAAAGCCTTCCGCATTCCTCCGGGTCTAGCTTTATTTCTATCATTTCTAGACAAGGCCGTGGTAGCACCAGGAATGTTTGCTCCCCTGCAGAATAACATGGATTAGCATATGCTAATTCATTTGTTCAAAACTTTGGGACAAAAATAATCTATTCACAAGTTTTGGTCCCTGCTATGTAGCAGACATTTTGCTAAATCTCACGTGCAGAATTAATAATGATTTACTTCCTACCATCTAGGCTCACTTCGGGCTTCCAGGAGTGATGCGGAAACAAAGCTAGCCCACTGTGACAAAGACTGTAGTTGAGACAAAAGGAGTGCTGGTAAAAGAGGTACAGACAGCATTTGAGCAGGTCATCCTAGCCAGACAGAAGTGTGGCTGACATGGAACCTTCTTAGCTCAACCTGTATCATGGCACATGTCTGAGTATGACTTTTTTATTTGTTGTGAGGCAGAGCCTTATTACGTATCTTGAACTGGTCTAGAGCTCACTATTTAGACCAGGTTGGCCTTGAACTCATAGATATCTGCGTGCCTCTGCCTTCCAAGTGCTGGCATTAAAGGCAGGTACTACCTGGACAGGCAGTATGACCTTTGGCATGCTGGTGATGAGGTAGGGACAAAGAAGTGGAGAAGCTTGCTCCTTCACTCAGCAAACGTTCACTGGATGTGAGTAAGGACTTTCTGTTTGGAATTGAAGATAGCAATCAAGATAAAGCTCCCTTGGGCTTTTCCAAGCTTGCCTTCTAGATCAGCAGTTCTCAACCTTCCTGATGCTGTGACCCTTTAATACAGTTTCTCATGATGTGTTGACCCCCAACCATAACATTACTTAGTTGCTACTTCATGACTGTAATTTTGCTACTGTTATGAATCATAATGTAAATATCTGATATGTAGGATATCTAATATGTGACCCCTGTGAAAGGATTGTTTGACAACTCCCCCAACCAAAGGGGTGGTGACTCATGGGTTAAGAATCACTGTTCTAGATTAATGAGATGGGCAGGAAATGAGCAAATATAAGCCATGGAGATAAGGGCTAGAAAGAGAGCAACACAGGGCGATGAGACAGTGAGGAAGGGACATCTTTAGATGGTCACAGGGGGCTAGCTAGAAGCCAACAGCAAAGGAGGCAGACACAGGCGACCAAGTAGAGGACAGAGCAAGTGCAGAGATGAGGAGTTGGGGTGAGTAGTCCCTGAACACTAAGATGGCAGCTTAGAAACTCAAACTTGATCCACAATTGCTTCACCGGAAGTCAAAGAGTGGTAAGTTTGAAGGTCTCCTCAGCTGAAGGCTTGTTTTTTAACACACCTAAAACTTCCATAAACAACCTTGGGCAGAGATAAACATCAACCTTCCACATCAGTGTGCTTCCTATCCGGCCCTCTCCAAAGAAAATCAAGGCTGATAAAGTCAATAGAGAAAAATAAGAGTTTCAGATTCAGAGGAGCCTTAACAGCTGTCTAGTCCAGCTCTTCCCTTTCATACCCATTTCACAGCTGGACAAAGCAAGAATCACAGTGCTTATGTGACATGACAACTAAAACCAATAGCACAACTGGAACCAGAAAGATTTCAGGTCTATTAACTTCCCATCTCTACTCTTAGTGGTAGTAATTCCATTTTGTGAAAGACACAGGCATGTGGTCAATATTCGTCTCAGCTGAACAAACGATCTTACCACCCCACAAATCTCATCACAAACGAGCCACATGATTCTATGTATGCACAACCTTAAAGCCTACTGAATACCTTGTCTTTCCACTCTTCCAAGTGTCCCCTGTAGACACAGAGACATCATGAGCTAGCAAGGGAAAGGGACATGAACTTGGCCCTATGTAAAATGTTAGACCAGAAAGCAATTGAGTATCAGATAATCATCCCGTGATTGAGCCAGAGATACTAAGGTGGAAATACTTCTGATTTGGGGGAGTGGGGGGAGAGATGCTGTCTGACATTCCAGCAGATGGTGGTAGCCCATAATAGTTGAAAACCTATTGGCCATTTCTAACTTTTCCACATGGAAAATATAGACCATGTTTGGCCTTGAGAAACGTTTGGCATTTTCCTGTTCTGCCTGAGATCCATGTAGCCTGAGAAAGCCAGTGTCATATGAACTATTTTTGACCATCTAATCCCAAATGCTGAAGAAAAGAAAAAAAAAAAAAAAACTGCACCAAGCAAGGAAGGGAGCCAGAACTTATGCTCACATTGAGTCCACTCAGTTCTACAGGAGACAACCCCCTCATCTCTGTAACTCAAGCACCCCTTCCTCATCCTGGAAGATTCTTCTATGTGGTTTAAGTCACGGGGAAGGTTTCTAATTGAAAATTCCTATTTGCTCAGGATTTATTTAGCTATTCCTTTGACACACTCCTGCTAGCTCTGCAGCTCCTGTGGGAATTGGACATGGACATTTACTTATAAGTCCCAAAGCACGCTAAAATGACAAGCAGAGAAGAACCATCTGGCAAATGGATGCTAAAAAAACACTTTCCCTAGATTGACTTTCCTTGTAAGTCCCATGCCAGGGAGCCTAGCACACACAAAGCAAACCTGAAAGTGTCCCGTGTGCCCCTGACCCAAGCCTCCTTGGTGAGTTATCCAGGGAAGGCAAACATGCAAAAACCTTCCAGGTGTAAAATGCAGACTCAAGAAGGCAGGAACCCCCCCACACACACACACCAGTGTTAGGAGTAGAACAGGGTCTTATGAAGATTTCTGATGGGTTCCCCTCAAAACCATCACAGCATACTGCACCAATGGGAATGCCATACCCAGCAGTTATTATAATACTCATCTGGGTAAGTTATTCCTCATCTGGCTAAGACTTCTGATACCTTTCTGTCCCTCAAAACCCTAAACAGAGTTTCAGACACTGAATGTTATCACTGGTGTATGGAAGTTTTTAGTTTAGGTCCAACATGATTTGTCTGTGTGTTGCATCCCAAGTGTGTGGTACCTTCAGTAACAGTCCTATCAACTAGTTCCTGTGGGTGTGGGTGACCAACAGCAATGACAATAGCCTCCATCATTTTGGAAGCCTCTTGGGACTCCTTGGTCAACAACTCCTTAGAAGATATCTCATACCTGGCACTGGGATTTTTGTTTAAAGACTTCCGGCTTCTGGGACCAGTATTATCCACCCATGCAGGGCACTTGTATATATATATTTAAATCAATTGAATCTATTGGTTACTTATAACTTAATAGGTTTCTGTTATCTATCTATCTATCTATCTATCTATCTATCTCTCTATCTATCTATCTATCTATCTATCTATCTATCTATCTATCTATCTTTGGTTTTTTGAGACAAGGTTTCTCTGTATTGCTTTGGAGCCTGTCCTGGAACTAGCTCTGTAGATCATGCTAGACTCAAACTCATAGAGATCCACCTGCCTCTGCCTCCTGAGTGCTGGGATTAAAGGCTAACTTAATAGGGTCCTATATGGGCTTTTTCCTATTTCTAAGTTTTGGTTGACTCCCCAGCCCCTTCCCTTTCCATCCTTTCCATGTCCCTGTCTCTGAGTGACTCTTTTCAGCCCCAGTATCATCTTGTTCTAGTTTCCTCTCACATGGGCTTTACTAACCCACCGCTACAACTCAAGGCTCCTTTCTTGCTTCTGGCTCCTACAGACACTCATTCCATCACAGAAATCTCAAACTCCAGAGCTCTACATATGATAGAGAACACGAGACCTTCTTTCCAAGCCTGTGTTATGGCATTCAATATCAGTTTTTCCAGTTTCATCCATTTTCCTATAAATTTTATAACTCCCTTTCTTTAGTGCTGAATAGAATCCTGTTGTTTAAGTGTCCTGCTACACTTTCATTGTCCATTCTTCGATTGATAGACATCTCAGGTTGTTTTCTTTCGCTACCTATTGTGATCAGCGCAACAATGACCATGGTGTGCAGGTCTTTCTAGTATGGGGTATGGAGTGGCACAGCTGGGTCATATGGAGTTCTACTTTTAGCCATTTAGGAAATGGCCATAGTGGCTGCATCCATTTTCCCTCTCCCCCACAGTGATGAGGGATCTTCCACATTTTCTCTGTGTTTTTCTGCCATGTATTTTCTTGATGGTAACCATTCTGGCAGGGAGCAATAGCATCTCAGAGTAGCTTTACTTTGTAGTTCCCTCATGACTGTAGAAGTTGAACACATTTTAAAATGTTTACTACCGCTGGGCGATGGTGGCACACGCCTTTAATTCCTGCACTCGGGAGGCAGAGGTAGGCAGATATCTGTGAGTTCCAGGCCAGTCTGGTCTACAAGAGCTAATTCCAGGACAGCTTCCAAAAGCCACAGAGAAACCCTCCCTCAAAAACCAAAACCAAAACAATCAAACAAAAATATGTTTACTACCCATCATTCTGCTTAGATCCATGGCCTATTTCTAGATTATGTTGTTTCCTTGATGTTTAGTTGTGTGTGTGTGTGTGTGTGTGTGTGTGTGTGTGTGTGTGTGTGTGTGGACTCTAGATATCGCTCCTTTGTCACATGGGTGACATAGTAGGTCATGTAACACAAACACACAGCAGCTATGGCTACCTACAGAAGAATTGTACTGAGAATTAAGGAATGAAAGCAGAAAGGGACCACCTGGAAAGAAGGGGCCTATAGAAGCTGGAGGGGGGTAAAGATAATAGGCCAGGGTGATAATAGGTCAGATGGGCCAGGATCACAGCACCAGGTAACATGTAGGCTGTGGCATCTTTTCCATTCACACATAAAAGGCCCTCAGCTATTTAAGGGCACTGCCTCAGGCAGGAGCTAGCATTCTCCATGTTTGCCTGAAGTCACACCACCAAGTACAGGAGAGACCCTAGTTGGTGGCCTATTCCCATCTCCACATCAGACCAAGCCATTTCCCTGGAAGAGATGACAACCATACTGCCTTCCACAATCCTCACATGAATCTGCTTCCAAACAGCTGTGAAGATGAGTAAAAAGGACTGGGACCTTCAGGAGCCACAGCACCTAGATTAGCAAAGTGTCCGGGGCATTGAATGGAATGGTGATAGTAGTTTCACTGACCTTCCATTCCTTTGCTTGTATGAGAATTAAATAACTAAAATAAAAGTGTAACGGGGTAAATATGTTCATAATAGATTGCATACATGTGGATCTGAAAAAAAAAAATTAAAAACAAAAAGATGTTTCTGGGACATCCCGTAACAGCCCTCAGTACGTTTTGAGCTGGGCTCGGTTTCCCATGGAGTTCTAGCAGTCTCCGAGGAAGGGGTCAGAGAAGACCCCACAGGTAACGTTTCTCCAGACGGTGCCTCATGGTTCAGCCTTGGAGATGAGTCTGGAAACAGAAAGCCTCGGGCTCCCATGCTGGCAGATGCTCGGCAGGGAACAGAAACCATTAAGTAAAATCTAATCAAGAAAAGCCTTTAATAAAGTGTCAAACATACTCCACTTCAAGGTAAAATGGTTTATTGTGTATCTCACTAACTACGCCATGTGGGCCCTGGAGCTGTGAAAGGTATCTTAGATTATTTTAGTACCCAGAAATTGATGCTTAGGTTTAAATTTTTTAAGCTTAACTTAGTGTGTGTGTGTGTGTGTGTGTGTGTGTGTGTGTGTGTGTGTGTGTGTGTATGTATGAGTACATTCCTGTCACCTACACATATGGAGGTCAAAGGACAACTTTCAGGAGTCATTGTTTTTTTTTTCTTCCATTGCCTGGGTTCTGGGATGAGCTCAGGTTTTAGGTTGCACCATTTGCCCTGGTACCTGCTAAACCACCTTACCAGTTTTGGAGAGAACTGTCTATGGGGGGTGAGATGTTTGGCAGTTAGGATGCCCATGCAAGATCTGTCTTTAGAATATGTTTGTTTCGTCACACAAACATGCCCTGGGATATCTTACTAATGTCAAAGTTAAACAGACCTCCCACCGATTGGGGAACAGTTGTTTTGGCAGAAATACCGCTGCAGGGTCCCACTGGGGAATCTTCTCCACTGAGGACACTTCGGAAACTTGCAGGCTTGACCCACATCCTCTATGAAGTCCTTCAGCTGTGGCAGGCTGGGAGGATGACTCTGGTGAAGATGTAGGAGGTCCTGGGAGAGTATAGGCCAGTGGCTGTCTGGTGCACACCCAGTGACAGTGCCACAAGTTCAACAGTCACTGAGGTCAGGGCCACACACAGAGTCTCAAGTCCTCTCTCTAAAGACTATCAACACAGTGGCTAGAGAAGCTATGACTTGAGATCACAGCAAGGACGAAATCCTAGAGACCAATTTTCATGTAATCTCACTGGGAGATAGCTTTGTGCTATCAGGGCTCATAGCTTGGGGGGGCTGGTCCCACCAGCAGTCAGAAGCACCTTGGTGTTAGTTCATTAGCATACCAAGGCTTGTCCTGGGCTAATCTGCATTCTGAGGCCTAGTACCTGTGCCAAGCTTGGGCATTTCAAGTCACACAAAATGGCTTTGGAGCTAGTCCATATGCATTTTTAAATGACTATTTATTCTATGTGCATTGGTGTTTTGCCTCCACATATGTATGTCTCTATGAGGGTGTTGGGTCCCCTGAAACTAGAGTTACACACAGTTGTGAGGTGCCATGTGGGTTCTGGGAATTGAACCTGGGTCCTCTGGAATAGCAGCCATCTCTCTGGCCCCACAATATGGTTTTTAAGCTATGTTCCTTAACCCATTTCTCAATTTGGTTTAAAGGATGGATAAATTGATTGAAGACCACGAATAACAAAACTGAGCTTTGTCCCACATGCCAGCTATCCACAGCCACATGCCTGTCCTTTTTTCTGTATTCCACTCTACATCAGAGACATAGGTGTGGCCCAGGCCCTCACCTCAGCTGCTCCCATATAGGAGCTGCAGACTAGATGGGTCTGCTGGACTGACAGCTGCTGTTACCCAAATTTCCTAAGGAGAAAGTGTTACCCTATAGGGTCTCCTAAAGTGTGTGTGTGTGTGTGTGTGTGTCTGGGGATGTGGCTCTGTTGGAAGAGTGCTTACCTAACATGCACAAAGCCCAGGGATTTGAGTCTCCAGCACTCCTTTCTTTAATAGAGCTTGGTGGCACCTGCCAGTAATTCCAGCACAGGCAGAGATAGAGACTAGAAATTCAAGGCAATCCTCTGCTATGTGGAAAGTTTAAACCCAGTCCAGGCTACATGTGACAAGAAAATCAAACCAACCAAATCCAATGTTATAAAAACATCAAGAAATTTTGTAAATGTTCATCCAAACATAGTTAGACATAGACAGCATGGCGCATTAAGTTAAAAAGTTGCCAAATGGCTTACCATAGCCTCCTGTTATATTTTGTTTTAAACAGAATTGACATATGTGCTCTTTCACTTTTTGTGAAATGTATATTCATACATTATACCCAAAAGACTGGGAGAATACCCACTGAAATACTAGGAATAACTATGGGTGAATAGTAGGATTCTCTGTACCCTGTTATTTTCAATACTGGGGATCAAATTCAGGACCTCAAGGATGCTAAGCAAGTGCTCTACCACAGTGAGTGGGGGGGGGGGGGGGGGCACTCCCCATTGATCACTAATTGAGAAAATGCCTCACAGCTGGATCTCATGGAGGCATTTCCTCAAGTGAGGCTCCTTCCTCTCTGATGACTCTGGCTTGTGCCAAGTTGATACACAAAACCAGTCAATGTAACTGAACCCTTGTCAACTTTGACACACAAACACATCACTATTAAGCAACAACCTTTCCTTTTTTATTCATCCCCCAAGGTCTCACATGAAAAACACAAACAACTTTAAAAGTCCCATAGTCTTTACACATTCAAACACATTAACATCTCAGTTCCTTAAAAATCTTCACTCTCTTAAAATCCGAAGTCTTCAAATCCAAAGTCTCTCATCTATGGCTCCAGTAAAATACTTTCTGACTCGAAGAGAGAAGAATCAGGGCACAGTCACAAATTAAAACCAGACCCCAACCATTCAATGTCGGGCTCCACTTGTGATCTTTTGGGCTCCTCCAAAGGGCTTGGGTCACTTCTCCGTCTCTGCCCTCTTCAGCACACACAGCTAGTCTTCTAGGCTCTGGCTGGATGCACTCCACTGCTGGTGCTGTCCTTGTGGCATCCCATGACACTGGCATCTCCAAAACGCTGGGTCTTCTGCTACAACTGATCTGCACTTTCACCAATAGCCTCTCACAGGTTCTCTTCATGGCCCCTTCAGCCCTGGGCCTTCAACTGCCACTGAGCCTGCACCTTCATGTGTGTGTGACACTCACAGTGCCAAGCCTTAGCTGCTCCCCATGACCCCTTCATGCCTTCAAAACCAGTATGACCTCAGTGACTCTTACCAAGTCCGGCTGCCAGCATGAGGTACAACCACAGCTTCTCTGTGTTCTCAGGAAACACTTCCCAGAAGATTTCACCTTGGTGATGCTGGTCTCTTCTTAATCACTGCTAATTTCTTAGCTTCAGCTTGCCAGCAACAAGTATCCCCGCAAAGCTAAGTTTTACTTTAATAGTTCTGGTATCTTGTTAATCACAGCTGATTCTTCAGCCCCAGCTAACTAGCACCACAGGATCTTCATTCAAAGTAACAAATGGCCCTGATAGAGTCTTTAAGCTTCCCTCTGAAACTTCATGAGCCAGTCCTGCATCGTCTGCACTGCTCTCAACATTCTTATATTCCAGGCTCCCACAGAACATCCCACTGAGCTCTTAACACTCACTGATTCCTCTAGTCAAAAGTCCCAATGTCCTTCCACAATCATTCCCAAAACATGGTCAGATCTGTCACAGCTATACAACACTCCTGGCACCAACTTGTCTTAAGAGTTGGTATTGCTGCTATGAAAACCATGACCACAAAGCACATCGGGGAGGAAAGGGTTTGTTTGGCTCACACTTCCATATTGCTGTTCATATGGAAGGAAGTCAGGACAAGAATTCAAACAGGGCAGAATCCTGGAGGCAGGAGCTGATACAGAGGCCATGGAGGGGTGCTTCCCCTGGCTTGGTCAGTCCACCTTCTTATAAAACCCAGTGGCCCAGAGATGGCACCACACATCAGGGCCTGGGCCCTCCCCCATTGATCACTAATTGAGAAAATGCCTTACAGCTGGATCTCAAGAGGCATTTCCTCAGCTGAGGCTTCTTCCTCTCTGATGACTCTAGCTTGTGTCAAGCTGATACACAAAACTAGCCAGTACATAACAAATCATGTTGCAGAAACACCCCAACAGATATCATTCGTCTAAGAGTAATGAATGGTAGCCTCCAACATGGAGTCCCAGCAGGCAAGAGTGTAAGGCATGAGGATTTCCATGAGATCAGGGAAAGACTGGGCTACATAGTGAGTTCCAAACCAGTCTGGACATCCAGTCTCAAAAAGAAAAAAGAAACAAAACAAAACAAAACAACAAATAAACAAAAGACATATAAGGCTTTATCTCTTCGTGTCTTTGGAACAAAGGAAAGGGAAGCTGGATGGCTCAGGAAGGAAATTTCCAGCTGCAGTTTGCTCCCCATTTCCTTTCCTGCCTCATCTACTTCCTGTTTCCTATACCACAGTAAAGAAACATCACTTCCTTTCTGAGCAACTGAGACCTAGACCCAAGACTTATCCAGAGTTCTGATACAATCTCCAATTTTTCCAATGAAATGGAAACTCAAAAATCAGTTTTTAAGAGACGTTCTTTAACAAACATTGACTAATGGTTTTTGAAAGGCACCATGTGCTACAAACAACCCTTCAGAGTTGGCTTTATTGACCTCAGTTTTACAGACAGCATCAGAGGCGCCCAGAAGTAGTCACTTACCCAAGCTCCCAGTCTAGTCAGTGGGCTAGGCTAACTGAGAATTCAAGTCTGTGAGCAATGGTCTCTCATCCTTTGACATCCTCGATGACAACCATGAACATAAATAAGGGCAGGTCATACTTGATGGCCCCGAGGAGGGCGGACTGCTCTTTTGTTTGTAAGTACCCTGAGTGGAGATGTGTCCTGACATCCAGGGTCAGTTTGTTAGGCAAGCAGAGATGGCGATCGGTCCTTCATAACCTGACAGGGACTAGCCCTCTGAGGCTCTTTGAGAATGTATATAGCCTGATTGTTTTAATTTTTGAGGTGGGCTAGGGAGTGTGGCTTATATTCTAGGTATTATGGAGATGACCCAGTAGGCGATGAGCTTGCTACAGAAGCATAAAGGTCTGCACTGAGCCCCTCAGTACCCACGTGAAAACCAGGGGGAGTACACACATCTGTAACCCAGCATCAGGGGAGGGGGAGACAAACTGATCTCCAGAGCACACTGCCTGGGCAGTCCAGTTACACTGGTTCACTCCGAGGTTTGTTGAGGGATCCTATCTCAAAGGCTAGATGGAAAACAACAGAGGTAGGTAGACATCCAACATTGGTTCCTGGCCTCCACACACGGAGATGCACATACACACTCACACCCACTTTCTTTCATTTTGCCGATTTGATTTCCCTTTTGCTGTTGTTCCACTAAAGCTCTTCGAGGGACCCATCTAGAAGAAGGCTGGGGTGTGACTAGCTCCCTTTAGACCTCAGACCTTTCCTGGTTTCCATGGCCCAGCTTTGCTCTCTGCCGTTGTGCCTCCTTTGTGGTCTCTGGACACCCACCCTAAGAGAATAGTGTGCAGGAACCAAAGAGCTATCTATGTACATCAACAGCTCTGTTAGTTTTATATATGTATTTTCTCCTTAAATCTTCACAACAGACCTTTACAGGGTGATATCACCATTTTACAGATGAGAAATCAGAGCCTTCCAGAACTGAAGTAATTTACCCTTGGCCACTGCTACATAATTTGGGCAGTAATTGACTTTAACAATACTTCCTTAAAAGCAGCTTGGGACAATACAACTCTAATCTATCTGCTGGGGGCTATTAGGAGCAGTTAATTAGGGGATGAGTCAGGAGCCACCCCTCCAGCAGTAGTTAGCAGATAAAATGCCTTAATCAAGAATTAAGATCTTTCCATTCTCAAAGTCTTAAAAAAAAAAAAAAAGAATTAAGATCTTTGGAGGTCATAACTTAGCATTTAGATTACAGCGTGCAAATCTACCCTAAAGAATTTATTCATTAGCAGAGGGATGCTAGAAATATTTTTGCTAGGGGCATGAATAGGTGATTTAGTTCCAAATTTGGTCATTGGTTGCAAATACACAGACTCCTGTAATCTTCCACATATTGGGATTTTTACCTATACAAGCCCAGGGCATTATGTCAGAGGAGGCCATCTCTACTGATCTTCTGTCTTCCCATTTCCTGTGGACCTTGTCATGAGGCGTGCCCTGTACATCCAAGGAAACTTTCCTTGCAAGGCACCTATTGTACAGAAAAGGGCTGTGAACATGTACTGCACCTGTTTTACACACCTTGAAGGTAATAAGGAGCTGTTGGCAGAGTCTAATAGAAGACTTGGTTGAGACATCACCAACCCTGGAAACTCGGCTTTGGGGAAAGGGACCTTAGCCTACTGTTCCTTGCCGTCTACTGAGTTGAGAGATCAGGTTAGGTGTGTCAGCAAGGATCACACAGCTGCTGAAGGCAAAGGCAGAATTTGGGGCCAACATCCCTTCTACTCAGTCCACAGCCTGGCTGCCTCTGGAGAGAAGGGATTAAGCAAATAGGCCCCCTGCCCTGTCAGTCAACAATAAGAAAAGCCTTACTCTTGACAGTTTTCCAGGAAGTGAATCTTTAAGAATCCTCCTTATGCCCTAAGCTCTGTAAAGGTCAGGCTGAATACATAAGCTGTGTTGTCTTAACAGGAAAGAAACTGTGTTTGACTTAATGTGTGTGCTGAGATACATGAGATTCGCCATAGGGCCATAAAAGGAAGGAAGGGCAAACCACAAACATAGCTATCTCAGTGTCCTTTGTACAAAGGTCAGCTGTCCTTTGAGCTGGTGGCCTGGGCCTGGGAACCCTTCCTTCCATGTGCTGAGACTCTCAGCTGCATCTTTTTCAAGACATCAGCCTGCCCAGGTCATCAGCAAGGGCTCATAACCAGGAAGGGTGCAAACGCCCCATCCCCACTATCCTCTGAGGCCAATGGGCCTTCCCTGGGAGCAGCACCGATAGGGATATAAAACATAAGATTTACCCCATCCATAGTGACAACATTGACTAGAAGCATTTCTGAATTGGACCTAAAAAGAGAAGGAACACATTCAGGAAATGCCTCGGTGGGGAATGAATATTTAGCTACAGTCCTTAAAATCATCACTGTGATTGACACACTGGAGCCTATAGTGAAGTGTATTTATAGTGGTGAGAGTTTATGGTGACCTCCAGACAGCCACACCTAGAGCCTGCAGGCTTTAGAGCAGCCATTAGTCCTGGAGACCATCGGATCCAGTCTTCTCATCACAGAGCTGGAAAAAAAAAAAAACAAAACAAACAAACAAAAAAAAAACTTCACTGAGGCCCAGTAATAGCCAGAGGAGCGAGGGACTTGGGATCCTAGCATACTTTTCTAGATATCTACTTCTTATTGAAAACTAAACAGCCCAAAGTGGGTAAACATCTCTGTATCTATCCCCTGTCCTGTATATAGGAATCCTTAGTAGCTGCACTGAGGACCATATACCTGATATGTTGTCCTTCCCATGCTTATCTGAAATTGTTGCTTCTTCTTCTTTCTCTCTCCCTCCCTCCTTCCCTCCATCCCTCCCTCCCTACCCCCCTTTCCTTCCCTTGGCCACTCTCTTGAGCTGGAGATCAATCTCACAGCCTTGCATATGCTAAGTACATACTCAAACCCTTGGAGAATATACTTCCTATCGGAAGCCCTAAACAGCTGAAAAGGCTAGAGGCCCCAGCTGGAATGAATGAAAATCAGTCTTTGATTGACACATTGTAAGCTTTGGCTAAGTCCCTCTGAAGCAGACCAGTCCTAGGAACATGGGTAGGCTTCCTGGGGCTTCCCAGGTAAATGTGCTGATCCTAACAGTAGGGATGACATGTCTGGGTCAGTTTGTACACAAGAATAAAAGAGAGACGCCAGAGAGTAAGAGAGAATCCAGTTTATTCTTCACCTTAAACATTTAGCCTCTTTGTCCTGATGTCTAAAATGCTTCTAGATCTGTGTCCCTCTTTGATACTGTCCTTCATCCCTAACTATGACAAGTACTTATCTGAGCTGCTTCGGGCTGGGGACTATAATGATAAAAGCTATCATGAGTGGCCTTCTATGGTTTGCCATTGCTGGGTGAATAGATGAGTTGTAGTATATTCATTCAATGGGATAAGAGTCAAAAGAAAAGAGGAATGAATCACCAAGACCAACAAAATGAGTGCGTGCTATGTGATTCTATTTGTATAAAGACCCAGAACAGGAAAAAACTAAACTTTGGCATGAAGAATCAGGACTGTGGCTCACTAAGGCACAGCTTGAGGTAGTGACTAGAAAAGATGCACAGGTCCTATTTTTTTTTTTTTTTTTTTTGGTCAGGGATGCTAACCGCATGGATACATACAGTTATCAAAAACTTACCAGGAGTACACTTAAAATCTGCATATTTTACTATATATAAATTGTATTTAAACAAATAATTTGAAGCACAATTCTGTCCTGATTTTCATTTCTGCCTAGAACAACGGGAAGAAGCTAAGCACTGTAAGTTTGTGGGTATATGCACACTTGCTGTTGGTTGCACTATTTTTGCACTTTTAAGTATCCTTGACATATTTCATATTAAACCCATTTTCAAAAGTCAAGATTCAAGAAACAGGAACAGAAGGATGAAACCCTAGATTCAAGGGAACTTAGAGGTCATATCCTCCATCTTCCACTTGAACCCAGGGTACTGGTTGCCTTCCATTAACTTCACACAAACCTAGACATACCTAGGTCAAGGCAATCATAACAGAAAATTCCTCCATCGGCTTCATTTTTGGCAAGTCTGTTGGCATTTTCTTGATTAATGATTGTTGGGGGAGGGCCCAGCTCACTGGGAGTGGTATCACTTCTGGGCGAATGGTCCTCAGTTCTATATGAAAGCAGGCTGAGGGAGGAGCCATAGAAGCAAGCCAGTAAGCAGGATCCTCCCTCCATGGTTTCTGCCTCTAGGTTTCTGCACTGACTTCCCTTGGTTCGAGAGAATGACCTGAGGGTTCATGACCTGAAGCAAACCCTTTCCTCCCCAAGCTGCTTTGGGCATGATGTTCTGTCTTAGCAACAGAAACCGTAACCAAGACACTTAAGTTCATTTAAAACAGCTATGCTACACATTTCCCTTAACCAGACTTGAGCATAGCAAAGGGCTGTACTTGTTACCTCCCAAGAAGCAATTCCAAAATACAGTAGTGGCTGTAGAGAGTCAGGGCTACATGCAGGGAGGCAGGCAAGTCTCCCAGACTGTCCCAGACTGCCCGCTGTGCTTGAGAAAGGACACATCCACATTTAAGATGAGCAGCCAGTAGAGAGGTAAAGGGTAACCCCACCCTTGAAGTGGCAGCTTCAGCTTGGATGTTTGTCTGACTTAAAGGTGTGGTCTTTCCTCTCTTCCTGACCTTTCCCTTGTCCCCCAGCACTGTCTCCTTCTAAGAGACTCACATGGCCCAGGCTGTCCTCATGCCTATGGAAGATAAACAGATTTTGGTAATCTGACCTGAGAATTGTCAAGCCAGGCACCTTGACTGACTACCCTACAAAGACTGGAGGATTCCTGTGCTAGACAACCTACAGTCAAATTAAAGAGTATCAGGCATGTGAAAAACCTGAAGTAGTTCCAGTACCCACCAGGCCTTGCTTGTGTCATGGCATCTATATAGATAGAAGAGACCCAAAGGCCTGGGTCTGCTCTTGGTCCCCCCTGTAATCCATTCCTGATTCACAGCAGGCATTAGGGCCAGGGTCAGGCAAGGTAACTCAGGCAGGAGAGGGTCTGGGAGGAGGCAGAAGAGGCACTTACAGCACACTGGGTAATTTATACTCATAGGGCAACCCAATACCGTTTTCCAGGGGCAGAGAACTCAAACAGTTCTGGCTAGGATCACACATCCATCTGCTAGACCTTCCCCAGCCAAGGGCTTCTTGTTTGTTTTGTTTACTACTATGCTTTTACTGCCCAAAGCAGTGTCTGACCCATCTGGGAGTCACAGAGAATGTATGGTATGAATGGATAATGTCAGAGCTTTGCATGTCTTTGGGAAAAAAACAAAACAAAACCCAAAACAATAACAACAACAAAAACCCACCACCAACAGCTTAGGGTCCTCTCTCTGTTGTGGCTGGACTTATGTATGCAAAGGGACGAAAGGAACCCTCTTCAGGTCACACCGTCATCAGAGGCAGCCGGGTGACTTGGCTAGGCATCCAGCCAGCTACTCTGCTGTGCTCAGGGCTGTTGATGAGTCAGGAGCCCTCTACATGGATCTGATGAGGCTAGGACATGTCCAGTGGCCCCTCTGCTTGCAGCAGAAACACGTGAGGGTTGGCTGAGGAGTGCTGAAGGAGCGTAGTTACGTAACAGACAGCGGCGGGGCAGGCATCGGGAGGCCGCGGGGCGGGCGGTAGGGGACAGGGAGGCCAGTGGCGCGTGGGGAGGGGTAGGGAGAGGCAGGAGGGGGGAGGGAGGGGGCGGAAGGACGGCAGGGGGCTGTGGGGCGGTGAACATGGGGGAGGGGAACGGGCGGAGTGGGGGGACAGGAGGGGCGGGAGGACCGGCGGGGTGTCACAGACCTGGAAACTGCACATCGTCTAATACACTCGGTGCTAACGGGCTTCTTTCCATTCCAGAGAATGAGATGAAAAGGAGAGAGGGAAAAGGCTACGAAGAAGCCTTCTTCACCGAGGCCAAGGAAAGCAAATCTCATTTAAACTCAGTCCCCTCAGAGGTGAACAGGGACCCCACCTCCCCAGCCAGGCTAATCTTGGTCTGGAGTTGCTGATATCCCCTGCCTTGGTGGCTTCCTTTGAAGGGGTCTAGTTGGCTAAGTCCCCTACCAAGAATCAGTCCTCTTATCCACTCCCTACAATCCCTGTGGGGGTCTATGCACTTCCGTGCAGCCTAGCCACTACCTTCCCCTCGGTGCCTCCCATGGCTTCCGTAGTTGGGAAGGATTTCCCCTTAGCAACAGCTGTCTGTGGACGCGGATGGAGAAGTGCCTATTAGGGCTGACCTTCCGGCAGTTTGTCAGAGTTCACCTTCTGTGTCATCTAGCACAGCTTTTCCAGGCCAGTCATGACAACCCACCATACCCAAATCTCAAGTCTGTTGCTCCTGATACCCCAAGGTATGACCATTCACACCTGTACATGTCAGTGAATGCCTTAGGTGGCCAAGCCTAAGCAAATCACAATCACAACTGGCCCTGCTACCAGTTCGCACCCAGGAATCTGCGGAGGTGACTTCAGCTCTGGGAGCATATCCTCTCTAGTTTGATGTCCACTTGACACAGCTGGAGTCATCAGAAAGGAGGGAGCCTCAATTGAGAAGATGCCTCCATAAGATGCAGGCTAGCTGTAGGCAAGCCTGTGGGATATTTTCTTCATTAGTGATTGATGGGGGAGGGCCCAGCCATTGTGGGTGGTGCCATCCCTGGACTGATGGTTCTGGGTTCTATAAGAAAGCAGGTTGAGCAAGCCATGAGGAGTAAGCCTCCTGACTCCAGGACCCTGCCCTGCCTGAGTTCCTGGCTTTGGTCATCTTTGCACTTCCAAGACAATGTGGCCCAACTCCATGTAAGTCCTCCCACATTGCCAGCCACTGGTCAGACACCAGCCCTTGACTTCTTAGAAACCAGTTTTTACAATGTTTACGTATTTTCAAGTACACTGTACATTATTGCATATATATTATATATTACCACATAATCTATCATTATTATTACATTTTATATAATATATTATTGTATACAATATTATATAAAATTAAATGTGTTTATAAACATTTTTTATTTGACAATCTTCTTTTTCTTCTTCTTCTTTTTTTTTTATTTTGGTTTTTTGAGACAGGATTTCTCTGTGGCTTTGGAGGCTGTCCTGGAACTAGCTCTTGTAGACCAAGCTGGTCTCAAATTTACAAAGATCTGCCTGCCTCTGCAGCCCAAGTGCTGGGATTAAAGGCGTGTACCACCACCTCCCGCCTATTAATAATCTTTTCTTTTTTTTCAGTGCTGGACATTGAACTCAGGTTTTTGTGCATGTGAGGCACCTAATCTACCACTGAGGATATATCCTAGCTCTATTTGTCAATCTTAATAATTAATTATATATTTTAAAAATACTTAGTGTTTCTTGTTGTGTTCACAATAGGAGTTAAATTCCACATGAGGCTATTACTAATGCAGGCAGACTCAGTTCTGACCACTGTCCCCCACACAGCCCAGGCATCCTGCCTCTGGTACACGGGTACACTGGCACTCTCATCTGCCTGGGTAAGTGTCCTTGGCTACCAGGCCACCAGCAGCCTTTCTCACAACCAATGGACTCCTTCAGAATCGTCTCTGCCTCTTCATGCTCCCATAGAGCTTGCCATTGTTCTTCGTTATAGTGGTTTTCCCTTGGGATTGTTGTCTGTAGGAGTTTTTGTTTGTTTGCAACCCTTGTGGGAGGAATCATGGCTCCAGCCTTGTTTCTATGACAGCTGTCCTGCCTATTAGCTCACCACCAGTGATCTAATATAGTACAGTACAGTAGAATGTAGTATATATAGGGAGTAGGTGTAGAGATCAGAGGACTTGTAAGTATATGAACTACATACATAGTATAATATAGTCTACTGTATTCTTGACCTACTAAAACTGGCTACCCAAGCTCGGGGACTTCTCTCTCGTTACCCTCTTGCTCGGTCAGCAGTGCTGATCTGAGTGCCTTATAGTCCTTGACTCAATCTTTAACTCATTTCAACTTACTGTTTACCTGGACTCCATCCCACCAAAGACACCAGGGACTGCTGCGTAGTTAGACCCAGTAGTCAGCCCTTTGCCCTGATGATTCTCAAGTGGTCTCTCCTCTGCTTGTTCCTCTTTATCTCCCTGACCTTTGAAAGGTGGCATTCTGGAGCCAGGCCTGGGGCCTCGTCTTCCTGTGTACTCTGCTATCTTGGCTTCCTCTTGCAGATGCAGAGCTCTCCTGGGGTCTCTTCTCTGATTATCCACACACGTATGACCCTTGCCCCTTCTCTTGAGCGAAAGGCACCATGCGAAGCTGTATGCTTGCTCCATATTCTGCTTCTCAGGCCTGCTAAATGGATGCTGTTCATTTAGCCTCTTCTCCATCCAACAGTTAATAGTCAGCAATCGCAACTCAAGTCTCAGGTTGCTCAACCCAGACATACTGGAACAACTTTGAGCTCTTTCTTTCTCTCACACCCTGCCCAATCCTTCGTCATGTTTCATTACACCTTCCGTTGTGTCCGAAGAATCTGGCCACTTCCCACGGCTCTGGCAACCAGTCTCACCACAACTATATTGATGACTTCCTATAGAATCTAATCAACTTGACTCTTGTCTCCTGACACTCAATTCACATCTCCACAGCCTGACTCTGGGAGATCCTACACCAAGTCATAGTCGTCTCTGTGAAACTCTTCAATAATAATAATCCCCATCTCATAAAGTCCATGTAATCTGACCCCACTGACAGTACCTATTTTTTTTTTATTTTTTATTTTTTTGCATGACATGTTCATCTCCAGCTTCCTCTATGTCTGGCTAGCAACTCTACCTTCCTTTCCCCACCTTTCCACCTTTTTTGTCCTCAAGTCCTACCTAACCTCTACCTGCCTAGTTACTAGTCAGTCAGCTCTGTATTAACAATGAGAGCAACACATCTTCATAGTGTACCAGATTATTCTACAGCACACACTCACACACTTAAAAAATAAAATGTCAAAATTATACATATCCAAATGTACTGAGGTCAAGTTTATAAGACCTTCCCATCCCTGTTCTTGATTTATTTTTATCCATAATCTACTAATACCTAACACACAATATACATTGTTTTTTTGGTTGCTTACTATCTCTCCAGCTATGGATGACATTAGCACCATGAGGTCAGGGATCATAGTCTATACTTTTCAGTTTGTTTACTATCACAACCCAATACAAATATAATGGCTGGTCTAACAGCAAGGCCTACATGCTTGCTACATTAATGAATAAAGAAGGCAGAGGAGGGGCTTCAAGAAATAAAAATGCTGAAGGAAAGGAAACAGGATGACTTTTGACTGGACTATGGAAACAAATAAACAGAAAAACCACAGAATCTGATCAGTTTGTACAAGACAAATCAGTATAGCCCCAAATTATGGACTTGCTTGTGTCACTGGCCTGAAAAGTGACTTTAAGAAAAGTCAGCAAATTTGCTGGACGGTGGTGGCGTATACCTTTAATCCCAGCACACAGGAGGCAGAGGCAGAATGATTTCTGTGAGTTTGAGGCCAGCCTGGTCTACAAGAGCTACACAGAGAAACCCTGTCTCGGAAAAAAAACAAAACAAAAAAAAAAAAAACAACAACAACAACAAAAAAAACAAAAACAAAAAAAAAAAAAAAAAGAAAAGAAAAAGGAAAAAGAAAAAAGAAAAGTCAGCCAATCTCCTTCACCCTTGACAGAAAGGGGAAGGATCTCATACAGCACAGAGAAACCTTCACTGCATTTCCAGTTAATTAAAAAGTGAGGTTGTGGCTGTGGTTGTGCACACCTTTAATCCCATCACTTGTGAGGCAGAGACCAGAAGATCTCTGTGAGTTCCAGGCCAACTTGGTCTATGGATCAAACTTCAGGACAGGCAGGGTTACACAGAGAAATCCTATCTTGACAAAACAAAACAAGCAACAGACAAACAAAAAAGAATTTGTTCGTGGGAGGAGTTGAGAATCCTGTTTTGCTTCTCTAGGCCTGGAGCAGTTCTCAAACAGATCTGGGATTTGCATACGGGCTGATTCAAGAGTGGGCTGGGAGTAACACAGAGGGCAAATAGGCATGTGTACACTCCAAGCTTGTCAAGATCTTTCATAAACTATCTCAAGAGATTCAGGAGGAGGACATTTGGGGCAGAGAGGACAGTGGGAGCCAAAGCATTCGGGGAAGAAAGTAAAGAACACTCCGAGAAGAGGCAATGGCTCCAGGGAGCAGAGCAAAGGGTGGTTCCAGGCCAGGGGTAAGAGATGTCAGGAAGGCAGAGATCAAAACGGCAGACCCTAGGATGTCATAGCAAAGAAACAAACACTGGGCGTTTAACAAGAGAACTAACCCAGAGTTTTGAGACTAAGAGAGTGAGCCCTGTGAGGAAGGAGGCTGGTGCAATATTTCAGGTACAACCTTAGACTTGGAGAGACAGTGAGGCCAGCAATGGTGGTGGGCAAAGAGGAATCCAGGAGAAACAAAGTTGGCCTGGGAGAGGTCACTGAAGTGCCCCTGCCATGAGACTGTGGTTTCAACCCTGAAGCTTCATGGCAGCATTAATTCAGTTGTGTTTAGCTAGCAGAAGTTGGGGGGAAGGGTGGACAGGAAATGCAAATCTTAATGATTGGGGCTCAGAATAACCAGCTTCACCATGCCCTGGGGTGACTCAGAGCATCACTATGGAGGTTCCAGGGCTGAGGGTTCAGTCAGATGGAGTAGGCCCCGTGTAGGAGGTAGGAGTCCAAGATGTCACCTCCCTCCTGCCCCTGCCTTCCTCCAGAGAAAGCCTTGGCCACTAAACTCAGCCAAGAAAATAAGATTCACATAGCAAGCACCCAGGGCCAGGAGGTACTGGGGCAGAAATCAGTCTTATTATGATTGAGGCCAGTCCTGGGCTTTGGACAGACCCAGGATGAGGTTACCAAAGAAACCACAGGGTCTCCAAGCTGATGGGGAGGGGCTCTCACCAGGCTCAAATCTTGGCTAATGACAAGTTGAGCAAAATGTCTTCATGCATAACCTTGAGGAAAGTGCAAAGCCCACTTGTTCAAAGTTCCCTTTCTCAGAGCCCAGCAAAACTTCAAGGAGAGAGTCTATATGTAGGGAACCCCATCACTGGGGCTGGGGAGGTGGTGGGTGAGTAAGAGTGCTTGCTTTACAAGCATGAGAACTGAGTTGGAATTCCCAGCAGCTGCCAGTGCCTGTAGCATTGGGGACAGAATCAGGCAGATGCAGAGAGCTCTGTCTCCAGCCTGGAAACTCTGGCAAGCTTCTGCTTTGTGGGAGACCCTGTCTTAAGGTTGTAAGGCAGAGAGTAATAGGAAAGACACCCCAAGTCTTGCTTTGGTCTTCTGTATGTGGACATATGGGTGTGGGCATCTTTGCACTTGAGCAATTGCAGAAGTCCTTGAGAATGCGCGCGCGCGCGTGCACACACACACACACACACACACACACACACACACACACACACACTTTTGTGTTTGTTTGTTTAAGACAGGGTTTCTCTGTGTAACTTTGGCTGTTGTGTAACTCTCTGTAGACCAGGCTGCCTCTGCCTCCCCAGTGCTGGAATTAAAGGCGAGCACCACTGCTGCCCAGCTACACTCACAACTTTTAATTAAATAATTAACTTTATATTTTATTTACTTTTATTTTATGTCTATTGGCATTTTTCCTGCATGTGTGGCAGAACTCCTGGAACTGGAGTTACAGTTTTGAGCTACCACGTGGGTGCTGGGAATTAAGAGCAGAGCAGCCCATGCTCTTAATCACTAAGCCAGCTCTCCAGCTCCAGCTTTGACCTCAGTTTTAAAGACTTCAGCCACAGAGTGGCTTATTTGACCCATTGCCAGTTGTACTTGGGAAAGAGAGGGGTGTATGTGATGTGTGTGATTTGGGAAAGCAAAGGTTGCTTTTGAATACAAAACACCCAAAATAACTCAACTACAGCTGTCTTTGTTATGTCAAACACCCTTGTTCTCTGTCACTTTTTCTTCCTCTGGCACCTTCTGGAGAAGATAGGAACCAGCAGTGGATGGCAGGCAAAGGCAAGCCCCAAAGATGGAGTGGCCTGCCAATGACAGGCCACTTTGCCCCATTGTACTGCCAGAACAAAATGTACCATCGGCTGTCTTTCCCCTATGTGACACATCTGTACTCATTCTCCAGTCCTCTGCTAGAGAGCGCTACTCACCAGAGGCCTGGAAACCAGAGGGCCCCAATCTCAGAAGGTCAGCGAGGCATGGAGAGGCATGGCGATGCAGCATTGGCCTACAACACACATCAGACTGGGAAGCCCCTCTCCATCCTCAGGGAGTCCTCCACACACTGCCCAAGGGAGCCAGAGAGTGGAGTGCTCTCAGCTCAGCCCATTCGTCACTCCCTCGTCTCCCTGGCTTTCCTCAGCTGCTCTTAGCAATTGCTTCAGAATCTTAACAAAGGAAGAGGTCATCTTTCTCAGCCTGGGAACCTGCTAATCACTAGGATCTGACAGTCAGTGCAAGTGGCATTAGCCTTTGGCCTCAATCCAAGGCTGGAGTGTTCCCATTTCAGCCATTGTAGCCACATGAACGTTTTCACCCAATCTCTACCAGTCCCCTGCTTGTCTAAGGCACGAATCCTGAGACAATGGAGGCTCCCAGGCTGTCTTCCCTCCTCAGCCCGGATGAGGAGTTAGTTGCCTTGGTTGTTCTTATGGGAATTAGGGGAAACTGAAGGCCCAAGGAACCTGGAGTCTCCTGTGATCAGGAGATGCCCTGGGGTGGGCATAATCCACTGGGCCCAGCAGATATGATCTCAGCTTTCCAGAAATAAACACATCCGTCTCATTTCTGGTGACATGTCTTTGTGGTACCTCCAAGAAGTAAATCCAGGTAGGGCATTGGGGTATGACATCACCATGACAGGTTCCTCTGTGTCATCTGGCTTGCCCTCAGGTAGCACATTCTGTCCCCATTTCACAGCAGAGAGAACTTGCACTAGTCAGAAGGGCAGACAGAGATGGGCCTCTAGAACACCAACTGCCACCACACAGAGCTACCTTCTGGTGACAGTGTAAGGAGCAATGGAAGAGTTCAGGTTCCTCCTAGGACATAATGCCAGTGATGGTATGTCCTCTCAAGATTCCAGGATGCCGGAATGTGACATGTGAAACGTGAGTGTGTTAACTGAGGTCATTTGAATGGGTCCTGATCCCATGTAACTAGCATCCCAATAAACTGAGATTATGACAAGAAGCAGGGGAGTGGCCACACAATGGCACTGGGTACAGCTGGTGACCCGTCCTGCATGGTCTTGAATTCAGACTTCTAGCTTGCTGACCTGGGAGCAAATCGTTTCAGATTGTGGGTGCACTTTGGAATAGCAGTCCAAAGCAGGCTCATGCAAGCTTCCCTTCACTTGATGTTTTGCTTCAACCTGTGCAGGGTGCATGCATGGAGTTTCCTTCCACACCGAACCCACCGGAAGAGGTGGAAAGGGACACTGACAAACAGCAGGTGTACATAACTCCCCCTGCCCCCTTCACTGCTATTATCCTTTTTATACAGCTCAGCATACGGCATGTTCCTTTCAACTGCCCTTCCGTTTTAATTATCTTGGTAATAATTACCCTCATACATGTCTCAAAATAAGAACTGAAGGAGGGAGCCAAGGCCAGTGATTTAGACAGACGCTGATCTTTTGTGACTGTTGGCACCGCTGACCTTGAGAGCATGGCTAGGTGGCATGCCAGGCACTTCTTCCTGTGGGCTAATCATAATCATAGACAGTTTTGAGTATCTGCCCCCTAATCCTTGAATCCTGCCCATCCATCAGTCATTGCCCAGTGATTGCTGGTGACTCTCCATGTTAATAATGACAGAAGAAAATACATTGGCAAGTGAGAGACCAGCCTGAGGGTGGGAGGAAATCGGTCCCTGAGTTTTGTGAGCATTTAATTTGAGCACATCCTGCCATGAGTGAAGAGTTGACGCCCACAGAAAGGGTAAAGAAGAAAGTCCCTTTGAATTGTTAAGGGTGGGGAAGGAACCCGGGGCTTTTACAAGAATCAATCTATGGACAGAGAGGAAGGCTGCAAAGGAGTGTTTTGTGAAGAAACATGGCATGGTGTATTCTCTGTATGCACGGAGCTGGAATTAAGTCCTCAGTACACAGAAGGGTGTTAAGGGACAGAAGGAGAAAGAGGAGAAGGGAGAGGAGGAGAGAGAGGAGGGGGAGGAGGAAGAGGAGAAGGAAAAAGAAGAGGAGGGGGAGAGGAGGAGAAAGGAGGAGGGAGAGGAAGAGGAGGGGAAGGAGGAGGAGGGAGAGAAGGAGAAGAGGAAGAGGAGGGAGAGGAGGAGGGGGAGGAGGAAGAGGAGGAAGAAGAGAAGGAAAAAGAAGAGGAGGGGGAGAAGAGGGAGAGAAGGAGAAGAGGAAGAGGAGGGAGAGGAGGAGGGGGAGGAGGAGGGGGAGGAGGAAGGAAAAAGAAGAGGAGGGGGGAGAGGAAGAGGAGAAGAGGAAAAGGAGAAGGGAGAGGAGGAAGAAGAAATCTACATACAAATTTCTTGTTTAGTAACACAGACTCCTGGGAAAACTACAGAACTGCCCTGTAGGGAAGGTTAGCCCATCCCTAACACTTTATTTTCAGTCAACTGTAAAGAAGGCACGGGTACAGAAAGGAACACACACACTCACACACATCACACACACACACACACACACACACACACACACACACACACACACACACACACACACACACACAACACACATGCAGTTTGATATTTTTTAAGACATGACAAATTCCAGAACATCTCGATTGGTTTAGAGTCTCTCCGTTTTGTCTGACCTACAGTGGGAGACAAAAGGCACACAGCTTAATCTTCTTTCACCTTAAACTGACAGGGAAGTTATGTTTTGCCTTCAAATACCAACAAAAATATTTGCTCTAGAATTACATTTAACATTGTATTTAGTTTATTCATATATGTAAATATTTATCTTTATTCACATGTTTAAAACAAGGGAGGGAATCTCTACCTGATCTTATATTTTGGGAGAGAATGTGTTCTAACCACACTTCATCACAAGGGGGGATGGGTGGATATATCCCCTTTCAAAGAATGGGAGGTGAGGGATGGGAGGGGGTGATTATATCTCTGGCCAGGAAGTGGACACTTTGATCAAATTCAGGTCTATAGGCTTGCAATACAAGTGCGTTTACCCAGCATACAAAGTTGCTGCCCCCTGAGTCATGTTTATTTTCCAAATTAAAAAAAAAACAAACACCTATGTATATGTGTTAGTTTGTGTGTGAATGTAAGTTTCAGGTGCCTGTGGAGTACAGAAGAGGTGTCTAATCCCCTGGAGCTGGAGTTATACAGGCAGTTATGAGCTGCCTGATGTGGGTACTGGGAACCACACTCATCCCCTGCTAGAATAATGTGAGCTCTTAAGCATGGGGCCATCTCCCTCCCACCCTGGTCATGTTGTAGAGTAAAATCCCAGATTGTACAGAAGATGAGGCCACCCAGAGGAAAAAGGAACCCTCTGTAGAGGGGCTGTGATGTTCAGGTCGCTAAAGGCAGCCTTGGTGGGAGGGCTGAGAGTGCCAACAGCAAGCGGGGACTCTAGGGATTATCTGAGTCTGCTCTGTCAGCAAGAAGCTCGTGATAATGTGGGGGTCCTTCTGTAGCACCTCACCTCAGGTCTCCATTCTTGCCCCCTTAGGCTGTTCAGCCTTAGAAGGCTGTTCATGATGTGACGTCAGATAACCAGCACCCATGAGTTTCTACCTGGTTCTTAACCTGTTGAGATGCTTGCGGGGTGGGGGTGGGGGATGCCACCTAAGACCATTGGAAAACACAGTTATTTACATTATGATTCATAACGGTAGCGAAATTACAGTTATGAAGTTGCAATGAAAATGATTTTATGGTTGGGGGTCATCACCACATGAGGAACTGTATTGAATGGTTGCAGCATTTGGAAGGTTGAGAAACAATGTATTCAAGGTAGACATGTTTCATTAGAAATGGTTCATTCCCAGCCTCTCATCCTTTTGCCTACCTGAAATCTCAGACAAGAGCCCAATAGTGCTGGTGAAGATCTATGTGGCATTTGAAAGCCACTGGTTCGTTGGTAAGACCTGCTTATCTGCTCCAGCCCTAACCCCTCTCCTTCACTGCCCCCAGGCCTCCTCAGAAAGTGATGCAGCAGTGAGCATCCGCTGTTCCCCTGTAAATAAAAAGCCCTCCACAAGGCCAAATGTTCCAGCAGATAGAAGCCAAAACACCCTAGTGGGTTGAGTCCAGGACCTTCACCAGGACTGTCTTCTGAACTTTGAGGATAATGCAGTCTGGGGCTGGGAAGCAAACAAACCATGGAAGGGGGCCTTTTCTAGCTTGATTTTTCTGCTTCATCACTGAAGAAATAATGCCCTACAGTCGCACGTTTTTCTCAAAGACCTACCTGCTGGGGGTGGAAGGCAGGGTCTTCTACATTGGGCCAGCACTGTATGCTGAGCTCCACCCAGGTTTTCTGATGAACTTGATTTCAAATCTCTTTATTGTGTTCAATAAAAGAAGACTTAGAAAACACATCTTAATAGTGTTAGGTTTCAAATCAGGGACGGATGGCTGAGGTGCCTATTTATGTATGGAGGTGGACATTTGTCACCAGGTTCCCCCTGTGTTCCCCAGGTACCACCTGTTATAGGCCTCCCCTGGCTGGCATATCCCATTCCTCCCTACTCTAAACTTCTCCAGTTCAGGGGGCTGGGCTGCTAGTCCTAGATAACCATTTTAGCTGCCTGCTCTTTTTGTACCTTTGGGCCTCCTAGCTGCTGTACCTGGTCCTCTCTCTCCTTTCCCCCTTCCCCTCCCCCTCTCCCCACATGGCTTAGGGGCACAACCACTTTGGACTTCTGAAGATGTCCCTGCCTCTGATACTCTCCCACTTGTCTATAATAAACCTTCTCCATTATACCTAGGAGCAGTCATGTTCCTTTCCTGTCTTTCTTTCTTTCTTTCTTTCTTTCTTTCTTTCTTTCTTTCTTTCTTCCTTTTTCTTTTTTTAACTCAAAAGGATCCTAGGTTTACTTCTTAGCAAGAATTTAAGAATTTTCTTTCTTTCTTTCTTTCTTTCTTTCTTTCTTTCTTTCTTTCTTTCTTTCTTTCTTTTTTTTTTTTTTTTGAGACATTGTAACTGTGTAGCTCTAGCTAGCCTGGAACTTGCTGTTGTCACAGGCTGGTCTCAACTTAGTGAAATCTACCTGTGCCTGCTTCTTGAATAATGGAATTAAAGTTGTACACCACTACACTAGAGTTTAGTAGGATATATATATATATACATACATACATACATACATACATATATATATATATATATGGGTTTTTTTTTTTAAATAAGAATTTCACAAGGAGCCAGTCAGTGGTAATCCCAGCACTCAGGAGGCAGAGGCAGGCTGATCTCTGTAAGTTTAAGGCTAGCCTGGCCTATAGATCAAGTGCCAGGATAGGCTCCAAAGCAATACAGAGAAACCCTGTCTCAAAAAAAAAAAAAAAAAAACCAAAACAAAAAAAAACTGATCACACACTTCAGTATTTGCTCTGAACCATAGGATTCTTGCTAAATCCTTAGCAGAATAATTTAGGCATTCTGTTATCTTAAAAAAAATGTTAGTAATAATTACATCAATCTCTTGGGTTTTATAGAAATCAAAGTAGTAAATCAAAGGACTTCATTGACAGGGTAAGGAAAATTAGTGAGCTCAGGCCTAGGTCGTCTGCACCTAGGCTAGCACATGGTCTGTGGATAGATTTTCACATAACTCTTGCATCATCTTGCTTCCCTTGTAGTTTCAGACAATTGCTTGTCTATTTTTAGCAGGCAAAATCCACTGGGGAAAGAGGGATGCTAACAAATAAAAGGGAAAGAATATAAGACACAAGGGCAGAATGAATGTCAGAGGTTCTATTTTTAAATTTTGGGCAGCCTTCCAGGGCTAATGTTTAAGTGGCCAGATATGTCTTATTCATGACCATTCCTTTTCTTCCATTTTCCTAACCCAGTGATACAGTTCAGTTCTTTTTTCTTCTGACCTTCCCTGGCATTTTATCTGCTTTTCTATATGGACATTTATTGGTTCCTGCTAAGTAATGGCACATATTGGCAGTCATACTGGTTTGATTCACTAGACTGAGGACTCTGGAGGCATCGTTAGTGATTTAGGCACATTTATTTCTCATGCTGAGTTTAGCATGCTTGCTTAGTGAATGAAAAGATGGAGAAGAAAATATGCACAGCTAGAATGAACGAGAAGAGGCTGAGTCCACATCCATTTGTTTTTAAAGCCTACCCTCCCCCACTTGAGGCATGATCTTCTGTGTAGCCCCCTCCAGGGTAGCCCCATCCCCACCCCTCCAATCCCTCTACATCCTGTGTTCTAAGATTGGACATGTACTACCATACCTGGAGAATCAAAACAATACACCCTGCTCCCTGAAGTTTCATTAGAATGTTTGAGACATTAAAGTCTGTCTCAAATAAAGGAAACCTATGAGCTTTGTTCTCTAAGAGCATATATCCTAAAGGAGTGATAGGAGCTGAGATTGTCCTTCATGTGTGGTGCTGTAGTATGCTTGGCTTTGTGGAGAATGCCAGAGTGAGTTTTGCTCAGAATAATCATATCATACAAGGTTGGAAACACATATAGAATCATGCAGACAAGAGACTCCTGCACAAGCTTCATTTTCAGGGTGAAGAAATTTTGGTTAAGGGAGAACATCTTGCCCAAGGCTACTAAGCTAAATATGGGAGCATAGCTTTGATGGGGGTAATTATCAAATCAAATAGTAAGTGAAGCAATATACTAAAAACTTTCCACAAAGCCCCTCCCTGGAAACCTAGCATTTTAAGCCGTTAGTAGGTGGTAAAATGTCATCCATAGAAAGCAAAAAAGGATGAAAAACCCATCTGACATAAGTCAGCTCTAAAATGACACATAAGATGGACATGTGGCATATGTTTGAAACCCCAGAACTTTAGATATGGAGGCATTGTTTGTGGAGTTTTTAACCTCAAAGGGTGAGCTCTGGCAGTCCATACAAGCTAGGCTCTGCCACCAACCCCAGTATTTCAACAAAGAGACAGGTAATAGGGGACAGCAGGAATAGATTTATTCATTGTGGCCCCATTAGGAAGAACAAATAGAGACCCAGTACCACCCAGTCTGTCTTCCAGGTACTAACAGAGGTTTGTGTTTATAAGTAGAGAGCAAGGGGTATGCATAATAGTCCTGGTCAAGTCTCTGTCATGGTCTCCAATGCAAGTCTGTCCTAAGAAGTGGTCTGATAAACTGTAATCTCTTTCCAGGAGTAATTTTTTTTTCCCCCTCCTGGCACTAGGACATCAGCTTTTTCCTTCCACCAGCATGGGATGCCTGGGGAAAATTTAATTGTTTGGAATCCATTATTCCAATAGTCTCATAGCACGACAGTGGGATTAATAATTCAAGGCTAGCCTCATCTACACAGGAAGTTTCAGGTCAGCCTGGGTTACGTGAAACCCTATCTCATAAACTGAACTGAGGCTCTGTTTAGGCCATACTTGTGAATTATTTTGTTGACATCTAGGTGCTGAAGAGTCCTAAGACCTTCAAACTCTGGCTTGAGGGTCAGAGATGGGCAGGAAGGAGAGGTGAGCATTTCAATTCAGCTTTTCAATGATGCCTAAAGACACGGTTATGGTGACACTTTCCTGCTCCAAGCATAAGTTGGGCTCCAGATTTTGCCAGTATTTTATTATCAGAGCCCAAATAGTTTCAGATAAAAAGGATACTTCCTGTGCCGTTGAGAGTACTGAGCAAGGCTCAGGAAGCTAGGCAATCCACCCAATTATCCACCGACACCTCCGTTATCCTTTCATCACTGTTTGTTTGTTTGTTTACTTATTTATTTGGTTTTATTCAGTTACTTTGGGACGGGGCTGTGAATCAGAGGTTGGTATCAAAACCAGAATAGAAGTCACGGTTTTCCCTGGGGATTCTACTCCCAGCTTCGAATCCCCAGATCACAAAACTTTCTAATTGGAAAGAAGGGCTCGTAAACAAGTACGGGGATTTGTTGGCTCTTGACACTGACTAAAAAGGGCAGTCTGAGGACTGTCGATGAAAGAGAAGTTGGATTCACATGTCAAAGTGAAATTTTAAAAGCATTTCCACCCCGAGGTTTACTGCTGAATGTAAATTGGGCAATCCAAGCCCAGTCCCCCGCAGATACTCCTAAACTAATTAACTCTGAAACGACATTCAAGCAGTCTTCCCCCAAATGCCTTTGTTTTCTGAGAGATTTTATTGACAAGCTGACTCACTAAGTTCCTGTGTAAACTGACTTTCTCACCCCTCAGCCTGCAGACCAAGGGAAGGCCAGTTTTATATCTTCTCGATAGGCGGCACTGAGTAGACCTTACATTGTATTCACCTGTGGACCAAATGGCTCGCACGCTTCCATTAAGAAAATGATCTAGGGTGCTTACACAGTGTCCGGGTAAACAAGATGCTGTCATTTAAGACTCATTTGCTGACATTCACACAGCTGAAGGCAATCCCTGAACTCTGGGAAAGGGATTTTGCTGTTTTGCTCAACATCATCTTCTCAACAAAAGCCTCTCTTAGTTTAAATGTACTAGGTCTGAAGTGGCTGTCCCCCTCCAGAAACGGGCGCGCAGGCGCCAGCACGCACACGTGGACACACACATACTCACACGCGCCTGCCTGCACCCCCTGCGTGTGACTCGCCTACGCGATTTATGGGCTTCTCCAGCACGGATTACTGTCAGGTGCAGAAAGCAGCCCTTTGTTCGGTGGGCATCCCTCCCTCCCCCCGTTTGACTGTTATTTACGGGCCACGTGAGCACTGGGCTCCAGCCCGGCCGGCGGGGGGGGAAGGGCTCCCCTAGCGCAGGAGAGACAAAGGCTAGCCGAGCGTGGCCAGTGCCACCTGGGGACAACCCACCCCCCACCCCCACCCCACTCTTGTAACTCGGGTGAAATCGGCCCCAGACCTCCCAGACCTGGCTCGGACTGAGACTCTTTGGAGAAACGTTGTGTCAAACCTTTGTAAAGCAGTCCTTGTTGGGAGCTGAAGCCTGGTACCCGCTGGATATCTAAATTGCGGCGAGCCCTCCTCCCCCCGCTAACAGCGAATTTGGCACCGGTGTCGAGGCACCAGGGATACCTAGGACAGGGCCACCAAAGCGGGCTAACGAGAAGAGAAGCATTAGATGTCCTCACAGCTTCCTACCTCCCGCACCCCCGCAGTAAGAGAAACCGGACCCAGTCCCCTTTGCCCTCCTCACTGGTGCCCTCCCAGCCCGAGTGACCTGTATCCGAGACCCTGCCCCAGGCAGCCTGTGTCAGTCTGCTATTGTGGCTCCTTCCGGAGCCCGGATCAGTGTGATTACGCACTCCAGGCACCAAAATTTAAGGTGCTATGGGAGTCACTAAAAATGGCAGCAACAAACTACCTTTTCTACCTTTTTAACTGAAAAAAAAAAAAAAAAGATGCATGAACAAAATTAAAATTTTAAGGCAGAAACATTGCAGTGCCATTTTGGAACCCGAGGTTAAAATGGAACCATCTCCACGGATGATCAGCGCCCCACACAGCCCACTGAACCCAGATCGGGGTGTCGGGGACTACTGAGTGCAGGAGGAAAAGAGTGGGTAGGAGGCCTTGGAAATGGGTGCTGAGGGCTGGGACTGAGCTCGGGAGAGCCCTTCCGCAGGGAACAAAGCAGAGGGCCAGAGTTGAGAAGGCTGAAGTGGGCAGGAAGAACCGGGAGGGTTCGGAGGCCCTCTTCCACCCGCGACCTGAAATGGAATACTGGTCCTCGCCGCCACCAAGGCCGCGAGCGAACCCCGTAATTCCCTCGTTCGGTGATTAATTCTTGCTAACAAGACTTGGCAAGATCTCGGCAGAATAATTTTTGGCTTTTGTAAGGTCCCCACCGTGTGCACGCAAACCTCCTCTCTTGCCAAAAGCAAGCCCTTGGGAAATTAAATGCCTCTGGCAAAGTAAAACCGGGGTGCGGATACTGTGACCTGGAAAGAGGGGATGCAGAAACTCGAATCGCCTCTGAGCTTATTACATTTGTTTAAAGGTTATTCTTTGCATTGACACTTTCCGGCATCTTCCTCAGCACCAGATGTGGACCCTAATAGTCATTTCCTGAGAGGACAGTTCGCGTGTGACCGAGAGGGAGGGGAGGACTTCCTGCGAAGAGGAAAACGTCGGGGTGTCCTCCCCTCCTCAACTACGGTTAAATAAACAGGTTATAGGAAGCTTGGGCCCAGTTCTCTAGCACACATACACCATTCGGCTAATTAACACCCCTCTCTGGGTTGTAAAGTAACAAACTCTACACTTCTCTTTTGTTACTGGGCTTTGGCGTGAGGGCCTTCGCTTTCATCTTCTAAGCCCGGGTTTGCCCACGTTCCACGGGAAGCTATAAAGCTGAAATAACAGGCCAGGATGAAAATCGATCACGCTAATGTAAAGACCAACGTCTGGGGACTCGCATTAGAAACAAAACGAAGCACAACCGTTAGGACCCCCAAGAGTAAGGTTAAGTCCTGCGAGAGGAGGTCCCAAGCTCTGCGGGTGGCAGCCACACAGCGCTCTGGTCCACAGAACTGCGGGAGAGGTAGACAGAAGAATCCGCGGCAGGGGAGGGGGAGGAGATCGCAGAGGGGAAGACCTCCAGCCTGAGAGCCCAGGCCTCCGTTAGGCCGGCGTTGACACTCGGCTGCCATCTCTGCGCGGACGCCGCGCTCGGGGGCCGAGGAAGGACAGGGAGACACGCCGCAGCTCCATTCACAAAGTCCGGGAGCAGCCAGCTCGCGGGCGGGTCGGAGGCTGCCTCCTTTTTTCTCTAGGTCTCGCTTTTATGAATGGGCCTGGCAGCGAGCACCGAGCGCCCTGTTTACTCCTCTCTTTGTGACGTCGAGTTCCCGTGACTGGGTGCGAAGGGGCCGGCGCTCCATTCACGAGCTGGGGTGGGGGCGGGGCGGGGCGGGGAGCTCGCGCGGGGAGGGGCGGGGCCTGGCGAGGTAGTAATGACTCGTCCCTCCCCCGGGAGAGCCGGCGAGCATTAATAAATCTCTAAGCCGAGGAGGAAACTCTGGCTGGGGCAGTGCGCGCGCGGCTCCGGTGGGGTGTTGCGTGGAACAGCGGCGCCCGAGCTGGTGGCGGCAGGAGCAGCCCAGCTTGCAAAGCACTGTAGAGGCAACAAACCGAGGGGAGCCCTCGCTCGTAAACACACTCCCCTCCTCGGCCACTTTGCCCCTCGGGGGGCCCGCGCGCCTGCCTGCTTCGGAGCCGGAGAAGGCTCTGACTGCTATGTAACGTCGAGGCTGCGGGAGGAGGAAAGGGTGAGGGAAGAAGGAGAGGTTGGGGCCAAGTTTGCGGCCACTTCGATAGGCGCCCTCTTAGCCCTCGCCTGCTCCTTCCTGTAGCCTAGTTGGCCTGGGTGCCCTTGGTCTTCTCCAGCTCCCCAGCTGCTGCGCTTCCCGGCGACATGGTGACGATGGAGGAGCTGCGGGAGATGGACTGCAGCGTGCTCAAAAGGCTGATGAACCGAGATGAGAACGGCGGCAGCGCGGGCGGCAGCCACGGCGCGCTGGGGCTGCTGAGCACCGGCAAGTGCCTGCTGCTGGACTGCAGACCATTCCTGGCTCACAGCGCGGGCTACATCCGAGGCTCGGTTAACGTGCGCTGCAACACCATTGTGAGGCGGAGGGCCAAGGGTTCCGTGAGCTTAGAGCAGATTCTGCCCGCCGAGGAAGAAGTGCGCGCCCGCCTGCGCTCCGGCCTCTACTCGGCCGTCATCGTCTACGATGAGCGCAGCCCGCGCGCCGAAAGCCTTCGCGAGGACAGTACCGTGTCGCTGGTCGTGCAGGCGCTGCGCCGCAACGCCGAACGCACGGACATCTGTCTGCTTAAAGGTAAACGTGGGCGCCCTGGCGCGAGCTGGTGGGAATTGGCGGTCTGCGCCTCGCTGGGCATGGGAAGAAGTACCCGAGTGACTTTGGGCTGCGGGAGTCCCTGTGCGTGTTAGTGTCCACCGGGTTGCTGTGGTTTTGAGGCCAAGTCTGTGGTAGGGGGCGGGAGGACGAGCTGGAGGGTTTCTCCAGCACACCTGCCACCCGTATACTTCCTTAGAGTTACGGTGTTTCTTGACAAGGACGGTCCTGGCCTGGATGCTGGCTGCGATCCCTCTGCGGAGCCCAGCTTTGAGTGCTGAGAATGCATTTTTAAGTCCCACAGGGACAAGAGAGGTCTGTTGGTTCGGTCTGACCCCGAGAACCCTGGAAAGGGATGAAGGAAGATGAACGCCAAGGTGGGATCTGCCTCGAGAGTTTGCACACAGTCCTGCCTTTGGCAAATGCAGGGAGGAGAATTGGGTTGCAGAGCTGGGGAGTGTTCTCATCTATCTCCCGCTGCCCCAACTCAGACCTTTTCCGGAAAGCGCCAAATTCCCCACCCCCCGCCTTGGGGTACCGGAGCAGGGAGACGAGTGCTGTTTTGGGGGACACCAGGCAGAACCGCGCCTCCTCCCGTTAATCCGGGCAGAGGAGAATCACCACCTTTTGTTCACACACCATTCTCAACTCTGCTGGTGGCGCGTGCCTGGTCGAAGCGAACCCTGGTCTAAATAGGCGGCCGGAGAGAGAAGGTGGCGTCTCAAATTTATAAGCAACCCCCCCCAAAAGATCGCACATTGTCCCAGATCCTGGAGAAAGGGACCCATGGCTCGCCGCACCTGCCAACCCGGCGGCTGTGCGGGCCTCTGGCCGCGGAACGGGCTGCGAGCGCAGGGGTCGGGCGCCCCCTGCCGCGCTGCGCCCCAACCTCCGGCCACCGCATTCCGCGCATTCTTTCGCGCGGGTCGGGTCTTCGCTTTTGAACCCGGGAGGTATTTCGGGTCTCCGCCTGCCAAGAGCCGCCCCGTTCGCTGTCGAGGCTCTTTGCCCCCTCTTGTACACTTGTCCTCCCGGAAGCGAGGAAGGGAGGCCGGGGGAGAAACCTTTCCTCCGCTGCCCTCGGAAAAGCCCCGGGAAGCGGCTGGGTGCGAGCGAACGGGGCTGGCTCTGCGGAACAGCGGGGGGCTTTGTTCTCTGCAGTTGTTTCCTGACCATTTGACCCGTCAGCTGCTGGGGGAAACGCTGCTGTTGACCCGAGGCTCAACTGCTAAGGCGATTTTGCCTACTTTTCTTTCTTTTTTCACGAGGGCCGCCTTTTGCTCCTCCAGGGGAGTCCTAGTCTTTCAGGCTTCTCCCTAAAACCTTTTAGGAGCTACTGCTGGGAAGACTCGTCCCGGATCTCGTGATCGCCCAGTAGCCAGAGTCGAGCCCCACGCGGAACCCGGAGCCCCGGGTCAGGCGCAGGTCCCGTGACCTCCCCTCGGAGGGGTCCTACTTGGACCCCAGGCGGCACGTCTGTGCTATTGTTCCAGCCAGTCTGCTCTCCGAATTGAGATCGCGCGGGTGGGAAAGGTGGAATTGTATTGGGGTGGAAGTCCCCTGGGGAGCCCAGGTTGTGCTGGGTTCCTCAAGCCCTTGGATTAGGAAAACCGGGGCGACACCTTCCTACTCTGACTTTGGGAGCATATACGCCCCACGTGGAGTCAGGGATTGTTTTGTTTTTCTTCTTGGAAAAGAATTCGTAGGGGACCGCCCTGGAGAGGCAGCTGCAGGCCTTCGTCCTGAGCCCTTAAGGCTTCCTTCCGGTCCGCAGGCACCAGGACCTGGCGCCTAGGGAGGGAAGCTTATTTTTAAGGTTAAATCTCATGGCTCCCAGCACTCTACTGGTCCTGATTGGGATCCGGAGGCCAAAGCAGTTCTGTAAACGCTTCAGGGCAAATGTTGACGTAAGACCGGGACAGGACAGGTGGCTTCTGGGCAAAATGACAGTCCCCTCCCTAATGGGTGGCCAGATAGATGCCTGGCCCACAGAAAGACATTTCCTTCAAGCCTTGCTTGACTGATCTCTGCCTCCCATCTCCTTCCCTTGTCGTTTGCCTTTACTGGAGCAGGGAGGATTACCTCAAAAGCCAAAGTCCTGGCCACAGGCCTGGACTGCTTCATTTTCATCTGTTCAGGAACAGCTGCTACCCCAACTTTACCACCACCCCTAGCCAGAAGCTAAGCATGCTGTGCTTGGGAGCAAGAGGCTAAAACGAGGGTTGGGGGAATGTTTGCTGCCCCTTGTTCTGTAGAGGTGGCAGAGCATCTGTCTGCCAGCCATAGTTTCTGTGGATAACATACCCAGCCACGACGGAGTCCCCTTTCCTCCTCTCTGCCAGCTATTGACTGGCCTTGGTAGAGAGGGTAGTAAGAAAATGTCTGCTGCAGGAAGGAACAGTCATGGGAACTAACAACCTCTCTCCTCCTCCCCCGCCCCCCCCCCCAGCTTGGAAGATAAGGCTTGGTGGGAGAGAATCATGGCTCAGAGACCTGGTAGGTTTGTTCTTGACTGTTGAAAAGGTAATTTGGCTCAGCTGGGGAATCAGGGCCTCCTGCTGGAGGAGCGAGGGGGCAGACAGTGGGCAAGAGGAAGAGAAATGGTAGGTGCCTGCCATCCTTGCGATGGGGAGACAAAAGAACCGTTTCAGAAATGCTGTCCGTCCTGGCCTAAGCAATCTATCAATTTGTCGTCGGCTACCCCTCCCCCAACTAGTTGCCTTTAAATGAAATGTTTTCTATTTTTTTTTTTTTTTGGGTCACACTTAAAAAGGATGATTGGTTACTTTTTGTCTGTAATTAATAGTGGATTTTCACAAGCAAGGGGTTCAAAAGCAGGAATTAAACTTCCCTGAAGTATTGTTAGTCTTGTTTATTTGCTGCTATTGATCAAGGTTTGCTAACAGTTAACCAAAGTCTTAATGTTTCCTAGTAAAAATCATGGGAAATACTTTAAAGTGGTGGTGCATGCCTTTACTCTTAGCACTCAGGAGGTAGAGTCAGGCGGATCTCTGAGTTCAAGGCCAGCCTGGTCAACAGAGTGAGTTCCAGGACAGCTAGGACTGTTTCATAGAAAAAACACTTAAAAAACTTAAAGGATTTTTTTAAGGCATTTTAGGAGCAATTACTAAAATTTTCAAGTTTTACAGATTTTTATCTCAGTATATATCTTTCAGATTTTTTTCCCTCCATAAATGTTTGGGGTCTAGTTTTAGAAATGCCTGGCTTTTGAAAAACAGAAGAAATTTCTTATCCTAATAGCAATAGTTCTTTCCTGCCAGTATCCCCAATGTCACACATCTCTCTCTTCTCTCTCTCTCTCTCTCTCTCTCTCTCTCTCTCTCTCTCTCTCTCTCTCTCTCTCTCTCTTTTCTCTGTGTGTGTGTATGTGTGTGTGTGTCTCTGTCTCTCTCTGTCTCTGTCTCTGTCGCTCCCCCCTCCCGTTTTCAGCCTGGTGTGGTAGATTTCTATGTTCTCAGTAACCTGGAGGCTAAGGCAGCTGGATTACAACTTGACTAGCTTGCTCCACACACAGGACCTTTTTCTAATAGTTTCATCTTCCCTTCTGAATAGAATTTATCTTGTGACCTCAGTTCTTATTCAACCCTCATCACAAAATTATCGAGGGGGCTAGTAGTCATCTAGACATCCTACTTCCCCCTCTTGGTTAAAACTCACCTGACCTCAGGTCTTTGATCTTACCCTGACTTGAGTCGGGAGGGAAGGGAGCGGTTGTACCTCATCCAGGACTCTGCTGGTGCCTGCTGGTCTCTTCTCTGTTCCTATCTCCAGCGTTCCCAGTGCCATCCCAGGGCATAGCTCAGGGGCTTGCCTGCATTTCTTACCTTCTATACTCAGAGGGAGAACGGCGGACTTTTTCTGTTTGTAAATATAACACAGTGTCCCAGAGGCAAGGATAGGGAGTTTAAAAATTATAAAATTGATAGGTCTTAAGCAAGGCATCCAAGCCTCAATGACATTGGTTATACCGCTACAATGCAGACAAAAAAGGTAACTAAAGACAGGTCGGAGGCATCCATGGGGTTTCTCCTTGATCTTTAAGATCGTCGGAGCTTTTTATCTTGTAGGTAAAGGTGGTCATTAAAGAGCCAAGAAATTCCTGTAGATACTCAGAACCTGTAAAACTGGATAGCTGTTCTCCTTACTGAGAGAGACAGTTCCTGGCATAAGGATCATGGCCGGAAGACAAGTCACCTGCTAACAGGCCAGCCTGCTGGCCATAGCAGATAGCATGGGAGGGCAGGGAAGGACTTCGAGAAAGAGCTAGCCCAGAAGCCAGGCCTTAGGGCGTTGAGCTAAGGAGGACAGGCTCTCTGACTTGGAACCACTGTCTACTTAGGTAGGGACAGTTTGACTGCTCAGTTAAAGTGAGGTTCCCAAAGGCATCTGACCTTGAGACAACCTAGAGTTCCTCTCTGGGGCCAGAGCATGACCCAGGCTCAGGTGGTATTCTGAATATTGATTGACAGGATGATAAGGAAAAAGTGGCAGCCTCATTAAGATCCAAGGTCATAGTCTCCACCACAGCAAGCCCCCTCTAGGAACCCTATTGTGGTGGTATTACCAGCACCTATCAGCTGGCCTTAACAAAGCACTTTCACATACATTATTTAGATATCCACTCTGCATGGCCTGGTAGCCAACTGGAGTGGAGAATTTATGACTAGGATGCCCTGTGCTTGTGATTTATGTATACTTTGAAATGCTTTGCTATGAGTATAAAAGAATTGGGAGGGTCTTGGAGCTAACTGGGGATGTAGTTCCCTACATGCCCTGTGAAGGCCATGCCTAATTTTCCATTCCTGACTTACAGGTTGAAAGACAATAAGCAGGGGAATAAGTTCTTTATTATTGTTTTTTTTCCTCAGTGCAAGGAACCCAGCTTGTTTTACATGTGCTTAATAGGCACTCAACCATTGAACTACAATCTCAGCCTTAAGGAAGTGTATTCTCAAATAAATAAGGACTTAAGAAATCTGTTAGGCGATTACATTCCCCAGAACATAGGAAAAACAGGTAAAAATTTGTTGGCATATGTTAGGACATTTTTATTATAACACATTTTATATGTTAGGCATTTTTATTTAGAAGATGCCCAATGCTTTGGATATGTCCAGACTGACTAGGTATATGGCATCATGCTTGGCTTCCATTTACTTGGACATGTGCAGGGAGGTGTAGGGAAAGCCTGGCCCTATTGTGTATGGTGGAGTGAGTTTTTGATTTAAAAAAAAAAAAAAAACTGACTCTTCACTACAAAGGTGGTGACCATATGGTACCTGTACAAAGATGGGGTTCGCTAAGAAGGCCTGATGGGAAGATCTTTTCAGGTAGCTTTGCCTACCTGCTGTAAGATGTAGCACTGCCCTGATGGATTACAGGTGTCTCATACCTATACTCCCAGCACTTGGTGAGTGAGAAGTCTCAGGCAGGAGGATTGCCATGAGTTCGAGGCTAGCCTGGACTACACAGTGGGACCCTGTCTCAATAAAACCAGGTCCGTTAGGTTTATATAGCATGATCAAGAAGAGAGTTACATGTACCCCAGTGGACATTCCTTAAACTGACACACTTTAAAAAAAATGTAGCATATTCTACTACTCAGTTTGCTTCTTTGAAGTGTGGGTCACGTCCTCTAATGCTCACTGGAGATGCCTGGGTCTGTGCAAAAGCAGAGGGCTGAGGGCTGGCAGCCATACTCTTGGGATCTCTTTTGTGCACGTGACAGCCCACCTGGGGAAGCCAGAAGCATTTCCAAGGAAAAGGCCATGTGAATGGACAGCAAAGGCTCCTGATAAGTCTGGCTTCAGACTGCCCGGCCTGTGCCCTTGACCTTCCTGAGACCCCAGGTGGTTGGTTTCCCTGTCTGTTCTGTTAACACTGACACTCTTCAAGTTTTCCTAAGGGGCCGTTTGGCACATAGGAAGTACCTCCAGTTTGAGGCATCTAGTTTTCAGTTCAGGTATCATCCAAAAAGGCTCAACAGAGGCATGGCATGTGAGGCAAGGACTTGATGGTTTCCTCCTCCTTGTAAGGGACAGCTCACTTGTGCTTGACCTTCTTTCTGCACAGCCCTCACTTTGTCCTCGAACAGCCACAGCTTCCTATAGCCAGCAGCTCCTCTCCCAAGGTACCTGTGCCAGGCAGGAAAATCAGTCTGCCAGGAACTCCGTGCCAGGGGACGTTAAGCAGTTCTTACGGACTAGGACTGGGAGGCTCAGAGGTTAGAGCACGACAGTAGCAGGGTGCACAGTAGATGACACGGAAGGCTGAGTGAGATGTGACCTGTCTGCAGAGCCCATGTTACTTGTGGATCTTCAGGCTGGCTGGACCCTGTACCCTTTCCATGATGGGAAGGGTGGGGATGTTTCCTCAGGTGCTGTCTGTGGAGGGTCCTGCTATTGTGCTTTGGAATCTAGGTTCCAGTGGGCCGGCCCCATCATTTATTTATTTGTTTTTGTTTTTTTTTTTTTTTTTTTTTTTTTGTTTGTTTGTTTGTTTTCCCCCGAGGCAGGGTTTCTCTGTGGTTTTGGAGGCTGTCCTGGAACTAACTAGCTCTTGTAGACCAGGGTGGTCTCGAACAGAGATCCATCTGCCTCTGCCTCCCGAGTGCTGGGATTCAAGGCGTGCACCACCAATGCCCGGCCCCATCCTTTATTTTTAGGTGAGCCTGGATGAATGATCCTGTCTCCTGCGTGGGGAGGTTTTCGTTAGGAGTTACTGGTAACTTCACTCTTATTTAAATGGATATACATAGGCAAAGAGATAGTTAGAAACTTGCAGTCTTAACGAAGTACACAGAGGGACAACTGGTCTTTATTGGTGGAGGTGTTCATCCAGTCCGATTTCCCTAATGGGGCCCATGGACCTACGTTTCTTGGCAGAGCCCAAAGGCCTATGGTGACAGACCTTTATTTTACCTTCACTCCTTGGCTTCTCATCTCTATGCTCTTGGATTTGCTTTGAGAAAAAGGGTTTGTGATGTGGGGGCACCCTGCCTCTTGGGTACTATGGCCACTGGGACCACAGACACATCCATAGCTGGCAGCACCAAGCATGCAGGCTTCCCCCTCTGGAGGCTGGTCACTGTGACTCAGCAGGAAGAACAGTGACCACAGAGATATCCTATTATATCTGGAGGGAGTGAGCAGAGGGCAAGCAAAGCCTCTTGTCAGAGAGGAAAAAAAATGGGTGCCCTGCTGCTAAAACCCTTGTGATGTGGCTAAGAGATTTGTCCTTTCTGTCAGAAGCAGCAGGAAGCAGTTTTCTAGGGTTGGAATTTAGGAGCCAAAGCACTTGACTAACCAGTCACATGTCAGCCAACAGCCAGAGGACATAATACCAGAGGTGCCTTCTAGCAGGTCCAGGCACAGGGTGGGAGCTAGCCAGTTGTATGGGTCTGTCCATGAGAGGTTGATCCTCGACGTGTAGGCTCTGATGAAGTGGTGTAACTCATGGGAACTGCTCTCTGTCCCTCCTGGCTGTGTTGGTCCTGCAGGCCACTAGGGAATGAGAGCTGCTCTCTGTCCCTCCCTGTGGCTGCCCTCAGGCTCTTATGGGACAGCACCCAGCTATCCCAGACAACTGGTGTTACCTTTTTGTTACAAAACCCTTCCTTCCTCAGAAGATGAGTTGATAAACTTTGCAGGGCTCATCCACACTCAGGTCAGAAAATCCTTTCTTGCCCCTAACCTTTGTGGCTGAAGGGGTTTGTGTATGGAAGCCGGTTTTCCTCGTGTTTGTGGCCCTGTTGGTAGAGCCAGTGAAGTTGGTATCTGCTCCAACTCAGACTCTGAAGGGTTGTTGTGGTGCCCACCCCGCCCCCGCGCCCCCATTTCTTCCCACATCTGAAAGGCCTGACGCTGGTGATAACAGATGGGAAGGAACCCTCAGCAGCCAAGGACACAACTTGCTGGCTTCCTAAGTGCTCATGGGTCCCTCATGGCACGTGGTATCCTAGAAAGTCCCTCTGGCATATTGCTGTACATCTCCCTTTGTGTATTTTTATCTCAAATTGAAGCTGTAACGAAGTCCCCAGCATCCTTCCATCCCCCGTCCTCTGACCAAACAAACGTGAGACGTGCTCCGCAGTTATTATCTCTAGACCCACAGCGCCACTTAGTGGCACACACCGACCCAACAGCTCTCCTTGTTCCTCGCTTCCTACTGGTTGGCTGGTTCCACTCACCCGAACCACTCTTCTCCTTTCCAGGTGGCTACGAGAGGTTTTCCTCTGAGTACCCAGAATTCTGCTCTAAAACCAAGACCCTGGCAGCCATCCCACCACCTGTGCCACCCAGTGCCACGGAGTCCTTGGACCTGGGCTGCAGCTCTTGTGGGACCCCACTGCACGACCAGGTAGGTGTAGTAGTACCCTGGGCAGAGTTCAAGTCAGGCAGTACAGGCCTCAAACATGACTCCTTCATTTGAAGACAGCGTAGTGAACCCCGAGTATCATGGTGGGATTTTAGAACCAGGTGTATTTATTGCTAGGAATCCTTTCTTCCGTCTCTTTTATTATCCCCAGTTAAGGGACAACAAAAACAAACAAAACCTGGCTTAGCCTCTGTTTTGTTTTGAGACAGGATCTCCCTTTGTAGCCCAGGCTACCCTTGAACTTGTTATTCTACCTTAGATCCCTGGTACTGGGATTACAGGCATGTATAGGACTTGGGATAATTGCTAGGCTCCCATGACAGCCAGGATCTCCCTCATTTCCCAATGGACTTTTGAGTGCCAGCCATGTTCCCAAAAAAGTCAGCTTGTGCCACAACACTCCCTTCAAGTCCATGTCCACCCATCTTTCCAGTCAGATGGTCCAGGGATGAAGTCAGAGTCCACCTTGTCTGCCCATAGATCTTACCATGTGTTTAAGAGATCACACCAGCCATGATCTCTCTCTTGTCTGAGACATCTCCTCTCTGTGTTAATTGTAGACATGGCAGACTTTTTAAACATCCCCACGTGACACACACACATAGTTCAATAGTTCATTAGCAGGGTAAACTTCTGGCATGGCTGAGTGTGCCACACGGTCAGTGTGCTGCCTCCGTTGTCATGGGAAGCTGGGTGGTACCCACGAGACCTGACAATACCTTGCCTCTGCCCCCTGGAGTCCCATTGAACCCAAGCTGGGAAGGAGGAGCCAGAAAAGCTTTACCCATCAGGTTTCCTCTGCAGGCCCTAGGAAGCCCATTGGGCTGTCTTACTGTCTCTAGAGATTCAGTACTTCAGCCCTTGTCCTGGTTGCCGGGCACTCATGTTTTACTGGGGTCTTTGTGTTTCTTTTCGGTGTAGGGGGGTCCTGTGGAGATCCTCCCTTTCCTCTACCTCGGCAGTGCCTACCATGCTGCCCGTAGGGACATGCTTGATGCCCTGGGGATCACGGCCTTGCTCAATGTCTCCTCGGACTGCCCGAACCACTTTGAAGGACTTTACCAGTACAAGTGCATCCCGGTAGAAGATAACCACAAGGCTGACATCAGCTCCTGGTTCATGGAAGCCATCGAGTACATTGGTAGGCAGCCTACCCTCTCTCGGGGTAGTGAGGGGCACGGTGGGTGGGGGAGTCAGTTATTGTGTGCAGGCTAGGACACTGCCCTTGTATTGCTGACATTGCTAAGACCAAATATCTGGTACAAAGTTACTTCAGGCGGGGAATTGACTCTTTGCAGTTTTAAGAAGGATGCAATCCATCATGGTGGGGATGGCCTGGTACCAGGAGTATGAAGCAGTTGTAACATACCTGCCGTTGGGGAGTACAGAGAGCTTGGGAAGTGGGACAATGTTATCAGACCTGAAGGCGTGCCCCTAGTTATTAACCCATTTATTTCTCCAGCGCAGCCGCCTTTCCACGAGGCTTCACAGCCTTCCCAAACAGCTCAACCAGCAACACTTGAGTACATGAGCCTGTGGGCATTCTAATCAAAATGACCCTCCTTCAAGGGGGACTTGTATGCCCTGGGAATTGGAAGCCGTTACCCATGCCTGGCTGCAGCACCACCTTGTATAGTTCCACATGTGTACAAAGACTTTTGTGTGGAGAGGAAGACGAAAGTAGATTTGAGTCACTGTTCTCTTTGGTCTGTCTGGCTCCACGCGTGTTTTCCCTGGGTGTGTGCTTTAAAAATACTTTGTTGTTAAGTCTGGTAAATACTGGAGTTGGGTCCTCAGTGTAGCAAGGCTGTCCTTTTCCGTGGGTGTGTCCCTCCCTCGTCCACCCATGTATCTCGACTTCCCCACCCACCACTGTGTCCTGGCTTCTGCCACATGCACTGGCACTGGTGGGTGCCCGATGTCTCCCAAGGGCCCTAATCGTGTTCCACTCTGCTCCAGATGCAGTGAAGGACTGCCGAGGCCGAGTGCTGGTTCACTGCCAGGCGGGCATCTCCAGATCAGCCACCATCTGCCTGGCCTACCTGATGATGAAGAAACGCGTGCGGCTGGAGGAAGCTTTCGAGTTCGTCAAGCAGCGCAGAAGCATCATCTCGCCCAACTTCAGCTTCATGGGGCAGTTGCTGCAGTTCGAGTCTCAGGTGCTCACCACATCCTGCGCTGCTGAGGCTGCTAGCCCTTCCGGGCCCCTGCGGGAGAGGGGGAAGACCACGCCCACCCCCACCTCGCAGTTCGTCTTCAGCTTCCCGGTGTCTGTGGGTGTGCACTCGGCCCCCAGTAGCCTGCCGTATTTGCACAGCCCCATCACCACATCCCCCAGCTGTTAGGGCTGGTCTCTGAACACCAAGTCCAGGCTTGGCCCCCAGCCAGGGATGTACACATGCTGGTAGCAAGTAGGGACTGACCAGTGTGTGTGTGTGTGGGGGGGGGGCGGGGCAGGTGATCATGCTCCGCTCCCATCTATTTCTCCCTGGCTAACCACAGGGCCAGCTAGAATGGCAATAACGACTTCGAATACACCTTAACAGCAAACAAACAAAACACTCCAACCTAGAGCAATAACGGCAGCATCTGCGGCCGGGGAAGACAGGTTTATGTGTTGGTTTTATTTTGCAGGTAGAAATTTACCTCATTTTTTTTTTTTTTTTTTTAAAGCAGTAAGGCTTGAAGTTACGAAACCCAGAGGTCCTGGCTAGTGTGCTCAACCAATTTTATTAAGTGGTGAGGGAAAGAGGAGAAAACAAGTTTGCCGGAAGTGCCTGGCTGTGTGCTTGTTCTATTTACAGGAATTTTGTTCTAGATACATCCAGGCCACAGTATTCACTTCTAATTAGTCACCAACTGAATAATTATGCTTAATGAATATTGGAGAACTTGAGGATGTATGAGCAGGAGCCTGGTGCCGTGGATTTGGAATGCTTTTCTGTTGGAAGTCACAGCAGAGCACAGGGACACACAGGTGTGCTAGCACCGAGGAAGTGAGTGGTTTTCTGTGTTTATGCCAGTCAGCATGGTTGCCATCTTGCATTGTTGCCATCTAGCAGCAGGCTGGGTGACAAACAAGCAAGGAAAAGGTTGGTCACTTTTACAGCTGGCTCCTGAACGCAGCACTCCAGCCACGCATGCTTTTCTCTAGTGACCTATTTGGTGGTAGCTAGAGCATTCTTGCAACTTGCCCAGGAGTTGGATATGGTCTGTGATAAATGCCATATTTTAAGAAATGCTCCTGGAAAACTGAGTGCATTTCAGATTCTCCTACAGCAAATCATTGACAAGGCCCAGCTCACTAAAGATGATTGAAAAATGAATTATTTTGTAAGTTGAAGTGTACCATTCTGTCTCTCTGTGGTAAATTGGAGTTCTCAGTTTTAGGAATTTACTTGAAGTATACCAAGAAATTCTTGTTACTGAATCCCTGTGCGAAGAGTGAATACTTTGAAAGGCCCTCTATTTAATAAAAAGATGAGTGTCTGCCATGACTTGGGCCTCCTTCAAGCATGGGAAGGGGAGAGAACACCACTGGGATGGGGGCTGGCTGCTGGCTCTTGTGAAGGGCATCTTGGCTGACTTGGCCATTTGGGGTTCTGTTTGGGCTAAGGCCACTTATAAGGAGCCTCTTTCTAAGAGGAGGAATGGCTTTGGAGGATTAAGTGTTTTCTGTGGGGGAAGGCTTGGGGCGGGTTGGGGGAGGGGACATGTTCCATCTGTAGTCCTGGGTGGGGATCAGTATTGTGGAGTGCCAGATAAGTCACTGCAGGCTTGTTGGGAATGAGAGTGTGGTTTTTTTTTCCCTTTGAGAGTCTGGATCTCTGTGAGCATTCCTGGTCATATATAAATAACTTAAAGCCTCCATGTCACAATCATGGTGGAATGCTCTTTCTTCATCCAACATCCCAGATACCCTGGGTTCATTACATTTCTTTTCGTGAACTGTGAACCTGTGTTGGCATGACTTGTATTGGTGGCCCGTGTCAAACTCTGCCTTTGGGTGAGTCCAGAGTCCTCACATCCTGTTTTTAGAAAAAGGAGGGTGGCCCTGCTTCCCTGACTCTGCTGCTTTGCTAAAGGCATGAAGGGGCTGAGCTCCCAGATGTGGACCCTCGCTGGATGGTCCTACATTTTCCCCTGCTTCCTGGTAGCTGCTTCATGTTTGCTGAAGAATTAGATGAATTTTGTAGCTAGACAAGTCCTGGGTTCCAAGAAAGTAAGGGCTTCTGGGGGGGGGGCAGATAAATAGCCTTTAGAGGATGTTCTCTTTTTATATGAGTGTGTTTGCCAAATGTGTCCTAGTTCCCAGACTGGATCCCAACCACATGGGCAGTGGAAGCTCCAGATGTCTGTCCCCTGCTTCCTAATTCAAGCCTTCTATGACAATGTCAAGGGGCTATATATAAAGTCATTTTCTTTGTACTTGATAACAGCATGAGACCCAAAACTCTTAGAAAGAAAATAGGACATTGGTTTGATTGAAAAAAAAAAAGAGGGGGACCTAAAAAAACAGTTATTCTCTCTCCAGAAGCCTCTTTGATGGCTTGGAATAGCACTAATGAAGACCCAGTCCCAGGGTCCAAATGGTTAGTTTCAAAAACAGCATCCTGTCCATGAACTGATTGCTAGTGTTGAAATAGTTTTGGATGGCAGAAGTTGTTGAATATTTGTCAGAGAATGAGGAACACTCCCAATTCTCCCCAGGAATCTTGTCTCATCCATGTGTGTGTGTGTGGGTGGGGGGGCAGTGGGAAGGTTGAACACGAGTGAGCAGGTAGCAGCCACTGTCAGCGTCATTCTCCCCTTCTACCTGTGCTTGACTTGCAGTAATATTAGGGAAGCCATGAGAAGTGATTTAGAGCCCTTGCATAGGTGGCAAGAGGGAGGGAAGACTGGGATTTAATCCCAAGGGGAAGGGAATGGGCTACAGACATGAAACCTGTGGGAATGACAAAATGGTTGATACTGGTTGTCTGTCACAGTCACCTGGGCAACCTTTAAAATCCTCACATCCATGTGACCCTTTACCAAGTAAACCAGGACTCATGTGGGTGGGATCCAGACACCAATATGTTACAATGTTCCTAGGTGCTTTTGGTGTGTAGCCAAGTTTTGGGGATGCCATTGCTTCTAAATTCCCATAGAGGTGAAACAGGAGCTACAGCAGGGCCTTGTTATTGGGTCAGTGTGGTCCCACTATCCACAGCTGGCTGAGGGATGAGGTAGATTCTTTGGGGGAACCCAAGTGGGAGCTCACCTGTGGATCATTGTGAATGGGCTCAATGTAGTGTCTGGGTGTTGGTCTATTTCCTTAACTTTGTCTCCATCAAGAAGATGGAGAAAGTCTGTGTCTGTTTTGAAGCCCTCCTTTCAGTGCCCCTGCTGTTCCTTAGAGTTCATGAATCATCCAAGAGACTTCAGAAAGATAACAATGCAATACTTGTAACTTGTGTAAATAGCCCCATCTTTCTGAGTGGTGTCATTTCTACATTTGATATGCCCGTATTTCTGTAGGATGTACATAGTTTAGGGGATTTTTGTTTTTTAGAAGAGTCAAACATGTCTGTTTTTATTTATTGCTTGAAAAGATCATTTGAAGAAAAAATAAATACATTTTCAACCATTTTTGCTTTTGTGGACTCTCACTGGGACACATTCTGCTGTTAGAACTTGGGAGGGGACGAAGGACTTGGGACCTCAGGCAATCATGCGAGACCAGCTGGGGAAAGTAGGGTTCTGAGAGGCGCGAGGGCTGGTGACTAGCAGAAAGAGCCCATGGTTATAGAGTGTTTCTCCTGCAAGGACCTCTACTGCAGGGAATGTATTGTACGAGGTGATGATAAAGAGGGTTCAATGAAGAGGCCAGTGTTAGCATCAAAACGCAGCAAAAAGGGCTGGCTGTAATAGAAGAATATGTAAGGGATTACTATACAAGGAGGTCCAGGGTCCGAGACAATCTGAGACAATAGTAGTGGCTTCACAGTCTGTCAGGACTATGGAAATAGACAATTAGGTTTCAAGGCTAAGTTGAAATAAATAAGCTAATGTCTATATAAAGTATGGTGCTGGAAGACAAAAGATCATCCACAAACTGTATATGTATATGCCTATATATTATCAGATTCCATTGGTATGCTTTCCCACTGTCTCAAAATCCTCTAAACAGTCAAACAAAATTTAACTACAAGACTGAAAAAAAAAAAATTAAGTCCCTTTCTTATACAGAAATGCCAAGTGAAACAAACTTTAAAAAAAATAAAGATCAATTTTACAATGATTTAAAGATAAAATGTCTACAATAAACTATTAGGAACAAGCAAGAGGTAATTTGTGGGACACACATCTATGTTCATGGGAAAAGGGAAAGGAGCTAGTAACAATGTGTAAAGTAACAATCAGCGGGACTTGGGGAAGAACATACTTCCCTCAGAGGAATAAATATGGAAACAAAAGTAACTCCAGGGAGGGAATAAAGTCTCTCAAGTCTGTTTTCTCTGCTTAGCTCACAATACACAGTACATCTGCCTTCCTGTGAGCGGTACTGGCTGGATTACCCAACCTAGGCCTCTTAGTATCTATTTCATGAACCTTAAAGATCTGCATTTATATGACCCTCCTTAATGAGGTGGGGGGATTGCAAACTTTGTGGTAGAACAAGAGAAACATTGGTTTTGAGGCAGAGGGATGTTCCTGGGTGGTATCCTGAGGCTGTCCAGTTGGAAAGGGAGCTCCTGGGGAAGAGACAGTTGGTAGGGAGGGAATAAATGTATAGGTAAAAACTCTTGAGCAAGGGCTTAGAGACAAGGCAAAAAGGTCAGTTTCTCCAGTATTGCTATGAAGAGAGCCTTTAGTGCCTGAGTGCTTGTTGCTTAAAGGATGCTCCTTATCCCCAGGATCCAGAGTGCAGGCAGTACGAGCTCTCCTGTGGAGAAGTCCACCTAGCCAGATAAAGTTCTACAAGCCCAATGACTGAGGTCTCTGGACCCCAAAGGCAGGAAAGAACCAACTCCACAGTTCAACACAACTGACCCAGCTGCTGTAAGACTGCATGCAGTAAGAACTATACACTGAGAAGAAACATCTCGACAAGAACACTAAAACAGCTAATGCACCACACTTAGGGGCAAAAACCGTATCTGACTTTCTTCTGACGTTTAGTTTATCAGCACTCTGCTCATCCATAAAACCAAAACAACGTACACTCTCACTAAGTCAAGTAACTGCTGCTTTGAGCTTCTCTAATCTTTAAACACAGTTATCGATGTAGATAACATCCTGTGAAAGGCGTGCTTCAAAAGCCACCACGGTCACATAAGAGCTCATGGGGACTTCTGTGTGCCTCTTTAAACCTGCACCCACCCACTCCGCCCTCTCCCATCTTCCGACTCTTTGCTGTGATGGAGTCGGTCAGGATCCTTGCAGCACCCTGGTCTCAGGGGACTCCTTAGACCACTTAGCCTATCACATGGAGTTGTCTGAAGACAGACATTCCAAAAGCACCACATCACATCACACTATCACATGCAAGTACAACCATTGAACAACCTTTGCAGACGTTTAACAGAAGTAGAGGCAGTGTTAACAGAACTTGCCTTGGGATTCTGAGACTTTAGTGGTGTGCAATATATCCTGATTTCCTCCATGTTCAGCCTCTCCATTGCACACAGTCCCGACTCACACTAGTTTCCTCATACTTGATGCTTTGTTTATATGCAGAATTAAAGTAAAGCCGATCGGCTGGCCCTTCTGTAGAAATCAGTCCTATGCCAGGTGAAGAATGTCAAGAATCTTAGTAAATCTAACTGAAATAAAACCAACATGCTCCATAGCCACCAACTTAGCTGAAGCAGTTGTAACTTTTGTTACAGCCAATAGATGTGTGTTCCTCTGCCATGTGTTAATGATTATAAAATTAGAGGTGTGAAGCAGGCCAATGATAAAGTTTTATAAACACTCTAAGTGGAACATGCTGGCTTCAACCTGACACACTGGAGCACAACCTTCCTAGATTGTACTCGGGTGTACATCACACCTCCCCTCTCAAATTTGGTGGCGAAGAAAGTGCTTCTCTCTATATCCATGGGATTTGTTTTGGTTATAATTTCCTCTTAAAAAATAAATCTGGTATAGCAAGTGATTTAAAAACAAACATGCATGTGTGCATTTATGTGTGTGAATGTCAACGATGTTTCATGTGATGATCGGAAGCAGTGGGGTTTGAATAAAATGGCCCCCATAAACCCACAGGCAGGAGTGACACTGTTAGGCCTTGTTAGAGTAGGTGTAGTGTTGTTGGAGGAAGGATGAGGGGTGGGGGAGGCTTTAAGGACTCAGATGCTCAAGCCATGCCCAATGTGGCAATCTCTTCCTGTTGTCTGCAGATTCAGATGTAGAACTCTCAGCTCCTTCAATAGTACCATGCTTCCCACCATGATAATGGGCTAAACTACTGAAACTGTAAGCCAGCCCCAACTAAATGGCCATGGTCATGGTGTCTGTTTATAGCAACAAAACCCCTAACTAAAACAGAAGCCAACCTCAAGTGTTGGTCTCTGCCTTCTACTTTGAGGCAGGGTTTCTTGTTTTGTCCCAGTCTGTTTTCTGCCTCCTCTTGGGAGCGCTGGTATTACAGACACTACTACTGCTTTTAAAGGGACCCTGGGGGTTAGCAATCAGGGCCTCACAAGAGCCCAGCAAGTGCTTTATTCACCGAGACACCCCCATCCTGTCCTAGAAAATGATTTATGCCTCCCTCCCTATTTCTGTCAAGCCACCACATTCAGTGGGCCAAGCTATGAAAGCCTATGTCCTGAGCTGCTGAAATCCCAAGCTGTTTCCTTCATGTTGTACTTGCCACTGGTTAAGGGTTCTGATCACCTCTACTCTCTTAACAGGAGCCCAAAGAACAGTTTCTCAGGGAGCTGTGAACATTTTGAACCTGATTTTCATGCCGTCATAGCAAGCAACACTGGCTGTTTCATTCCTATGTGGGCATATAAATGTCACGTATAATCGGGGCCCAGCATACAGTTAGGCTCTGCAGTGGAAGGTATTATGAGATACACATTATTTTTGCCATGTTACCTTCAAGTTTAACTGTGAAATGGGGATTAACAAGATTTTTCCGGGTTGTTTGATTAATGACAATACACAGAGCATAAGAGAAACAAATGGCAAACAACAACCTCAACAAACAAACAAATACCCCCCAACAAAACAAACCAGAATGCAAAATTTCTAGACTTTATCATGACCACTCAGAGCCTGCCCCCTAGTGGCTCATGCCACCATTCATAAATGGCCAATCTCAAGGTTAAGAATAGTTGTAAAATTTCCCACCAAGAAGAGCCTGTGTCCACCTGGATAGGGACCCCACACAAATGGCCCTAAGACCTAGTAACTTTGCATTACACAAGCACTTCCACACTCCCTCAGCGTACAGTCCCTATTGCTTCTTTGCAGCATTTCAACAAATCCCTCTTCTGCTCATGCCCTCGGTGAACTTTTCAACTGTGTTCCAAAAGTCACTCTGCACACCTTCCAGGTTCAGGGTGACTGGAGTGCGCCCAAGCTCTTAATGTATGTTCTGGACTGACAACCCATCTGGTAGAGAAGTCACAGGTGCACACCTAGCTTCAGATTTGCTACCTAAAGAGCACTAGCTGGAGAAAGACCACTGGTGAGAGATGGAAAAGCTCTTTGCTTCTTGGGGACATGGTAGGTAGGTGATACCATGCAAACCAGACTGTCCTTAACCTTGGGATCCTTCTGCCTCAGCATCCTACCTGGGACTGCAGGTTAGCACACCATGCTTAACTGTGTGAGATAGTGAGTGTTCACTAGGCACGCACAGAACCATTCTCCTCCAACCCTCCTGGCTGGGAGGGCCTATGACACTGAAGACCATGGCTCTCTGTTTAAAAGTTTTTTTCTGAAGTTTCTCCTGCTATTGCTGTGTCTGCAGCTCCCTGTGGGCTTACTGATCTTTTGGTATTTCTATAGCTCACATGTGGGTGCACAGGTAGTAAGGAACTTGAAGCTGGGATCTCACTAGGAAGAGGGAGGAGAATAGTTACATGAATTTTGACAGTTTTAGGTCAGCTGTGCTGCAGGTAGTTAAGTCCACATGAACACAGGACAAAAAGGAACACAAACTGAATGTTATACACAGAGTGTGTACTTTCAATTTGTTTTTTATTGAATAGTAATCAGTTACAAGTACTGTAAGTTAGACATCAAGCCAAAGCACAATTATAGGTTAAATATAATCACAGAGATGTTTCAAACAGAAACCCAACATGTAGGCTGGTTAAGTTCCTTGATGTGTCTTTTAGAAATAAGTAGAAGGTGAGAGAGAGAGAGAGGAAAACAAAGGTTTTCCATTTCAGGTGGAAGCTATAAAGACCAGAGAATTTACATGCTGAGGGCATCCTTTTGTGATCAAACTGCTAGGGCTATTAGGCTTAGAAAAACTACAAATTAAAACAAAAATTGAGACTATTCAGTCAAAATCTGAATTTCAGATAAGTTAATGAACATTTTAAAAAATGCACAGATAAGTCAAATATTGCATGAAATATGCTTGAGCTAAAAATCTGCCTGAAATTCAAATCTAACTGGGCATCTTGTATTTTGTCTGACAAGCCTACAGATGGACAAATGCAAAAAAAAAAAAAAAAACAAAAACAAAAACAAAAAAAAAACACAAGGTGGGTTGGAACCCTGCCACTGGCAGTTACACAGAGACTAAAAACAAAAGAACACTATTGACCAACCGAAGGGTCACTACACTGGTTATTTTACACAGACCAACATCACAGTAAGAAAATACAATTGTGACTCCAAATGCTGTTGCCAGAAACACTCTAGACTTCCTCAAAGCTGGTTTAGTATGTTTTTGACAGATCCTGTCCATCAAAGTACCTTTTTAGTTGTGTAGGTATCAAAGACAAATATTACAACCACAAAGATAAGATAAGCATAAAACGCCTGGAGCAGAAGCAGGTAAGATACACAGAAGAAGGGTTAAATGTCTGTGTACGGAACATATTTATTATACAGCAAGGTTACTTTCTAGGTCTATGCTACTAGCTTCAAAACTTTCAGTTCCTTCTTTTCTTCTACTGTGGCATTTTCTAGTTTTTCTTCCTGCACACTGGGAGGGGTGCAGAGATACTGTTACCAAATTTGAGCTAACAAAGGCCATTCAGGCTCACTTGAGAAGGATAAACAAACCAATTCTAGAAGATGAGAAAAAAAAATTTCTTTTGAAAGGACATGGAAGGGGGAGGAGGTATGAAATGTACTTCGGAAGAGAGGGCGAAAGAATGAAGGGTCAAAATGCAACTATCTCTATGGTGTGACTGTTGCCTCAATTTGCAGAATTCTGAAATAAGTGGGAAACTGGTCACACCATGGGCATATTGGATCTTACAGAGTCTATAAAACTTTCACTACCTACAGGTTTTGAGTTTAACATATCATAGTGTATACTAAAATTATAAAACAGCAACTTGCACACTACTCAAACTCCACATGGTACCATATACAACGAAACCCCACACAAGTCTACTGGTCTGGAAATCCATTTAATGTTCTTTCAAAACAGAAGACTTGGAGGCTGAGAAACTTCACATGGGAGAAACTGGAACTGATTGGTTCCATCAGCTTCATTGTGCGTGGAGTATTACTTACAAAATACACCTCCATAAAACACACTCACCAGGTATGAACTACAGAGACATGACCACTCACTAACACATTTCAAGTACTCAGAAATGGACTCACGTCTCACTGCTAGGATACAAAAGGTTAAAAAGTTTCTGCCATGGATAAGGCTTTCTTAAGAAAAAAATGCAATTATCCGTTAACTGCAGAATGCATAAATTGGCTGAAACCTCACTTTTAGGGTGGTATTTAAAAACATTCTTTATATGCTAGAAATAGCTAGCAATAGTTTAGATATTACTTTCACAATTACTCTTATTTCTTTGTTATTGTTTTGACACCAAACACCAGTCTTTAATTTCTGACACATAAAAACCTATTTTAATGTCATTTTTGAATATTTGCTGAATGACTCTAAAGTCTTTAGCTCTATGCAACAGGAAACATAGTAAGAAAGCTGTCTCACAAACAAGATCTGGGTACAAGGGCTGGGGGACAGGACAGGGAGGAGATGTGCTTCAAAACACACAAGACCATTTAGAGGACTCCAAACAATGGATGTTTAAAAGAGGAGCAGGAACAATGTCTAATTACCTTTCATGCAACTAGGAATATACTGAAATAGAGGGAAACCTAGATAATTTACTGATTCTAATGCTGTTTTCTAGCATTAACCAAAATATTAGTTTGTAATAATACCTAAGATAGTGAGATATGTTAGTGTATGTTAATTAGCTTGCCATATTCAAGTACTTTGCAACATGTTCCAAATGTACTTTGCTATTCTGACAGCAAAGGGAAATGAATATAGTAACACGACACTCAGAGGAGCCCCAGGGGCTTCCAGGAGAGGTTAGTGTTACTCTGCTACCCAGCCTGGATTTCTAACTACCAAGAAGGGAAAGGAAAGTAGGAATCCTGGTTATACAGCTTTTATTCTGCATAGAATTAAAACGCTAGATTCCGTGCTGCCATTTGTTAGCAAACTGGCAGAATCTTTTGAGCAGAAAGTGGATGAGGACTAAACCCAGTTCTGGTTTTGATATGAAATTACAGATAGCTGGATTCTTTCTGTAAGACCCAATATGAAGAAAGGAAGAGGGTGAATTGGGCCAAGCACAGGGGTGACTTCTGACACTGGAGTAGCAATCTGGAGAGCAGCAGAAGTAGAGAAGGAGAAAGTGTGCAGAGCACTTCATTTATGCCTGAGTTAGAGTGTCAAGCTGGCCAGAGCCGGTAACTGGGCCATAAAGTCTCTAGGAAAGCCCTTGGAAGAGAGGCTTGGAGATGCTTGGCTTCTTGGCAGCTCTGTGGGAAAGGAAGCTGAGGAGTCCCAAACCTGCAGTGGTTCTAAATAATGCACACACAGAAACTAAACACATTTCAGTCGAATGCCATGCTTTTATAATCCAGAGGGCTCTTCATATTGCTATACAAGGAAAATCTTTTGCCAACTTGAATACACTCACAATGCCTTTGGTTTTCAAGTTCTGAGAATATCTATTAGCTCTGCTGACCCACTCATTTTAAACAGATCATATATGTGCATTCTGTCATATATGACTAGTCACGAGACCACAAGCATTGCAAAAGTCTTCCTGTACAGTGTCTTTACTTGGCACAGAGGACGTCAGACACATAGCGCTGGTGGTTTAGCAAACCACAGTTAACGTCTCAAGGTAAGTTAATCTAGTTAGTGTGATGGAGAAGATACAGCACAACCAGTCAGACAGTGGTTCATCTTGTAATGAAGCTGTAAAGCTTTCCATGTTTATACCACTCCTTTACTTAACTCAAGTCACAGCTGTGTTTAGCATTTTAAACTAGTTCAGGAGGGGGAAAATAACACATACATTGTAGCTACTACAACTATACAGATGACAATTTCTTCAACCTTTGTTAACAGTGGGGGGAAAAAGGCAAGAGAAAGCTAAGCCAATATCAAATTTTGAAGCTTTACATGGAACCCTCGTTGCTATTAAACACACATGGAACCCCAGTCACTATTAATCACATAGCCCAAAACACAATCACCCAGCTCAGGCCACTGAACTTCAATAGAAGTGAAAATTGAGGCTAATTCTTGATTTAATTTGAGGAGCCCATGCAAGATGTAACTATAAAATTCACCCTAGTCTGGATGCCTAGTTCTAGCACTGGGCCTAAGCTAATAAAAATTAAATAAATAAAAATAAAAAAAATAAAAAGAGAGAAATGTGTATTTTGAGAGCCAGGGAAATTAAGGCAGTCACAGCTTAAAACACATTAAAAAAAAAAGTGTGTGTGTGTGTGTGGGGGGAGAATGGGGAAAGAACCAAAAAACTAGTTTTTAGGACTTCCGGTTGAAATGGGTGAGTGTGTCACACCATTTTCCCTCTATGTTAACATGACTTTTGCTTCAAAGCTGTGTGGACAGATGTGCAACACGAACCTAAGTAAAGCAATGTGTTCAATTCAATAGTCAGTTAGGTCCACAGGGCATCAGAAGCATGGTTCTGCTCAATGCCATGCATACTTGGCCAATGCCATTATAACAAGCAGTACTTTCACAGGGACATTTCTGTCAGTGGCATTTAAAAAATAAGTCAAAGAGACTTTGGTTTCAATTGTTGTTATCCTTGTCTAACTATATTAAGACCTTTGAAGAAATGGTTCAAAAATCGAGAAAAGGTATCTTTATAAACCATTTGAAGCATACTACTCAAAATAAAGGCCAAAGCTGGAGTAAACAAAAAGTCCTTGCATTTGTACATATTTGTTAGTTACTTAGGGGTTGATTCCTGGCTTCCTAAGCAAATAAAGAGGAGAGTAAAATGCTGGAGACCCTAATGGAGAATGACAGGTCCCTCCCTGACTTTGGAAGCAGAGGGTGATGTTAGGGGTGACAATTCTGGAGGTTTAGATTAATTGAAGTTTTTACTGGGACAACCCTGGGTTTGCCTGGCTGCAGCCACAAAACCCTGTGTTTTACTCATCCCCCTCTTAATGGGGTCCTCCATGACAGCCTACTAGTCATTCACCAGAAAGAAGTCACACCCACCCCCTCTTAGACCTCTCCCAGGCAACACTTTTTTGGCATCCATAGTATGGTCCAGCGAACCCCATAGACTACAAAGAGCACAGAGAGATATCTGTAGCTTTCCTTTTAAAATGGATCAGTTTATAAAAGGAGACTAATCTTGATACTTTTCCTTTATGGTCATAAGAAGCAGAAAAATCTAGGCTACAAGTTCTGGTTTCATTGCTAAGGACTTTAGTCAGTGTAACTGTGTGCAAAATATCCCAGGAAGACTGGCTCATTTTCAAAGTAACAGCAACAACAACAACAACAACAACAACAACAACAACAACAACAACAACAAGTATCAACAATGCATGTTTGGCAAAATTAAAAAATGAGCCTGTCATATGTGTCCTATATCTGCTGTCTATCTGCTATACAGGTGCCAAACACAACAAAGAAAACGTAGTGTGTGAATACCCTCTTTTCCCGTTTCTATGTCTCAAGCAAAGCATCCTGCTTTAGACATGTGAGCGTAGGAAAATGAGCTGGAGACAAGTTCAAGGCCGCCCAGTACACATTTCCTCAGAGGGAACAGTGGCAGGTGAGTGTGCTCGCTCATCCACTCTTATTTACCATCACTCTAGTGATGCTTTATAAAAGACAAGCAGCTTAGTTCTTGGCTGTTGGCTTTAGAGAATATTGTTTTTTTGTGTGTTGGAAGCAATCCACTGTAATCCAGTTGCAGGTTTGACTCCCTCCGGCCTTCACCAGGGCAGTCACTAGGTCTTCTGCTCTGCAGCAGTTGCTGTCTGTGAAGGGGCTTCCGGCTTCATGATCTGGTAGGTGATGAGATACTCTGGGTAGGCCTGGAAGGTTGGGAAGGCAAACAAATCATCCCTTTGAAAGTGAGGCAGTTTAGCCTTACTTACTCAGAGGTTGGGCTACATAAACACGCATGAATCCCACCAGCCTTAAAAGTACCTGTACTCTTTCCTCTTACTACAGTATTTTCTTCCCCACCTTCCATAAGCCAGCATTGTACGTATCATAGAAAACAGACAAAACCTCGGTAGCAACCAATAACCAGACAACATCTCTCTTCATACCTGATCCAGGGCGCAAAAGAGAAACACACAGACATTCCTCTTCTCCCCACTCCAAGTGCTGGGAAGTGAGTTCAGGGTTTGTACATGGAGGCAAGTGCTCAGCCATGGAGACACAAACCAGCCCCTCCTGATATTTTAACTCCAATCAAAGCCAATTTTCTTTTCAGGTATACATTAATTTCAGTATACTTTTATCCCTTAAAGACATCCCATCCATAATATCCCCCCACTAAAACAGTCATGTGCTCTTGAAAATGTTAGGCATTTATAAGAATCAAGTATAATTTAATAAGTGGGAGAACAAATAGATTAGGAAAGGAAACTTCCTAAACTCAGGGGAAACTATTGATGGGAAAGGATGCAGTGAGCAGATACAGCAGATCCTGCAGTCCATATGACCCTCCTCAGAGAGGCCCACCTGTCACGGAAGACAAGCCTCTGCCAGCAAAACACCACCTGCATTTCATCTCATCAAGGCACTTCAACCTTCTCAAAGGATTTGTTCCATCACTCTTGAAAATGCCTTTAGGAGGAGGCTCTAAGTTACCAAGTTAGTTAGGGTCTCTTTATGCCTCCTTGTCTGCTTTCCAGGCTACGATGCACCTGTCTCCACCACCTGTCCCTAATGAGTGATGCAAATTTTGATTAGCTGGTCAAGGCACTTACTTCCCTTTTTCCTTGGTGGGTAATTAGTACCTCTGGTCCTTGTAGCTTTACAAGAAGCATGCAAATACTCCTTTCATGAAATTACCCTCTGCATTCAGCATCCATTTTCGCTTGAGCTAATGTTTACCAGGATGGTTTGCAAATTGGAACGTTTCCAGCTCCAAGCACTCTTCCCACTTCTATTTATGGAGTTCTACACGACCCAGGACATCCCCCTTTTCACTCACCCATCAGAAAAAAGTAATGAATCCTTATTTATTGTTTCCCAAATTCAGTGTTGTATTTAATTTGGTAAGCAGATTTCTCAGACTTGCTCAAAGGATGTTTCCTCATTGGCTTTTAGCTCCCTGTGCTATCCTCCACATTTTCCTTTCTGAACATGTCATTATTTTCTGGTATAACAAGTTATTTCAAATTTATCTTGTGCCTATTCTGTTCCAAGCCTGGTTCCTTCTAGACAGGAATGGTTTAAAGGACTGGGCTTAAGCTTTACATTGCTATCAGGGTGCCTTTGCTTTCAGTAGAGTTAAAAAATATATACATGTACTTATATTTAAAGATAGACCTAAACATACATATATGCACAAACATCTATATATCTATTGATACATTTGTTAAAAACCACTAATTCCTATTAATGAATGCAACTTCAGTACATTCATGTGCTTTTTAACCTTTCTGTAATTCTATATGATATATCCTTCTTCTATAGTAAGAATCATAGTTCCCAAAAGTTAATGCATCTATGCATTTACTCTCCTGCTCAACCCTGAAATATACCTAACAGAGTTTTGATATTTTACCCATATTACATAAATAAAGTTAATAAAAAGGAGGTCAAGCGTTTTCTGCAATTCTTCCCCAACTATACATGCTACTCTGCTCAAGACAGCACACAGAAAAAAATTATTTTTATACATTATCTGCATGTATTTATTTTTTTCTTCTACAGGCTATTTCCATTTTTTTTTTTCCAATTTCATTTTGGAGCCTTAAGAGGGTGGCATATTTAATACACTGTAGCCTTGTGTGTTTCAAGGTTGAAGGGAAGTTCAAGCAACCAGCTTATGGCAAGCAGATCCACTCAAAGGTATGCTGTGCCCACAACAACTGAAGATGCTCTCTTCAATATGGCTTAGGGTGGCTCAGTGACTTGCTCATGCTGATGTGATGAGTAACGTACCTGTTCTCCTCTGTAGATGACGTACTCGGCATATGCCAGCCCATTGACACTTGGTCGGCCAATGACTGAGTGATGCCCTGGAGGAGCGTGGGCCATTTTCATGGTGCTGAATTGCAGAAAGGACTTCCCAAGGGTCACTCTACAGAAAAGCATTTGTCTAAGGAAAAATAAAACAACACTTCAAGTCTAACTGTTAGGGTTATTAGCGTTTTCAAAAAAGAAAAAGTCACATAATGCAAGCTAATTTAATCCTATTCTCAAGTCTCAAGTTTGTGTATAAGAATGGGATAAAATTTGATATTCTGATTTACTATCTAACAATTAATCAGGCTCAACATCTAGTTAGAGCAACAGTTTAAGGCAGTTTTGGAGTGGTATAGGAATCTAACAGAGAAAACTCCTGGCACAGCTTGTGCCAGGCACACAAAGACACCCTATTGAAAGCTGAGCTTTCACATGAATGCACAGGAGAACAGAACCAGAAGGGAACAGTACCCAAGATTAACAATGCTGTGGTGTGTGTGTGTGTGTGTGTGTGTGTGTGTGTGTGTTTGCGAGCGCGTGCATGTGGCATGCACAGAGGGAGGAGATAACCTCAATGGCGCTCTTTGTCTTCTACTGCTACAGACAAGAGTTTCTTTAATGTTTCTGCCTCTGTGTAATGGCTGACTGGCTTCAGAACCCCCAGGGATTCTGTGGAAGTGTTGAGCTTATAAACATGCAAGCTATGCACTTGGACTTTTACATAATTATGGGGATTCTGCCTCGCAGACACTTTTATCCCAGGGCCATCTCCCCAGAAAGATTAGGCTTGACTCATTATGGGTAAACAGTAAAAACTGATATGATAGATACAGTAATAATAAAAGTGGAACATGAACAAAAATACTTAGCTTAGTTGGGCAGTGGTGGCTCATGCCTTTAGTTCCAGCACCTGGGAGGCAGAGGCAGGCAAGTCTCTATGAGTGTGAGGATAGCCTGGTTTATAGAATGAGTTCCAGGACAGCCAGGACTATACAAAGAAACCCTGTCTTGATAAACCCAAAATAGCTAGCTTAAATATGTGACTGAAAATCTAATATTGGAATTGAGGCAGATTTTAATATTGCACAGGGTTAGAAAAACTGGTTGGATGGAAATTATATGCTATAGCCATTGGTTAAAACTAGCTGGCACCTGGTTTTATAAATATAATAGACTAAATCCATGCACTCATTTATACAACTGTGTCTGCACTCCAAGGAAAGGCATGAGCCTCTGACAAGCATACAAGGATATACATAAAAACCAAGATAATTATTGACCAATCCTTTAACTAAGTAATACAATTAGTCTCACTGTTAAATATAAACACTGTGTGGTAATGGAGTATGATCTCTGTGTTAGGACTGAGTCCTGCCTGCTGGCTTTTTCAATTGGACCCACTGGTGACCCTTTGCAGTAGAGGCTTGGTACCACTTGTATTTTCTTGTAGGTCTTGAAGGAAAAAGAAGACCCCATTCTACAATGGGATGGTGTTATTTATTTTAAAGGCTTAGTTTTATTTTATATTATATGAGTATTTTGCCTACATGTATGTTTGTATACCATGTATATGCCTGGTACCCACAAAGGCCAAGAGAGAGAGTCAGATCCCTGGGAACTTGAGACTGGAGTTAAAGATGGATGTGTGCCACCATGTGAATGTTGGAACCTAGGCTGTCTGCAAAAGCAACAAGTGCTCCTAATTGCTCAGCCATCTCTCTTGCACCAAAGAGGCTTTCTCAGATCCACCTTTAACACCATGGCAGTAGTGTGCTGTCAGTAGTTTGTGCATTCTCCATCTGTTATACGACACAATATTTGACAGGCCTCGGCCTCCTGTTTTGTGCTTCCAGGAGCAGACCTAGTTTTCAGGATGGACCTAGTCAGAGCACAACGACCCAAGTGAGCAGGTGCTAGCACTGGCTTGCTTCATATTTGTGCTATTATGCAGATGCAACAGCTAAGAAACCCAGCATGAGCACCTGGGGCAAATGTTGGCAAACATGAGACAGGAGACAGCAGAGAAAATTCCTTTCTTCTTTCCACTCAAGCATCACTGTTCTGAGAAACAACAGTTTCCATAGCTTCTCATGGGCTGTGCAATTAACTGCACTTGTTAATGAAGCCATGACCAGCTTGCACTCCACGCCCATCACTGTGTGTGCTCTGCCCCTTCCTGCTTCCTGGGGACTGCCCTTGTCAATCAAGTGCCAGCGGCATGTTTTGTTCAGGCTCCATTTCCTAAGAGATCCCAGCTAGGACATAAACTTGTGTTATGTTCAAATTATTGTTCATTTTAGGGTTATTCTGTCTCCACAGGAGGTATGTTTTGAGATGTCATTGATCCTTAGTTTGTTAACCATGTGCTCTTAATGGAGAAAAGTTTCCTTCTGAGAATATGGTATCCATCTTAGAGTGCAGATGATTAGTTTAAAAACTAATGCAACTCCAGATAAGTTTAAGGGGAATAGCTATAAGGAATTTCAAGTTTACATTTTAAGGTATTAACTGAATTATAAGATACCTTATTCACATAACTTTCTAAAAACAATACATTTGAGTAGGTTAAAAAGCAATGTATGGCACTGTAAACTTGGTCAAAAGCTCATGGCTGGGGGTTGTTGTTTTGCTAAATGGACATGGTATATAGTAGCCACCTAAATGCTTATGCTATACCTGTCAGGACTACTCTGAACCTTAGGGGAGCTTTTTGAGGAGAAGCAATCAGTGCAGACTTACAAGGGGTCAGAGTGCTGAAGAAAAGTGACTGCTAAGTGCTCAGTCCTAAATGGGATGATGTCTCCATCAACCTGCCCGAAGCCCAGGAACACTGTGAGGAGGGATGGAGCCAAGGAAAGAGCAGGAGGATGGCGAGGAGATCTGTGAAATGCTGCCTCAGGACAGGATATGACCGGGGCACTCGTGAAGTCATCACGCACACTGGATCAAGCTGGTTGATACTCCAGTGAGCATGAGGTGGCACACCTAGCTGAGGGCTGCTGGGAAAAGTAGTTTATTTCTCTTTGGGGGTGTGGCTATGGTAGGTTACCCAGCTTTGGTTTGAGCCCCACACTCATGCATATCTGAGCTCAATCAGACTGAGACAATAATCAAAACTCATGAGGACATGGGAGTGGAAGTGGAAATTAAGGTGGAGTCTGGAGCAAGTACAAGGGGTAAGTGGGGTATGATCAGGATACAGTGTATACATCTATGAAATTGCCAAAGAAGAGATTTAAAAAAAAAATGTAATAAATCCTGATCTTTTTAATGTTTTTCATTGGTAGGGAAGGAAATACTGATTTTTTCATTCACTTCAATGTAATTTTCTGCAACTTCTGAATTATAAAAATCTTGTTTTAAGAAGCTGATACTCAGGGCTAGAGAGATGGCTCAGAGATTAAGAGCACTGGCTGCTCTTCCAGAAGTCCTGAGTTCAATTCCCAGCAACTACATGGTGGCTCACAATGAGGTTTGGTGCCCTCTTTTGGCATGTAGGCATACATGCCAGAACACTGTATGCATAATAAATAAATAAATCTTTAAAAAAAAAAAAAAACAGAAAGAAAAAAAATTAAAGAAGTTGACTTTCAGCTAGGTGATGGTAGTGCATGCCTTTAACCCCAGCACTTAGGAGGCAGAGGCGGCCAACCTGATACACAGGGAAACCCTGTCTTGGAAATCAAAAACAAACAAACAAACAAAAAAACAAAAAACCCAACAAAATTCCAAAAAAACCAAAACAAAACCCAACAAAAAAGATGATATTCATTTGTTTGCTATTAATTCTGAAGTTGTTCTGAAGCTGAACTTTCCAAGGGGAATTACTAAGCTGCCTAAAACAAGACACACCACCAGCATCATCAGCAACACCAACTTGAGTCTAGTCTCGTAACTTGAACTTGTATGTTCAGACAAGATGATAGCTAGAAGGATTTTGTTCTATAGTAATCATCCTTAGCATTTTCTAGATCTGACTCTGAAGTAAGAACTGAAATGCAGAGTTTCACTACGACCTACTCCAAGTACACACATGCCTTGGGGTAACAGCACCCCAGTCTTCATTACTGTAGGACAAAGGCTGAGCAGCAACTTGAGCAGAAGCTGCTAAAAAAATTTGGTTGGTTTAGGGTGACAACCATCCTACTCAATGCAGGGTACTCACCTGTGACATATATAACAAGACCGGTCTTTGTGTGTGGGACAGCCTGTCCCTCCTCCAATCCCATAAACATATTGGTTGCTTTTTGAGGAGTTTTCGGCAAAGTAAATTCCAGCTCCAAACATCCCTCCAATATATGCGTGTCGCTCATCAAACCCTTTATGAATAATTGCATTAATGAAAGGAGAACCTAAAACATAAAGGTAGAAAAATTAGTTTTGAACACTTAGCTGTATACTATTTTCAAACACACTAATATTAAAGAAGAAAAACAAGCAACAAACAAATGAACAAATAACTCAGGTGGCTCAGGTTGGAATTTGAGTTCAGAAAACTGTTCACATTGCACATGATTTTTGGAAAGCCCATGCCAACATGCAAATCATTAGGAAACTAGGAATTATTTCAACCACATAAGCGCAAACAAGGCTTTTCAACAGGTTACTAATCAATCCCCTGGCTTTCCCGGACCCCTGCAGTGGGCGCCAGCACTCACCGTGGAACAGCATGCGCTCATTGTGATGGTTGTGATTCTCCTCAGACACCTCCTTTTGTCTGTGACAGAACCGCTCCCTCAGCTTCTTGTTCACAACTTTCTGAATCTTCATAAAGGAAGAAACACTGTTACTAGTTAAATGTAACTATCTGATTTAAAATGACAATTAGTTTTCTATTTGGTGGTGTCAATTTTGTTTTGACACATTACCTAAAAGTCACCATGTGAGTGGAATTCAGTTAACATGCTAGCTTTTAGTGACACGGGTTTTACAGTTCTTGTCATCTAGTATCTCACTGTTGTTCTATGTGTGCCCACGGGCAGGAAAGTGAGTGTGAAGCCAGAAATCAACAATCAGCTCCTGCTCTATTATTCTCTGTCTTATTTTTGAGACAGGTCCCTCGCTGACCCTGAAGTTTACTGTTGGTTAGACGAGCTGGCCAGTGAGTTTCCGGGAATCTCCTTCTCTGAGTGGAGATGAGGGTGCCCCCCATCACACCTGGTCTTTACATGCCTGCTGGGAATTCTAACTCAGCTCCCTGGCGTCTGTGTGGCTCACACTTTATCCACTAAGCTGCCTCTACTCTCAACTATACAAAACAACAAAACCTTTTATGGCTTATTTTGATGTATACCAGGACAATTCTCATGAGTCTATTAAGAAAGGATTCAACCAATTCTCAACAGATGTAATTTACTTTCATGATAGGCTCTGAAAAAGCAGGTAATGGCCACATAGGTTTTTCTGTGACTTGAAGAGACAAATGCATTCTGTTCTCATCAATGACAAGTAGACAGACAATCCAGGCCTTTAATAAATGCTACTTTCAAATGATTTAAAACAAAACCTCATGCTATTGCGAGTCCAACTTTGAAGGCACATGCTGGGACCCCTGTGTCACTGACAGCAGCTGCTGTATGGCCCACAGCCCTTTGTTTGGAGCTTTGCTGTTTTCAGGATTTGAGGGTTAGAGGTGTGTGAAGTGCACAGCAGCTGATTTCAGGACAACAGATGATTTATTTTTGACAATTAGAATTTTTTTTCCAAAATTCCTAAAATTCTTTTCATTGTCTATTTTTTATGTTAGCTTTGCAATCCAATTTCACCATAAAACTTCACAAACGTACCCGAATGACATTGTATCTGTTGAAGATGCCACCAGCATTCCCACCATCTCTGTGTTCTCGAATAGTACTCTGCATCTGCAGAACAAAGAGAAATAATTTCATGAGAGTTAACAGTGCATAGCTTTGCTAGCTCTGCTTTCTCCAGAATATTCCAGTTCTTCTAGCTGTCTCCCTAATGAGTCTGAATGTCAGACACAGGAGTTCCCTACAAACTTATCAACAACTTTAATGAGCATTTGTGTGAGAAAATAGTTATGGATACTAACGTAAGCAATGTCTGATTAAAGTTTTGGAAGATTTTTTTGTAAACAGAATAGGGAAACTGAAAAAAAATATCATTTTAAATAGTTTATAATTACTATTTTGTTTCTGAGAATGAAAAGAAACTGAATAAGTCACATTAAAATAATATTCAATTGATACCACATTAAAAAAATACAAAAAAATAAATATTTTAAAAATACACAATTATTTCATTTTATCTCAATTGTCTTGGGATCTTAATACATCAACTCAGGTAAGAGAAGTTGAGCGTGTTTCATAATTAAACAGAATGCCCTTCTCCTAACCACTACTGCTAATCCCTTCACTCTCAAATTTAAAATAATTATTATGGAAAAGAACATATTTTAAAGACCTAAATGAGGTGCCAGGTTTCAAGCCAGCATCACAGAAATGCCCGAGTTCCTGAAACTGATGTGGACCGAGCTCAGCTCACAGTTTACTTAGGGAACATCCAGCATGCATCTTATATGATCAGAATTTACTATGGGACAATAAGACATGCCATCTTCCTAATGACCTAATATGAACTGAAACATATACTACAGGGCATGACAGTCCTGCATTCCCTAATGTGACTTCCTAGCACCTAATGGAGATAATGTGGGCACTAATCACAAAATAAACACTAACTAAAAAAATAAAGCAAACAACAACCGAAAACCCTTAACTGCACTCAAGCATGTTCCTATAATAATGGAATGAGGGAGCTTACTCACAATGATGGAGTAACATTGCACTGGGGCAGGGAGTACAAGCCACCAGCATAAAGGAAATTTCTATTTCACCTTTCTACAAGGAGGTTCACAAGTAATCTTATTACAGTTTGGAAAGAATTGTGACTGTGGAGATTTGACTGCGAAAGAGAATCTTTTATAATCATGTAATCAACTTCAGAAGAACATGTGATAATCAGAGACCTTACTGAAGAAATACACACTTAACAACAACATAAAAAATAAAGACTAGAAGGTATTTTCTATGAGGCAAGATTCCTGGTCCATATCAATCTTAGGTGCATCTTATTGTATGAAAATGTTCTAAAAGCATTATTACTTGCATGACTTAAAACTTACAAAATTTCCAGAATAAAAAAGATAGAGCTATCCTATATATAGACTTGTGATTTGAAAGCAATGTGTATAGTTTTTAGTCTATAACCATATTAAATGCTTGCTGAGGACTGAGAATGAGCAACAGCTAGTGACCCCAGGACAGAACAAGACTAGTGTAAGTGTCCTAGAAAAGTCTTAACAGAATTTGGGGAGATAGAAACTTTTTGATGTCTGTTACCTCTTCTTCTACTGATTGATACTCTTTATCTTCTGGAGCAAGATCTAGCAAAATAGTTCCCTGATTCACACAGTGAAAAGTCAAATATGGATTGGTTCCTGTAGAAGAAAAACAAAAACAAGCCCACATCACTCCAGTTCCACAGTTTATGGAAACTTGGTTATAAATAACTGACAGTTTGGAACAGCTGGACTTTTCAATCTCTACCTCAAACGTACTGTCTGTTAAGCAATCAGACCAGAGGCACAGGAGGAAATGAGGTGTTTCGGGGCTTATGCTGTCCCATGAACCACACAGCAGTGCTCAATACCTGCTGAACTGAGTACAGCGCATGATATGTATACACAACAGAGAGACAGGCACTGAATTACACTGGATTGAGTTCTAAAACACAAGAGTTGTCCTCGTGTTGGGATGGCTTGAAATGGTCACTGATGTAACTTATCTGCTAATTTCATGGGGTTGACTGAATAAAATACATTTAAAAATTAAAAACAAGAGTCAAATTAAAAACTGTCTATGTTTGGGTTGCATATAATTCTTGAAACTTTATCAGCTCCAGAAACAAACTACCTGTTTCCTTAACTTTACTTTTTCTCCTCTATGGAAGGGAGGAAGGCCTGTAATAAGAAGGGGCAAGGCCGATGGAAATGGATACGCCGTGGTCTGGATGGTGGTAGAAGAGCTCCAAATGTGGTAAGGCTGGGCACGTTATGAAAAGCCTTGTAGCAGTGTCTGATTTTATGCAGACAGCACAGGGTGCTATTGAAGGTTTAGTGCAGGACAGGACCACAAACTCATGCTAGAGGGTCCCCAGTAGTGGTGCAGAAGGCACTGGGGAACGTAAAGGTGCAGGTGGGAGATAAGCTCACTGTGGCTGAGGCCCAGGACAGGGAATGCTGGCTGGAGTTAAGTGACAGCAGTGGGAAAAGATAAAGGACAAAGACATGGGAGAAAATTCAGGATATAATGTATAGGGAGAGGGATGACCCCAGGTTTCCCCAGTTGGTAAAAGTGATTAGTTGAGCTTAGGAAGGTAGGGTATTACACTTGATATTTCTTCACTAAGTTCTAAATACATATTAAAAACATTCATTTATGTGATATTTATAAGTATATTTATACTTATATATAAGTATAAAATAGTGTATATTTAACACTTATTTATATTATATGACATATGCTTTATATAGTATTTACATAAATATATATAAATATACCTTAATGCATAAAACATATAATACATAAATATGAAAAATGTATTTTTCAAATAGCTTACCTTGTTGTCCACCTAAAAGTCTTTCAACGCCCTTGATTAACTTATGGCGGTGTCCATATGCATTGATGCCTATTTCTTTCAATTCTTCATGACCCATATCAGCCAACACATCTAATGTAATCTGAAAAGTGAAAGCAATTGCATACTAAATATGTAACAGCTCTTTGGAGGATAAAAGCTTTTGCACCTGTCTATAGTGTTGATTACCACACAAGTTTAAAGAATCTGTTTCCTTTTATGAACATGACCTTCAAGTTGCTTAAGACGACTGGTAGCCTTCTAGCTTAGTAGAAACACTTCCAAATTTGCTTCAAGCAGATGGAAAATTAAGAAGGGAGACCCAGTGCAATGGGAAGACAGATGATCACTGCCATATTTCTTTCTGACTGCAATTCTACCATCTTTTGTTTGCCTGCAGATAGATGGATCAGCAGCTTGAAAATAGGAAGATCCCCAAATTCATTATCTTGTGGGTAGGATAACTGAATAGCAGAGGGAAGGAAGAAGCATTTTAATTAATCACCGTGGGGCAAAAGTAATCCAACTTTAGATAAGAAAACTCCCAGTGTCAGGAAGTAAACAAGGTGGGAGTCAGTGGTCTCAGGAGATAGTTAGACTTAAAGCTTAAGACTAGGTCACAGGAAATTTCATAAAGACGCAACATCAGAAATTACAGTTTGGAGAAAAAAAGAAAGAGATTTAAGTTCACAAACTGTCAGGTTAGTAATCCCTGCTGCCTAACACATTCGATATTTGTACAGAGCCTGTGAGTGCTGGTGACTCATCTCAGGTGACAGCAGGACTCGCTCATTTCCTTACCTTTTAGTAATTGTGACTCTATCTCCACCCAGTGGCAAAGTGTTGAAATCACCTGTGGCCAGGATGACTGATGGTTTTCCAATACAGAAAAAGGCCCTGGGATAAACGCTAGCTTGTCGTTCTTAATTTTTTTTTTTCTTTCTTTGGAGACCTGAAATATCCTTTTATAGACATTATTTTTGTAACTCATACAAAATTTTAAAAATCTAAGTATGGAGGCTAGAGAGATGGCTCAGAGGCTAAGAGCACAGGCTGCACTTCCTGGGGTCCTGAGTTCAATTCCCAGCAACCAGAGTGGCTCACAACCATCTGTAATGAGATCTGGTGCCCTCTTCTGGCATGCACTGAATACACAGTAAATAAATAAATCCTGTGTGTGTGTGTGTGTGTGTGTGTGTGTGTGTGTGTGTGTGTGTGTGTGTGTAACCTTCTCAATCCTTACACCTAGATGCTTAAAGTGTTTACTCTCAAAATAAAACATTACACAATGAGCTAGATCATGAACACCACTGCTCATTCTCTCACATAATTTAGCATATTACTGTTAAGTGACCACTGAAGAAATGATTGTTTCATTGTACAAAACAGTAATTCACTTCTAATCACCCAAAGGAAGTTTTCAACAGAACTTTTAAAAGACAGCAACTCTGAAATATTCATATTTGAGATAGAAAAGCTTACAAAATAGTAATCTGTACATTTTAAGTTGGACCTGGTTTTAATATAATTTGTGAACAATGTTACTGATATCTTTTTCTTCTATATATTTTATACTTCAGTTTAAATACAGTTGACAATAGAAACACGGCCATCTCTCTCTCTCTCTCTCTCTCTCTCTCTCTCTCTCTCTCTCTATCTCTATATATATCTATATATATATATATATATATATATATATATCTTTAATTAATGCCAGTACTACATAGTTGAAGGGTGTCAAAAACCAGGCTAGAAGACAAAACAAAATCCTAAACAAATAATATTTATAGTTATGTTCTAGAGAAGAAATGAAGTTTAATATATAGACTTGCAGTCAAAAAGTGGATGTAAAAATCCTTGTCTAAGCCCCTTGCTCCAGCAAAGGAACCCTGGAATTACTATATCCCAGCTTACAAACAGGGCTCCTGTGAGTTGTGAAAAGGAGTCTCTAAAATGGCTGCCAGAGATCCTCAGTCCCTGGTATTTGTGTCCTGATTATAATGCCTCACACTCTTGTGTGTGTGGGTGGGCTACACTCACTGACCAATTACTAATAGTAATATAGCAGATATGACAGAACAGCACTTTTTTCATTACAGCCAATTATTATTTTTAAGTGTTCACTGACTTATTTGGTGTTGGGGAGCAGTCAGAAAATATGCTTAGTTATTTGGAAGGAATCACAAGTTTGCTTCCGAGTTATTTTCTTTGGGGGGGGGAATTACTCACAACACTACATAAGTATAAAATCTTTAGAAAAAAAGTTTATCCATTTACAAGCTAAAAATAGGTCTGAAGGCAAAGTAAATGCCATGTCTTATAGGTTTGCCTCCTGCTCCTAAGATTTGGTCATTTTGTCTGGGGTGTGGAGAGAAAATTATTTTAACTGAAAAAACCCATCTTTCATTTGGGTGGTAGTGTAACTTTGAAAATACACTTAAAATTAATTTATTTGAGTTCATTAAAATTAAAATTAGCTTTTGTTTTTATCACAGTTTGAAATAAAAACGTATATGGTCGCTTTCTGTGGAAATTTATAGGTTGCTTATAAATACTCCCTGTCAGCTAAGTCACTGCAGCTGAGCTCCAGAAATTACAATATAAATCAATTTTCTTTTCCTCACAGACAGAACCCTCTAGGTAGGAAGCTACATTTTAAGTGGGAGTCGATATTACATGATGCCACAATTAATCAGAAGAGATTTTGGTCTATTTTTAGAAAGTGTCTACATAGATAAGATAACAGATTTCTGAGAAAAGAACTGTGAAGGTGGAGTTGAGAATATGATACACCAAAGCACTTCCAGCAGCAGAAATAAAATAATTTTCTCCCTCCTCACTGGGAGAGGCGTATTCTCATGTAGGAACAGAGGTAGCAGAACACAGTATGTGAGAGTCTAAGGAAGCACGGTAGGAAATCTGGGGACACAATGCATGTACTGCACACTTCCACACTACACAAGTATCTTAACACACATTACTGAGCTGCTGTAGAATGTTTAGTATAAAAAAGAAAATTCTAATGGTATGCTACGGAAGAATTAAGTGAACTTAATATTTTATAGCCGAGGACTAAAATAACATTTGCACTTGCCATAATAGGTACGAACTTAATTGCCTGTACCACAGCACCGAAGACAGTCAAACGTAGTTCAGTACAAAGACAGGTAAACTACTGATGGAGAAGAGAAGGTCTACACCAGGTAATATACATCAAGTGCACCAGTTAACATCTTGACTATGAAAAGGATATAGAAATCAGTTTGGAGAAAAGTAAAATCAGTGGAATATTGATTAACTTAGGACAAAACTGAAGGAAAAAGGAACAACAAAAACAGACAGTCAATAACAGGAGACACGCCCCAGGAGGTTAGCTACTGATAAAGAATATACAATAGGAAGTAAACAGACAGAGCTCTGCATCACAATGCAAGCTGCGCAAAGCACAGAGAGAGAGCAACAGTCCTGGAAGAAGCTCAACAGGAAGTGCAGTCACTTGTTTGAATTAGGGTTGGCTTATTAAACCAAGACAAACACTGCCATCAGAATGAAGCTATGCAGCTGTCCATGTGGCCCCAGCAGAGGATGTGTTCAACAGTTGCCAAGCCTCACTGTTTACAGTGCTCACAGGGACTCTGTAGCCCAGAAGATGAAGAGACCCAGGGAGAGGAGGCTCTTACACAGAGTACCACCTTCTCCACAAATGACTGCCGGGTGATGCCTTAACAAAGTAGGATTTAGAAGTCGACAAAACACAATTTCGTCAGGAATTTTAAGCATTCACCCACTGTAGGTGTGCTTCACTGACTGACTGGCAAGAGAAGTCATAGGCTAAATGCCTCTTAACCCACCTTTACAGTCAGAGAAAAACAGCCCAAGGTGGTTGGTTAGTCCAATTCTATTTCAACTATTTGGGTCATTAAAAATACTAAGGATGAACATGTAAATTTTATTTAACCAAAGAAATAAAAGCATAAGAAAATTTTACTATAAATCATGTAAAATTTAAAAACAAACCACTCATTTTCCAGATACTTTTTGAAGTAAGGTTTCACTAAAGTCCAGATTATCTTCTAACTTACTATGTAGCCCAGGCTAGTCTCAACCTGTGATCTTCCTGCTTCATCCTCCCAACTGCTCGTTATAGGAGTATGCCACCTACCTGTATTAACCCAAGGTATTTAATAAAGACGGATTACAAACTCAAAAGAGTAAAGACAAGTTCAAGGACCAGTGAAGAACATTCAAATGAGGTCACATACTGAAACACTGAGTAAGTATGGCTTACAGAAAGGGTTACTTGTAGAGGCTGATAGTTGGGAAGGGAGAGTCCATGATAAACTGCCTAGGTCTTAAAAAGTAAGGTGGCTTATACAAGCATGCTTGGTGTGGGCCGAGCTGAGTCTTCAAAAAGATAGGTCCTTCTCCCTAGAATGGGCAAGTTTCAAACATGTTAACATTTTTTGGAGCAAGCTGTCCATAGATGCTTAAGATAAGGATCTTGAGATCAGGAATCACCCAAGAGGATAAGGAAGTGTCCCAGCAAGAGGTACAAGAGAAGTCAGACACAAGGCAAGGCAATGTGACAACAGCAGCAGTGCCTGGAGTAATGTGACCATAAGTCAAGGAGGCAGGAAGGGCAGGGAGCAGACTATTCTAGAATCGCTACAGGAGGTGCATCTGACAATCTGATTTCAGTCTCCTGAGAAGAGGTTTGCTGTTAGGCTCTCAAGCCCATGGTCACCTGCTATGTAGCTCTACCAAACTCAGTGCACACACTGCTAAAGAACAGACTTTGTGATGAGGCAGACTATGGGACAAAAGTCACCTGACGAGGTCCATGAAGCTAGTTAGATCTTAAGAATATAGGAACAGCTATATATTACACAAGTTATCTTCCCTGTCAGAAAGACTGGCATGCTGTAAGGAGGCAACTCTACACCTGGGAGAATGATGTACTGGGCTCTAAGTGCCTCTCCCATCCTCAGGTTCTGTGTCCAGCAGTAACACTAAACTCAGTTTTATCACCAGTGCACAGGGGTTAAAAACTCATTATCCTTGACACCAAACAGCGGAGTTCTCACTAGTAAACACAATGACATGAGGACATAAATGCCAGTGTCTTACTCTCCCTTCTCATGGTCTAACCAGACACGACAATGCACTGAGCAAGACTGCCCACAAAGAGAAAGACAGCTCTCTACACTGTCAGATAATTTTGGGGAGAAGGCAGAGTGCTGAACTCTCTGGCTTCTCGAAACATCCCAGGCAGCTAACAAACATGGTAAGAACATACATGGAAGAAGTAGATTAGGCACGGGGCAGACTGAGGAATACCGTAAGTCACAAAATGAAGAGAATACATAATACAGGAAATAAACAGCTGCCAAGTACAGAACAAAACACAATGTGTGGTAAAAAACAACTCAATAGCTGAAAAAGTATACAAGAGTTTACCTGCTCTGTTTCAAAGATATCCCGAAGGTGTTCAAGGCCAAGGCTTTTAAGGAACTGGCTGATATTCATGTCAAGACCCGTAACTAAAACAGAAACATTAAACTCTCTTAGAATTTTCTAATTCTATGAGAAGTTTCAGAATTTATGTATACTCCCATTTCTTCTTTATTATTATTATTATTATTATTATTATTATTATTATTATTATTATTTTGAGACAGGGTTTCTCTGTGTAACAACCTGGCTGTCCTGGAACTCACTCTGCAGACCATGCTGGCCTGGAACTCACAGAGCTCCACTTGCCTCTGCCTCCCGAATGCTGGGAGTAAAGGTGTGAGCCATCACCACCTAGCATACCACTATTTCTTGATCCTTGTCTATACAGATTTCACATAATATAAAATAAAGCCAAATACATATATTTAACATAAGTACTTCAGGTTATTTTAAATTTTATCTTTGGTATAGCAATAGAATAATATTTATACTCTAATACACATAAAACATAGAATTGAAATACAGATTTATATAAGATACATAATAAATGTAAGTAATTTCTAACATAACAATATTATTTACATAATTTTAAAAATTTTATTATTTTTAATTGTGTGTGTGTTTCTGCAAGAGTATGTGTTGTTGAGCCCAGGTATCGATCGAAGGCAGAAGAAGATACTGTATTCCCTGAAGATGGAGTGAAGGGAATTGTGAACTACCTAGTGTGGGTGCTGGGAACTAAACTAGGTACTATGAAAGAGTAGTGCCTAAGCTCCAGCCCATACTTGATAGAATTAAATACTTTTAATGAATTAAAAAAGAAAATCAAGTGGATTTTGCGGACACCGGGATTGCAAGATGGCGTCGCTCATGACACATGACACTGAAGGAGATGAGGCTCATGGAGGTTAAACTTGGGAGAGCTGCCAAGCTGGATCTTGATGCAGAATTTCACCCCTGTGGCATTGTGGGAGCCTTCCAGAGAGGTTACGACCGGTATTACAACAAATGCATCAACGTGCAGAGGCAGCAACTCAGGGATTAACATGGTGCTAGCAGCCTACGTGGTTTTCAGCTATTGCATTTCTTACAAGGAACTCAAACATGAGCGGCGACGCAAGTACCACTGAAGAAGGGCCACTATGGAGGGCACTGCACACCTGAGCAAAACTGCCTGTCCCACTCCCATCTATGAAGAATTAAACTGTGGCCGAATCTTCAAATCCTGACTAAGAATTAGTGTCCAATAAAAGGTAACTGACTGACTGGTTCATTAAAAAAAAAAAAAACAAAAAACAAACAACAACAAAAAACAAAATCAAAAGTAGCTGCTATTGTTTTGATTTCTCTGTGTGTGATAGTATATGTGTATGTACATGTTTTTGTCTGTGGAGGCCAGAGGTCAATGTTGACCGTCTGTCTGTCTGTCTGTCTGTCTGTCTGTCTGTCTGTCTGTCTGTCTATTCTATATCTGTCTATCTATCTATCTATCTATCTATCTATCTATCTATCTATCTATCTATCTGTAAGCATCCATCTTCTAGAGAGTCTCTTACTGAACCTGGAGCTCATTTACTCAGTTAGACTGGCTGGCCAGCCTCTTGTCTTTGCTGGTTCAGCACCAGGACCATTCAGCCACTGCATCCAGCTTTTTTACATAGATGTTGGTTATTCAAAGTCAAGTCCTCATTTCCTTTCCTCTCATTCCCCACCCCCACCTTTGATAGGGTTTAACTATGTGGTCCACAATGTCCTTAAACTCATAAAGGTTTAGAGCGTGGCAATCTTGATAACCAAAGGTAAAAAAGTACCTGGCCCACTAAAAAGTGTAAACCAAGACGAATTCCCAGGGCTATCTATACCCACCTTCTCCTTCTTTCCTCTCTGCACCGGCAGCGCCATCCCCTGCATTGGAGGCCCCTCCAACAGCCAGCTCTGCCAAGGGGCCGGTGAGGTTATCTATGCTGCTGGCAGCGGAGAGGCAGGAGGGGGTGGACGCTGGAGAGATCAGAGAGGCACTAACCACAGTTGCCTGAGGTTTAAAGCAGGTAGGTAAGGCCTCTGGGGGCATGGCATCTATCAGCAAAGCTCTGATATCATCAGCCTAAAATTAACAATTGAAGAAAACACACAAACATTATAAATGTTAAAAATGTCAGGTTCTTCACTAAGCACCAAACATTTTGTGACTTTCTTTTAAAGACTCTCAGGCACAGAAATTGACAGGAGCTTTTGTTGAGAGGCATCAAGCGCTGAGTGGCAACTGTGAAGGGGGCAGCTAGAAGTTAGACAACTAGCTTGAGAGCTCAGGGTGCTGATTACACTGACACATCACAGAAGAGCAAAAGGAGCTGAGGGCACATGTGGCTTTGGTTAGAATTTCCAGCAAGAATGCTAACTCTGCCAAGTGAAATGCCAGGGGGCCTCCGGCAGGCAGGGACATACCACAGCTGCAAGGACTTACCGTTGCCAGGTCTAAAGGGGTCTGACCTTCTTGGTTCTTCATGGTTGGGTCTGCGCCATGTGCTAGGAGTAGGGCGCACAACTGTGTCCTTCCTTTCTGGGCTGCTTCGTGAAGTGGAGTAAAGGCCCACTTATCCGTTGCATTTACACATGTGTTGTATTTTATCAGTAACGCTGCTATGTCAACATGCTGAGAAAATCAAAATCACACAGAGGTTTAAGAAGAAAAACACCCAGTAGAGTTCCATCAAGTATCCTTGTTTCTTCTATTTAACAATTCCTTCCAGGCCTGTGTGCTCATCCTTAACAGAAGCTTCTTCTTAAAAACGTACAAACACTATGTTTGGGACTTGTCTCCCCACAACTATTTTTAGTCTCTCTAAGTCTGTTTGCTTTTATTTTCTGAGGCAGGGTCTTATGTAACTCAGCCTGGCCTCAAACTAGTTATTCCAAGACTAAGAGTAAAGACCAAGAGTAAAGATCAGGTAATTCCTAAGAAAGGCTTCCCACTGCTGTTATTTTTTTTTTTTTTTGTGGGGGGGGGCGGCATGATGAAACTAGGGTTCTTCTGAGATTGGTTAGTTTATTATGTTTTAAAATCCTTTGGGGATTATGAAAACATTATAAAAGTCATTTTGGAGTTTATGTTCAGCCTTATAACACAGAAGTTATCTATGAGTCTATAAAAACCACTTCAAACAAAACAAAATCCTAATTGACTCCTTTATTCAAACGATGTGTTGGAAAAGCAGTTCTGTTCAATCCAAAAACATGGGATAATTTAAAACTACTCTTTAAATGATACTATAAGTTACTTAAACTATGCTTCCTGTATTTTATTAAAAGAGTAATGCAATTTGGTAGACTAATTTGCCTAGACATCCAAAATTATACAGTCCAAGAAAAGTTACAGTTTGTATGTATGTGGGTGTACAAATGAGCTGTGTATTCAGTATGTATTGTTAAACACCCTATTGAATTTACAGTGTGTGTTTAGTGAAACCAATTACATGCTTGCTAAATTGGCTGGCAAATGTCTGAAAGACCAAGAGGAAGAAGTACTACCCAAGTAGAGCTGAAACACAATTCTCAGGCTTTTCAATTTTTTAGGCAGCTACAGCACTAGAGCAAACAACAGCAACTGAAAAGGAGGGCTAAATGCACACAGAAGCTGCAGTCTTGTTCTGGTTCCCTGTAACAGCAAAGGACTGAGTGAGAAGCCCAGACGAGGGGCCAACTCTGCCTCAGTGTCCTATGGAAAGGTATCTGGATGGGGCTTCAGCATTGAGCTACATCACAAAATGCTGCAAGTGACAAACAACATAAAGACGGGGGACTCAATTTAAAAATAAAATAGAAAATAGGGGCTACAGCTAAAGCCATTTAATTGTATGTGGTCTTTACAACAAAGATGGCACGGAACCTTCAAATATCATCCCTTTTAGGGAAAACAGTGAAAAATAAGAGAGTGGAGAAAGAAAACCAACCAGTCAAATGATATACTCTTATAAAAACCACTTGCTTTCAGTAAGGAATAAATACCAATACTTTTATATTTATCAATAGCACAAAAATTAACTGCCCTTTGTATGTATAAATTAAGAAATAATACCTAACATATTATAACATAAAGGACACTAAACAGAATAAAGCACGTTATCATAAACAAAAATTCTCATGAAACTTGTAACTTTTCTTTTAAGTTTTTAAAAACATGTATTTGTTTCACCATTTGAGAAAATTGAGGTGGCTTTTTAAAAAATGCAGATGCAAAGAGCAGACTGGGCTCAAACCCAGGATTTGGTGACACAGTACACAACACAACAACAACAACAACACCCAGTGGGAAAAGGAAAGCAGGGCTGTGGATACTACTGAGTAGGTTTGTATGAAAACAGTGGGAGCCACTACATCACCCAAGAACCTGGCATACAGGAACTGGTACCTGGGGATTTCATAGCCAAGAGGGAGATGTGAAACAGCAGACAAGCATGGGAACATTCTTCATGTCTGACTTATTTCTACTGAGAAGCATCAGGCCTGACCATCTTGGTTACTGCTAGTTCTGATAATAGCATCAAGGCACTGCCGTGCCTCCCTCTTCCTGGTGAATACAGTTACATGACTGGAAAGATGGCTTTGCACATTCATTTGGGAGTTTACTCCCTCAGTTGAATGCTATTAAACTGTGTGCAAACTGCTTAACCACTTGACTTTACACTTTCAGGATTCTAGAGACAAATGTTAAGTGACTACCCAAATTTCTAAAGTCTATCCGAGGTAGAGGTAAGATTTATTTATGACCCATTCCTACCAATTACAGTGTTAGATAGTATGCAAAGAGACAGAGAACTTTCAAAAGTATGGGTGTTCATAAAAAAGTAGATACATGGGAAGGTGCAACAAAACTTACATAAATGGTTAAAGTGCACTCAACTATGCTGCTGGTTAGAAACCTGCTCCTTACCATGTAGTACATAGTAAACTATTGAATGCCAGAGAAGGCTTCCAGATGTTCACTGAAACATACTCACCCCATAAGATGCTGCATTGTGAAGTGGGATCAAGCCTCCTTTGTCCTGGGCATTAACATCAGCCCCATGCTCTAGAAGATATTCAGCTACTTCCAGGTTATTGTAGCCTGCTATTAGAGTAAAAAGGGACACGTCAGGTCCAGAGAAATAAATACAATTCATACACATGTACAAATAAAGACCAGAAAAATTTAAGGTTTTAATTTTTTTTCCTTTAAGGCTGATACTATCTTCATATAATTGAGTCTTTATTAAAGTGTACAATACATGCTGATCTCTTTCACAGGCATTGCAGGGACCAAGCATCAGTTTGGAGGGCTTAGGACAATCTATAGGAGTTGATCCTCAGTCGACCACTGGGTTCCGGGAATTGAACTTGGGGTGTGAAGCTTGGTGGCATGCACCCCTTACCTGCTGGGCTACCTCACCAATCCTCTTTCACCTTGCAAGCCAAGTGGTTAAGCACCTGGCAAACAGTTTAGTAGTGTTCAACCAGATATTAAAGAGGACAATGGGATGATGCATAGTGACACTTACCTGCTAGGTGCAGAGGAGTTGAGTTTCTGCCCTGGGTGTCTCTGCAGTTGATATTCTCTGGAGTACAAAGTTTCTGCACCCTGGCCAGGCAGCCCTTCTTGGCAGCATCCAACAGGGCAGCATCCCCCCTCAGTAAGTCCTGAATATCTGTGTCTCCTTCTTTGACCAGATCTAGGGGTGTATTTCCATCTCTGTTCTTTTTAGTTGGATCTGCTCCATGCTATAAGACAAAAACAGAAGGGTGCCTCTGTGTTTGCAAGTGGGTAGGAAAGAAATCTACTCTACATGCACTTTGAAAACAGGAATCTAAATTCTGTTTTATTTTGTAACCACTTAAAATCTTCCTAACACTAATTAAAGCCTCAGGGTCAATAGTGACAGGAATGCTGGGAGGGTACTGAGCATCTTTCATTCTTTTGTGACAAAGTTTTCCTGAGACTTGAAGTTATCTTTGAAAAATCTCTTATTTTTTTTTTTTTTTGTAATGGTTTAGATGTTAATTTCAGTCAGACTTAATTGTAACACACACACACACACACACACAGAGTTTTAGTGATAAAACTAGAATCTCACATTTGAAAGGCAAGCACCCTGCCACTGAATTATAGCCCCAACTCAAACTGCTTTAAGATATTTAGGCAGCATCATGAAAAAGAAAATTGGGATACACACAGGTAGAAAAAAAAATACTGAATTCTAAATGGCATCAGTTAAAAAAAGTCTCAGTTTTAAAAATATATTTCAGTATGTATAAATGTACTTTAAAAAACTACCTTGATTTAAAGTTACCTATACCTATAAGCCAAAATTTTTTACCAAGCCCTGATATAGACAGCCACTGACCTATTGTGAAAATTAAGAATAATCTAAGGTAGCCAGGTTTGATGGCACACACCTTTAATCCCAGCATTTGGGGGATTAGAGGCAGTCAGATCTCTATGAGTTCCAGGCCAGCCAGGTTTAGAGACTGAGACTTCATCTTAAACAAACAAACAAAACAAACAAACAAACAAACCAACAAAAAACCCCTCAATTTCAGGTTAGACAATGAATTAATAATGACCTATCAGTGATTTGCTTTTTAAACTAACTAGTGGTAATATTTGTCATATATATTTGTGGTATTATTGTATCAAATAAAAATATAAATTGTACTTACATGTAACAAGAATTTTTCTTTGGTTTAGATGGGAAACCACACAGATATCTTGCATGACATACATGTATATGTGACATTTAGTAAGGATGAGTCAATGGTATCATTAGCTATTATGGTAGCAATAGTAACTATCAAAAACAGCAACATGAGTGAAAAGGTTCCTTAGGTCATTTTTTCTAACACTGATGCTATATTAGATAAGCCATGCAAATTAAACCAACTCTCCCCCAACCTTCTTCAATGAAGTGACCTTCACAGAATCCATTCAGAAAGACTTGCCAGGCACTAATCAAAGTTATGTGAATATGCTGACATCACCTGGAGATGGATGGTCTTCTCAGCACTTGTTTTCAATAGATCACAATACTGTAATTTCAAGCAATAACTAAAGCCAGGCAAATGTTTCATATCTACATACTTTTAGAAGGAGTTTGCAGATTTCATATTTTCCCTTGGCTGCTGCTTCATGGAGAGGGGTAAATTTCCACAAGTCCGCCACATTGACAGAAGCCCCATGCCTCACCAAGAGCTCAGCTACCTCGTAATGTCCATAGGAGCAGGCATTATGAAGGGGAACCAAACCCCTAAACAAAAGAGTCACAAAACAGGTCAGCTCTTCCAGCTAAAATAACTTCCATTAACCTTGAAATACTTGTAGATATGTATACTCAACAGAATAAAGTACAATCACATTTTTTTTTTTTTTCCTGTAGTGCTGGGATTAAAACCCAGGGTTTAATGCATGCTAGGAGTACTCTACCACTGAGCTACACTCTCAGCCTTTTCTATTCAAAGAAAGGTATTCTTGAACTCATTCTATAAACCAAGCAGGCACTGAGTTCAAATCCTACTGCTTCAGCTTCCCAAGCAGCTGGGACATCAGGCCTGCTTAACATAATCCTTTCAATTCTTTCTTTCATCCTAGCATTGTAAAGATCTGTATACTACAAAAAAGCATTAGCACAAATACTAACCAATCTGTTTTTTATCATCGCTCAGATTTTCTTTAATTTGGATTTTACTAATGAAAATTCCTGGCTTATTTATATGATATATAATATACAATAATGTAAGATGCAACACATAAAATATACAAGGCTTTCCTTATTCAGTTGCCAGGTTTCACCATTTGTTTTAATTATTTTTTAATTCATAACAATTCAATAGTGGGTTCCTCTGCACAATTTAAATGTTGAGGTACAAAGCAATGAAAACTCAAACTCAGAAGGGAATCCACATTGGGCATGGTGGTGCATGCCTTAATCCCAGCACTTAGGAGGCAGAGGTCTACACATAGCAAATTTCAGGACAGCCAGGCTACAGAGACCTTTGGCTCAAGCGAACCAAACTCTACCCCTTTCCCCCCTAAAAAAGAGAATTCACCAAGGGAAATAAAGGCTTTCCATTATAAATTCTACTCAGCTAAGAGAACCTAGGACCCTTGCCTCCTCAGGAAACTTTTGCAGATGACAAAATTTTCACAGAAAGCAGGTAACATTCTATAAGGCAGCACAAAAAGACACCCTCTCAAGTCAGTGCACTGAAGGGTCAGCTTAAATTGATGTAGGGAACAGTAAACTCAAGATACCCAGCCCCATTCTAGCTAGAAATTTAGTGTCATCTAAAATGATGGTTTTGTGATGAAATATGCTGGCACTAAAATGAGTCATAGAAGCAAACATGGGCTGCTCTCCAATGTACTACAGTATTTTGAAACAATCAGTGATGCTGTTCTCAAATCATCATGTATAGTTCATTACTTTAGAAACATACATGCCATGCAATCTCATTTATACCAAGGGCATAGAACAGGACTGGCTTACCTGAGCAGGTGCAAATTAACTCAGAATACAGAAATTCATTTTGGTTAAAATACTTGTTTTTTCATTTCTAAGTAGCTATTTGAAAAGTTTTACCTGGTCTATCAAATAATTCATCTAATATAAAAATACAGACAATTTAAACTAGTAGAAACAATTATATTTCTATTAATATTGGTGATTCTGGGATGGACTAGATTCTTTTTGGAAGAAAGTAACTATTTTTAACAGCAAAAAATATAATGACAGGATGAACATAAATTACAAATTACATGAAAACATTCATAAATGAAATAAAATCCTACACCTAGGCATGCAAAGGATGCATCAAATTAGAAGACAACTCATATCTCCTACTGGGTGAGACCAGATGACGGTCAAAGCAGACTATGGAAGGTCATTCCCACTATCTACTGCACAGTACAAATTCAGTCTATCTAATACACAGTGCAAATTCAGTCTATCCATTGCACAATGAAAATCAGTCTAGCTACTACACAGTGCAAATTCGGAGGTGCTAAGTGACAAGAGCTCATAATCCAAGTGATTCACAATTGGTGTACACAACAAAGGATACAATTGAAGATTTACGGGCAAACTGCTCAGTTTGCATCTCTAGAGGGTGGGATGAGGGAATCTTCTCTTTCTATACTCTGTGTTTGTTTAAATTATTATTTAAATGAAACATGATTATTGTTTTAATGGGGGAAAAAGCACCAAAACACATGTTTATAAAAGGAGTGTTACTTGTCAAATTTCTTGTTCTAAAGAAAGCTGTTATGTTTCTGTAGATAAAAATTATGTAATTTTATACCAAAAATAAATACAAAAATTAAGTACGAGGAGAATGAAGCCCAAAGATCCGTATTTGAACACATACCCTTTGTCTTTGGCATGGACATCAGCTCCGTGGTGTAGAAGGTACTCCACAACAGACACACGGTTATAGCCTGCAGCGAAGTGTAGTGGTGTAGAATGCCGGCCCTCCAGATCTCTGCAATTCACATTCTGCGGGCTGCAGAGTTGCTTTTGTGGTGTACATAGACACAGAGACAGAAACAACACAATTAACAATCATTTACAGATTTTGCTCTAAAAGTGTATAGCATTTTAGATCATTATAATTATATAATAAATATTCTCTGGGTGAGATAATTAAAATATTAAAAATCAGCACCATAGCCAGACATGGTGAGGCTGGGGAGAATGAATGAAGTAGGAGGATCTCCAATTTGGGGGCCAGTGTGGGTTACACAGTTTAATTTGAGGACAGTCTGGACCACATACTTTTTCAAAAAATTACAAAGGAGAATCCACACTCCATTTGTTGGTACAGTGGCCAGAAATAGTATATACATATATGAACTTAATCTTTGCCAGCATGTCCTAGACCAATCCCTAAAATCCAACATAAACTCCACAAGGGGAGCAAATGAAGTCTCTCATCTCATCTGTGTCCATCTCCCTTCCCCAAGCCTGTTCATCACACATAGATTCTTATGGTACATTTAGCTGTTCTTTGTTCAAATCAACTTGGGTTGACTATAAGAAACTAAAGAGAAAGTTCCTGTCTCTCTATTCATTTCTGGCTTAATGTCAAAGCAATTGTATATCCTGCTTTTCAAATTTTAATATACTCTATACAGTGAACTGACCTTTTCTTCCCTTTTCCCTCTAATTCTCTCCCTGCTCCAGGAGGAGAGGTAGACTATCACTCTTATAGTGCAGGCTATTCCAGAACTGACAGCAATGCTCATGGCTCAGCTTTCCAAGGGATGAAAGGTATGAACTACCATGCCCAGCTAATTTCTAATACTTTCTTAGTTTTTTGAGAAAGAAATGTATCAAACTGAATTCTCAATTTGTATGTCTTCTTTGGAGACTTACATTCCAGTATCAAAAAATAAAATTTTCCTTTACTGTGAATGTATTGTGTAGGGACGTGAAAGTACATAATTCCCTACCTATATACCCACAGATGAAATTTAAATTTGTATTCTGGGCCAGTGAAATGGCAAACAAACTCAAGAGCTTGAATTCAACTCCCAGGTTCCACGTAGTAGAAGGAGAGAACTAACTCTAGAAAGTCGTCCCTTCCTCACATGCACATGCACACAGAAATTATAATTTTTATTACATTTGATGTATGTGTGTAATGTGCAAAATGAAAAAATCTTAGTAGCAGAGAGCTCTCATCTGTAGATATACCATCGATTGTTTTTAAATCTTAAAAAACAAACAACAACAAAAATTGCTTTTGAGTAGTACATGTGCCCAAATGAGCTGGGTAGCAAGAGTCCAACAGTAACAGTACCTTCACAGTTTCCAAGTCCCCAGCTTTTGATGCCTCCAGGAGTCGATAGTCCACATCAGAAGTGCGGATGGGAGTACTCTCTGTATCCAAGAAAGGAAAGATTATGTAGGCAGGAAGTTATGGAAGCAAATTGGAGTTATGGCAGGTGAAGGAAGAGAGATTAAGGTTGGACATATATGTGATATAATGGTTACTTCTCCAATCTTACTCATATATGTACTTCTAACTTCACTTCACACCTTGCCAAAGTCAAATTTAAATAATTCTTAACTCAGGCTAACACTTTTAATTTCCATCACTCATATCATCAAATATTCTGTTTAAAGACTATTGTAAAGAAGAGTGAGGAAAGCTGGAACCAGGAGACAAAAAATATCTCCAGACTTTCCAGTGCCAACAGCACATACTAAGTTTGTTACATTTAGACACAAGTCAGGTATTTTGATTAGTCAAACATAAACATAACAAAAATTTATTCAACATTGGTTGAATAAAATTCAATATGCTCACGTTAAATGTGGTTTTCAGAATGCTCACACATCAATACAAAAGGAGTGTGTGTGGCAGGGGATCTAGAACACAGGTGGGCTCTATGTGGACTTTGAAGGATACATGTGTTATAACCCATATGGAAGCCAGAGATAACATGCACAAGTCAGGCCTCTCCGTCCATCACGGGCTCTGGAGATTGAACTCAGGTTGTCAGGCTTGCTCAGTGAGCACCTTCACCCACTGGACCATCTAGCCTGCATAAATCCTCAGTTTTTGCATTTCAAGAGTAAGAGCTGGTTGACCTCAAAGTCTCTTTCCGGCTTAAGACTGTATTATATCATGATCAGAGAAACCGAGTTCAAGGGGCCAAGTGGGAAGATCAAGTGATGCTATAAAAGGCTTTACATTTTAGAAGAAACACTTAGCTCTTCTATACAGCGCTTTGTTCGGAGGGGTGACTTTTATAGATAAGTTATAAGAATTCTTCAGTAGAATACAAACTATTTGATCATATTAATAATTCTTAGCATATAAAATACTAAGATTAAATAAAGCAGATAAAACACCAAGACTAAAGAAGAAAAAAGAATATCTCAAACAATGAAGTACAGTTTAAAATTATTTCTCTTTAAAGAATGTGTTATATTGCATTTGTTAGTTTGTGGAGCTGCTACGGACTGGAAATGGATCCTTGCTCCTATTTATATTTCTCTTTCACAAACACTAATTCAAAAAGTATTTGCCAAGTTGGTTTTGGGCAACTTCATATCAGAGTTAACGTGTTGAACCTAATTCTTTTGGCTGCCTGTATCTGCCTCCTTTCTGTCACCAATCTCCATCCTAATGGTGCATGTGTAATGCCGCACTTGCAGGTGACTCAGGCTGTTCTACAACATTATACCATATCTCTAGGAGAGTGAATCCAGCAAGAGAAAACTCAGCCAAGCATCCTCTTGTCTTTAGCTTAATCATCACAGCATGCTCAAGGGAATGATGGGAAAGTGTCATTGTGCACATACTAGAATGCTTCCTAAGAACTACAGAAAGGTCAAAGAACAAGTTAAACATGCTGACTTATTACGACAGCAACTGCACAGCTCTGTATCTGCATAAATCTAAAGTAATAAGTTTAGAACAGACTTGTTTTGGAGTTTGTTAGGTAAATCCCAGCTATTGAAGTAGGCGAAACATGAATATTACAAACCCAAGGCATGTACAGAGCGAGTTCAAGACTAGCATAAGCAACTTGGTCAGACTGTGTCTCAAGATTAAAAAGTAAAGAGAGATCTGGGAATGTAGAAATATTAGTATTAAAAAACCCTCAACTATCCTCTCCCATGGTTTTAAAAGGCCCTATCTTAGACAGCTCTATTATATATGCATTATCTTTCTAGATCAATAATGAATATGGCAAACTGAGTCCTATCATTTCCTAAATTAAGCATTTAGTTAACTATATGGATCACAAATCAATTTTAGAGTAGAATTATAAAAGAAACTGAACTTTTTATTTATGATTTTATATTCAATTTCATTTCCTCCAGAAGTCATGTTTGAAGTGCATTTACTTACAAGGTATTTTAGAGGCATTATATGGATTCAATTTGTTGGATTTATTTGATGCTTCATCCCCATTTCGTTAACCATTGTTAAAACTTATGAACAGTATTGTAAGAAATTGATGCAGTAGCTTTATGTTGTTTATTTGAAGTTATAACTTACAGAAAGTAAAATTCAGTAGTGAATGATTCCCAGTAAAAACTGTATTTCAGAAAAATCCCAATTTGTAAAATGTTTACAATTTCTTGAACAATCTATTTCCTAGTGGGAGAGTATTATCTTATTTTCCTGCAGGAGATATCCTGCTGCTCTGTACAAGGCAGGTGTTTAATATTGAAGATTAAACTAAACCCCATCCATATTTTGGTGGTGAAGACGGGTGGAAAGGCCAATGGGTGAGGAAGATGAGTAACTACACTGAATCTTTTATCTGTTACTTCTAATTCAGGGAGTCAGGAAGCCAGTGCCTATTTTCCTATCAGTTTTATGCATGATCTCTGTCAACAAAGCTAAAGACTGAAGCAGAATGATTGGCATCTAAGAATGAACTATAGAGGGAGAGAAAGCCTTACAGAGTTTTCAAGGATGCAAAATTATTCTTGAGATTGTTTCCCTCATGAAGCATTAACACAACTATCACCAAGGACAAGTAGGTCAGTACAACATACGAGAATAACTTAAGGTTATTACTATGGAAATACAACTTTTTTCTCCGTTTGGTAGATTTTATAGCTTCCATAATTCTAATTTGTACTATAACTTCAATTCTAAACAACCAACCAACCTAAAAATGGTATAGATCTCTTCCTGACACCTTCTCATCCTACCAAAAAACAGAGATGGAAAAGAATATGGGCTAAACTGAAAACAAAACAAAATAAGCAAGAAAAGGTGTGAAATCAAACATTGAGGTCGGATGGCACACAGCCTGGGTGAGTGGGAGTGGAAAGGGGAAGCCAGTCAGTCAGTTGGGTATTTGGTCTTTCAGTGGGTTGGTTGGTCAGTGGGTCGGTCGGTTGATGGAACTTACCACTCAGAATCTGCTGCACCGCTTCATTGCCCATCTGTGCTGCTGTAAAGCCTTGCAAGGAGATGATGGAAGGGTCAGAGCCATAACTCAACAGGAGGCGGCAGGTCTGCAGATGGCCTGCTAAAGCAGCTCTATGCAAAGCCGTCTGCCCAAGACTGTCCAGTGCATTCATCTGAAAAATCATTGGGTGGCCACGTGAAATAAGGCATTCTACATACTGTAACAAAGACACTCTTATGAGAAAAGACAATGGTGAAACCTCTTGGGAAAATGCCATTAACTTTTGCTCACTAGTGCTACAGCAACAGTTTCATTTTAGTGGCCTGAGTGTCTGGGGAAAAATAATCCATTAAGCACTCTTGATGTCCCTGACATCTTCCCGCCACACTCCACTCAGAAGAAAGAACAGGATATCTCTGAGGGCAGGGATGCTCACCTGGTGTTCACTGCTGGCCACAATGGAGATACACAAATGCCTCAGGATGAAATGTGACCACACCCAGAGTATCAAGACAACAGAATATACATGTAAAGGCTGAAAATATAGTTCATTATTCTTCTTTTTCATTTAGGAATGCCTTATATTCTGATTGAGTATCCTTAATCAGAGGTGTTTACAAATTGAATTTGTTTCATACATACTCTGTACACATAAGCTGAAGGCAACTTCATTTTTGTGTGCCTGTGTTATGATTGTGGTATATGAGGTTGGGTGTGAAATTTTCCATTGTATGATGCTGACAATTCAGAAGGTTTTATTTTGTAGCATTTCAGATTTCTTATTTTCAGGTTGTGAATGCTCATCCAAGAACAGATACTTTAATTAAGAACACATTTGACTGGAAACTGTCTTGAGGATTCAATGTCCCATTTGCAAACCCTAAAGACTATTTGGTAAATAGTAATTTAGTTATGTTGACTAAATGTTCAGCTTTTGGGTTATGTTCATAATTTGGTCATCTCTAACTAGTTTGGTGTTTTAGAAGTTCCAGTAAACACCTGTTACTGTAGTCAGATCAATGTACAACTGTACAGCTACTTTTGGAGAAGCCCTTCTCCCAAGTCCTCACTTCATCTCTTGAGGCCTCAGTGACTAAGCCATTTCTGAACACCTGTGCTGACTTAGCACTTACAAATTATACCATTGGGATAATTTTTTCATTAAGTTCAAGTAATGTTGAAAATATGGACTGTTTTCTTAAAGTGTCTTACTAAGGAATAACAGTAAAATCTTAGATTTATGCTAGCTGTTCAAAACATTCTTGCACCTCCTGCAGTAAAGTTAGGGCTTAAAAGAAGGGGTCTCTCCATTTCCAGTCCTTCATCGTTTCCCATAAAACTGTAGCACTTGTTCAGATAAAGGTTCACTTAGGTTCTTAATAGTCTTCAGAAAACTCACCATTACATGGTATCACAATTTAATTCTATCATATTTTTCAGCAGGACAAAAATTGACTGTACATAATAACAGCAGAGCACTGTTGTACACTTCTTAATAGAGAACACAGTTGGCAAACTAGAGTTTTTGTATGAATGTTACTTCACTGTAGAAGAATATACCTAGAACTGCAAATACCCGAATTATTCACACTTCTCTGGAAATTAGATGAGACATACTCAATTATACAGCTGTAAAAATGAATGGTAACAATGAACTCCAATTTAGCTTGTTAAATCATGTAAGTATGGTTTGAGAGTTATTCTTGTGAAACACAGATCTTACCAAGTTAAGATCTCAAATTAACGAGTCTGGTCCTTCAAATAAAGCTGAATCATTTGCAAACAAATGTTATGGGCAAGAGAGTGGATTGAAAGGTTTTCTGTAAACCCAGGACCAGCCAGCTTCACCTGTACAGTTGAAGTAGATCAACAGAACACACACACTGTCCCTTCTGTAAGTAAAAATGGAGGAACTAAGTGCTATGGAAAATAGCTTGTTCATATCCCCATCGCTTGCTCACTCTGGAGAACTTCCTGTCTTAATGAATAAAAATTTATATGTCGATGGTTCTCAGAACTCATTTGTAACAGGCATTTTTGAGATTTAGTTTAAAAAGTTTCATTTGATAGGAACTGACTGATAACAATGGAAACTGACAAGTTGGTCATATAATGAAATTTTATATTCTACTTTCTATTCAAATGAGATGCTCTTTTGGGTAAGTCTTGTTCTTCTGATATCTTAGAAAATTTCCTATCTATGAAGTACAAGATACCAATGCAAAGGAAACTTGTTTAACACACACACACACACACACACACACACACACACAAATTATGAAAGGACATTATAACCCTTTCCTCAAAGTCTGCAAAGCATCATCTACCAAAGACTATTTATGGGATACTTTATCCAGCAACCAAGTTAAAATCAAAAAAGTTATCAATGAAGTACTCACTCAATGGAGATAAACAAAAGAGCAATTGCCTAGGTCAACTTGACTGTCTGTACAGCCCTCTGAGAGCACTGGTGTGTACCAGACAGGGAACAGCAAACAAGCTTTCTAGAGGGATTGCTGAGGAAGGGGTTAGTCTTTACTAGAAGGCAAAGTCCCCAATTTCTCAGGGAGGCAGGAATACAAGGATCCTCACATGTCTGAGGTTTGCCTTGCCTACACAGCCATTTCTCAGCAGGCTAGGACTACATGGTAGACTCTATCCCCACAAATAAATAACAAACAAAACCCCACCAAACAAAGCATAAATTTGCCCCCATCTCCTTTCTTTCCCCAAAGCCCTTGGTCTCACAGTCCCAAGAGCACCCTAAAATGGTTGGAGACCAAGTTCTAAGTCCTAACTTTCTCGACAAATACTTAACATTCATTGCTGAAGAGAGTATTTGTATTTTTTATGTCTATTAAAGTGTGGAATGGTATTCAAAAAGGAAAATGCTTCATTTAATGTTACATACTCAAAAGTACTAACAGTAGTTAAGCCACATATTTAGAGGCTGTGATGACCAATTTTGATTGTGAATGTGACTGGACTAAGCAAGTGACTAAGTAGTAATTATAAGCAAACATGTGTGTGTGTGTGTGTGTGTGTGTGTGTGTGTGTGTGTGTGTGTGTGTGTCTGTCTGTGTGTCTGTCTGTCTGTCTACAGATGACTAGATTCTAAGGGCTTTTAGAATGTAGATTCTAAGTTTCAATAAATGTGTTAATCCACTGACAGATCCCAAATCTGGAGTCTACTAAAAGATGGAACCAAGGAAAGCCATGCTTTGCCTGGAGGAGTAGGCCATGAAGGATGTGATCTCTATGCTTGTATTTTCCTGTTAGTATTCCTCTCTGCTTCCTGTGTGGCATGATATGACTATTCCAGCATGCTCTCCTGCCACAATGGATTGAACCATGAGCAAAATACACTTTTCCTACTTTAAGTGGTTTCTGTCAAGTACTGGATCATAAGAACATGTTCAGTAAGTGCTATTAGAATTGAATGGAAACCATGGGTCATTTAAAAATCAACAGGAATCCTATAAAGAATATACTAAGGAAGGAAAACATGGCCCAGCAGTAGCCAAGAAACCTTTTACTAATACATGAATGAATGCACCAACCCTATGGGATTAGCATCCTGCCTTGGGATCCTGGAATGAGTAACAGGTAGTTGATATAGCTCCTTCCTTCCACCCCACCCCCACCCCCGCTTCTGGCTTGCCTGGAACTTATGATGTAGACCAGGCTGGACTCAAACTCAACAGAGATCTACCTGCCTCTGTCTCCTGAGTGCTAGAATCAAGGCATTTGTCACCTCACGTAGTGTGATATGGCATTTGAAACTAATAGACAGCCTGTATTGTCTTTGTCTTTAAAGGAACCAGTAACAACTGATGCAATGAGAGCGGCTGGCTGCATAATGCGGAGTCTGGGCTTACCTTTGCTCCATGCTTATGCAGAACTTCCATGACATCATTGTGGGCCCTTTCAGCTGCCACGTGCAAAGGGGTCATGAAACTATGGAAAGGAGAAAAATCCAAGAGCATTCTGTAACTTTGACTATAACAACTCTCAGTAGTAGCCACTGACTGCTGACAGAGGGGAGTCATTTTCTTTAGTAGTGTAGCCACTGCTAAGTTAACCTGGGCTCATTCAAACAACCCCAACTAAACTTAGGGAGTCTGAGAAAACCAAACCAAAATAAACAAGATGACGAGACATGAATCTAGGAAGGGGACTTGTTGGGTAGAGAGGTTCACAGTGGGAAGGAGTGGAGTAGCAATGGTGGGGCTGAAAATATCCAGTTCCACTGCCCACAAGTACGAGACAGTGAGATGAAAGGGAAGGAAAATGTTGGATTACTTGTGTGTAGCTCTACTTACTCCTTGTTTTTTTCATTGACATTGGCTCCTTTCCTAAGTAGCAGTTCCGCCACTTGCTTTCGTTTGGGATGCAAGGAGGCCACAGCACAGTGCTGTAACGCAAACAAAATTCAGTTTAAGAAGAGCAAAATTCTATATAAACATGAACTCCTGAATGAAATTGCAGCTGGGAGCTATTGGAACCCTATAATCTCAAAATGCATCATGGCATAATGATGCATTCTACTCTATGAGAGATGGTCAATATTCCCTTTAAACACATTGGGAGTGCAAACCAAGTAAAATTATAGTCTCAATTAAGCATTAAGAGACTTCACTTCTCTCTCTTCAGCCAATAAATACTATAAAAGCATTTTTCCACCGCAGGCATTTGAACACCACTTTTTCAAAGCTCTGCCATCTGTATAAATGACTCAAGCCTTCAATGGTCTATCAGCCACAGAAGTCAGTGTTCCCCCATTACTCCAAGAGGATAAGCTGATTTGCTCAGTCACTGGTGAAAATATGTGACCTCAGAGCAATTTAAAGGAAGCAATATTCTTAGAAACTTCCCAGTTTTATCTTTGTATTTATGTAACGTTTGTATTTTGCTTCATTTCACATTGATGGTTGTATTAACATTTAAAAAACTACAACTACTCACAATTGAGTAACTACCCAGGACAGCAGAACAAGTTTCTTATGGGGCTGGGGCTTAGACTCTGTGGATCTTAACCTCCTGGCCTAGTATTGTGTAGAATGAAGTAATTTAAACTGGGTTTAAGGGTTTTACATTTAAAATTTAAATTTAAGTTGTCCATTTCAGTTTTAATGATGTTTTCAGCAGAATGGGCTAAATGACCTTTCTGAGGCACACAGGTTTAACAGAAGCATATTTACCAGTCTATGGTTTAAGGAAGCATATTTAATGAAGCGTATTTACCAGTCTATGCTTTAAAAACCACATACACTTAAATATTCTGAAGTTAGGGGCAGACAATAATCAGACCAACACATGTGCTCTAATGTGTCTAATGACACAAAAATGAGTGACTCTTTCTGAAAGAGTACTAGGAGTAAAGAAAAAAAAAATAAAAAAGATAGTTTTAGAGGTAATTTATACAGTCAGGAACAGAAAATTCAGTTGCAACATTTCCTCACATGAATATTCTGTTATTTGAATGCACCTACTCCAAAGGGTGATGCAAATATCTATGAAACTGTTTTTTATAGAGAAAACAGATATAATATTTATCTAGTAAGCATACTCCTAAAGAGACGATTCTCTCAGATCACACTTTGCACTATAATGAAAGCACTGTGCAAAAAAGTAATTGTCACAATAAGCTTGGGAGAACACAGAGATAAAACAAGTCTACATCATGGCTAAGCAAATACCTAGTCCCTCACTCACAAAGAATCATGACCGAACCAAAGTTAAATCAGTTCTACCAACATTAAAATGCAAATTGTTGGCATTTTCCAGAGCAATCCACTCTCAGGTTTCGGAAATGAAAAGCAAGCATTATTTAATATTGCACTACTATTACTGACCCAGGGAGGTATGGATAATGTCATCTTACCAGTGCTGTTTCATGAGACTGTGGCTGCTTGAAGTTAATGATTTCCAAAGCAAGTGTTTTTTTAACTTTGGCCAGGTCTGCTTCTCTGGCTGCTTGTAGTAATGAATGGCCTTTAAATTCATCTGCCAATGAAATAATAGTTATTAATAAAATAGTTATTAAATAAAAATGATATATAGGTTTTCAAGTTATAATCAACTCTGGAAGGTGTGATTTGCAAAAGTCCTAGGATTTGGAAGGCTGAGGCAGGAAGACTACAAATTAAAGGCTGGACTGGATTGCAAAGCATGTCTGAGAAGAGCCTGTGAATTGAAATGTTTGAGAACTGGCAGAATTAAAAAATTTTAAAGAAAAATAACTACATCAGAATAATCTTAGATTTTTATTTTCTATTCTACAAATTTGTTTTTTATCTTATACACTCTTACTAACAAAGCTGAAAATTGTTCTAAAAACACACAAGTGAAGTTAGACACTAATATATAACCATTTCAGCTATTCTAATCTTTAGACCTACACACCTGCAAGCTACTGTGTTGTCTCTTCTTGAGAGGACCCTACCACATTGCCATCTCTTCAAAAACAGAGAAATGTACTCAGACAGCTATTCAAATACACCATGTGCCGTATGAGCCAACAGTCACTATTGAAGATTTCAGTTTAGACACTTTGGACATGTCTCCCTATTGCCCTTCACCGAATACTTTCTTTTAGGGCTGTAGCAGTTGTAATTAGCCTAGAAACGCTGTCACATTTATTCTTCACAGTCTTATCACTTAGCACAGAGTTTGGCACATAGTAGGTCCTCAATAAAAATTAGTCGTTCCTAATAAGTTGCGGTTTGTTCAGGAAATGAACCATTTACTAGATGACCACTTATTTAACATTTCTTTTTTTAAAGTGTGTGTGTGTGCCACGTGTGAATACATATGTGTGTATGGCACAGGATATGTGGAAAGGTCAGAGGACAACTTTTAGCAAGTGTGATAAGTGCTTTTACTGGCAACGCCATCTTGCAGTCCTATCTCATGGTTCTTTTAACATAGTTAAATTTCTCAATGTGAGACTTGAAAACTTCTGCAATAAAACACAAGGTTAACTGAGATGGTAAAGTAAACCAGTAAATATCAGACATTGTAAAGAGCAGGATCCCGACAATTACAAAGGAGCAGATGCATTCAGAATGGGGAGCAGAATAGGGAGTAGAGCTTTGCTGGAGTGAGCAGCAGAGAGAAACTGAAGCTGGAGTGAGCGACACTGTCTTTAATGTCAACCTTCTCTAAACACCAACACAGTAAAGCAGTTTGGAACTCTTCTATTGTGAAGGAATGGTGGATTAAAAAAAAAGCACAAACGTATGGAAAATGTAAATTGCAACTCTGGAGTACTAAGGAAAGCAAGAACTATGCCACAGTGATATAATTTAAATGGTGTGCTATTTCCTACACAAAATATTCCTCATCTTTGCTCTTAGAAAAATCATAAGATCTTTGATCATATTGGTTTTGACATTTAAAATATTTTATTGAGGAATAGTTATGATTAAAAAGCAACAACCCACGAAGTAGAATGTCTATCTAACTGCTTTAAAATTTTAAATGCAAATGGTTAACCAAGAATTATTTTTAAAGTTTTATTTTTATTATTTTTAATAATATGTGCCTGCATCCATGTGTGGGCGTGTGCGCACTTGTGTGGGGTCCTCACGGAAACCACAGATACTAGATCCCCTGGAGCTGGAGTTGTAGGGGTTCTGAGTCACCCCACTGTTATATGCCTTCCCACATGGGTGCTGGGACCCAAACTTGAGTCCCCTGCATTATCTGGGGACACTAAACTGCTGCCCCCCCCAAACAAATCTCAGTGTTTGTTTTTAGAATCTCACAGACATTATACAGTTTTAAAAATGCTGAAGCTACCAATGACACTAACCCAGAAACCTGGTAATTTCCATCATTATAAAGTGTCTAAGTTTGTTTTTCTAAATGTATCTTGAAATAAAAATGAAATTCAAACTACCATATTTATTTGGTTTTACAAAAAGAATAAATAAAATCAAGAAAGGGGATAAGTATACAGAATGATGTGGTTGTGATAATGGCATGGTAGGAGTGTTATTTTTTTCCTGTATAATTTTCTTCTTTGGGGTATGTGTGCATGTGGTGTGTATGCATGAAGGCCAGATGAAGATTTCCTGATCCTCTGAGGTAGGGTTCCTCCCTGAATCCAGAGCTAGAGCTCGTGTAGCCCTCCCTGCACCTACGCTGGTAGCCAGCAAGCCACAGAGATTTTCATGTCTCCCTTACAGGATGGGGATTATAGGCACATGCAAAATATGCCTGGCTTGTTATGTCAGCACTGGAAAAAATTCAGATCTTTATGGATGTACCACAAGCTCTCTTACCTACTATGCCATCCCTCAAGCCTCCTGTATAATTTTCTTTAAACAAATCCTGCAACTGAATGCCAACTACAAAGCAGTAAACATGAGACTGAAAACTGCAGCTAGAGGAGATCCTTCAGTCCTTCCCTCCATGTAATTCTTGGTGGAACCTTATTTAATAAAAACTCCTATAGAGAAAGTTAAGAATAGCTTAGAAAGTGCTCCCTATAAAAAGCTACCCAAATTTAGGTAAAGTTGACATTTACAATAGAATAAGACAACCTAATAAGACACGCTGTTTAGACTTCTAATAAGACTCCTAATTTATAAAATGATGATTGTGGAACAAATGGACAATGATGACATAGAAATAAATATGAGCCATCACATACACTATAAGAAGTAAAGTAGAAAACAGTATGAACAGTTTTGCATAAAGTCAAATTTAGATGACAGCATATAGAAACACTACACTAGGTTGGGGTTAGATAGAGAAATATAATCCAGAGGCCTCACTTAAGATACACAGGGATAGCATAGGGATAGCAAGGTCACCTTTTTCCTACAAACTTATATTTTTCAAAGGAAGCTCGAATACATAAAAAATAAACTATAATCCAATACAGCTTCCTAATGGGAGTGAATGAATGGCGGGGATGCTACAAAGGCCCACAAAGACTCATAACTGGGCTCACACTGGGTGAAGACCTAATCAAGTCCAACTATACAAATAAATTTCAATTTTTACATGATTAAAATTTTAGGAAGTGTACTCTTCATAAAAATTAGCTCAAAGGCTGCTTCAAGATAAATGATGTAGGCATCACTTTGAGCACTCTTTGAGGTATCACTCAGAAGAGATTCTCTTATATGGTTTCTGATTCTTAGACTCCTACATGCAAGGCTGAAGGCAGACCACAGGGCAAGCTAAAGCTAGGTGGGAGATACCTAGCTTACCTTAAATCTCCAATGCCCACATAGAGAATTGCATGCATGTCAGGATTGGCTGTTAACACTACATATAATGTGACAACATGATTGAGAACCAAACAGAAAGGGGACTCTAGACAAAACCAAGGAAATCTAGTTAGTGTGGCCTTCAGTTAACAATGTATCCATGCTGGGTTATTAACTGTGATAAATGAACTACACTAATGTAAAATGTCAGTAATACTGGAACCTAGATATGTAGATGAGAATTCTCTGTGCTTGCTATATAAACTTTCTAAAACTACCTGCATTTTCCATATATATATCATATTAATATTTATGAAGCTTATGTCCATCAAATCATCTCACTTAAATTTGGGACATAACACTCACATGTAAATAAATACACGACTGTCCAACTTTTTGGAGATGGACAGTTAATGTTTGGCATCATCTTTTATTACCAGTGGCAGAAGAATATTCTGTGAGCCCAGAGCCTTTTGTTTTGATTTGTCACACAGGGAAATACTCAGTAAATGGTTGTTGATGGACCTCATCCTTAGCTGTCAAAACAAAACAAAAAATCTCCAAACAAACCAAACAAATAAAACAGAAACAGGAGCCTTGACAAATTAAATAGAATCGGGCTTTAAATCACATGTCTGTGTATATCTATGTATGCATGTATGCAGTATGTATAGTGTGTGCTGTTTATATGTGCTGTATGTATGTATGTGTAACATGTGTGTGTTAAAGGCTTAGGGAACACATGAAGCAAAGCATGAAATTAGAAATGAATGTGATAAACTAGTGAGCATGTAAGAAGGGGAGAATGTTGTCTAGTTAGAAAATACCTGGGTAATGAAGGAGAGCTGAGATAGTCACTTACTGCTAGCCACGTGGGGCTTAGGACACAAACACTTACAAGTCAGTCTTTCCCGGAGCTCAGGAGTTGGAGCCATGTCGACAGCACTTTTGCCATGGCAGTTGACCAAGGTAGGATCGGCGCCATGGCTAAGTAACAAAGAGCAGACTTCTACACGGTTCTTGGAAGCAGCTTCATGTAATGGTGTGAACTGCCACAGATCCATTGCGTTAACACAAGCTCCATGCTGAAGTAGGAAAAGCTTGACATTAGGAACCATTTCCACGAGGGAGGCAAACTCAGAAAATGATATCACTGAAAAGTTCAGCTATAACTTTTGGAATGTAATTGTTTTAAATTTAGCTTTTTTTTTTTTTTTAAGTTTAAGTTGAATGTTCAATGTTTCTAAGCAATGGAAATATTTTACACATTATCTTATTGTCAAGGAATATTACTTGTTAAAAAATCCACAAAGTATAAATAAGCTAAAGAACAAAACAAACAAACAAACAAACAAAAGCCAAGCCAATACTATTCAATATTTTGGATTTCTCTTACCTTTAAGAGCAGTTCTGTGACCTCATAGTGTCCATATGAGCATGCATTATGAAGAGGTACAAGTCCGCTAGACAAAAAGAGGAAATTAGAACCCTGAAATTCCAACAGCCATCTGGTTGTAAACTGCTAAAAAGAAAAATCTAATAAATACCATTTACAAAAAGCATTTAAAGAATTTATGGAAAGAACTCAAAAGCGCAGGTTATATTGTACCTTTAGCATTTATCTTGTGGTCTTTATGCATGATCCATGACAATAATGAAAGCTACCAGTCAGAAGAGTTTATGGGAAGGCCAGTGAACTAATAAACATCAGTATGTAACGGGCACAGTAACTGGAATAGTCCTACTTTAATCTATTCTCAGGACACTTTTCAGAATAAAGGAATTAAATATCCAAACATTAAAAGAAGTTCCCCATCAGAGTACCCTTTCTAAGAAGCCGCCCTTTTCTGCCTATAGGACAGCCTATGGTACACCATCTGCTTTCAGATATGCACGAGGAAACAGGTGTACAAGGGCACCAGGCACTTGTGCCTTGCTCGATCTTGACACACGTTGCATGGGAAGAACAAAACTTGACAAGCAAGAGACAGACAGTATGCAAAGGGGAAGATTTAAAATAGATGGACTCTCCTTCTTGTAACTGTCTAAAGTACCAAGTTCATTTTTATGCTTCCTGACATGAATGCGAGCTAACCTAAAGAAGTGTCCCTCTAGGGCATTTCTTCTTTACACTGGCAATCACAGAAGTCCAACATAATCTGCCTCACCTGGGTGGGGTTAATTATCCTTGACATCTTAAGGCCAGAGAAATGTTAGTTTTTCACACAAGACAAAAAACAAATGTCCACAGATCCATGAAAACTAGAAGGTAATTAGTAAGCTTCCAATATTTATCAATTCATAAAAAAAGAGAAACTTTTTGTTTCCTGTACCAATGTTTATAAGTATCATCTAGATTGAACTACTTTAAGCGGATTAAAAAAACACAACTAAATTTAAAAAATCATTTACTCATCACTATAGTTTAATAAGAGGAAATCTCTTAATATCTGCTAAGCTAGACAATCACAATTTTCAGTACTTTTAAATCTTTCTAAAATGTAATTTAAGAGATAAAAATGATTATAACTGAAAAATAATTTCAAATAGAATCACAATAAAATTAAATTGGTGAAACAAATGGCTGTGAGTCTATAGTACATACATAAAGTAAGATCTGTCTGAGGTTAAACCAGAGAACATTATTTTTTTATTTATCATTATTATATGAATATGGTGTTTGCCTACATGTTATGTCTGTGTTGCATATTTATGTACCCAGAAGAGGGCACTGAATGCTGTGAAATGGGAGTCAGACATAAGCTGGAGTAGCCCTGTGCTAAGAATGAAACCCAGGTTTCTGAAACTCAGTGCTCTTAACTGCTGAGCTTTCTCTCCAGCCCCATGTGAACATTCTCAGTGAGCTAAAACCTTCAGAGTCTCAAATGCTGAAAACAGCATAATCATCTGTCCATGGAATCCTTATAGCAATAAATGGCTGCACCTACCCTTTGTCTTTTGCATGAACATCAGCACCATGCTGTAGAAGCAGCTGAACTATGCGAACTCTGTTGTAGCCTGCAGCCAGGTGCAATGGAGTAGACTGGAAAAGACAAAGAAAAGCCCATCACCTCTTCAGGTTTTTCTTTTTCTTTTTTTTTTTTTTTGTGGTCCCCACTCAGCTTATAATACACAAGAGATAATTCCCTTTCCTAGAGAGAGAAGTCCATCCCCAGTGTTACCTGCAATGGCTTGCTTCTGGTCTGTCCCATCAAAAAACATGTCACCAACGACAGTATCCAGGTGTGAGGGCCATCTGGATCTTTAGCCACAAGAGTTATAAACCAAGAACACTTTTCTTTACACATTCCTCGGCATCAGTTTATAGCAGCATGGAATAGGCTAACAGATGTCATCTATGTGCCTTACTGGGCCTCAAGGGCTTCAATAATCAAGTTCTACTGTAAGCCTGGTGTTGCTTCTCTTTTCCTTTGCAGCATGAACCATTCTTACTATGCTAAAAGTCATGTAAGGGTCATTCTCCAAATAACTGGAAAGAAAAAAAATCTAACTTTCAAACATTAATGGAAAATATTGAGAAGCATCCCTCAAGAACTATTTGAAGACGCTCTAATGGAAACAGCATACCTCATCCATCCCTTGTGACTTATAGCAATAAGGTAAAACTCCCTTGCTCCATTGGCTGCCCCACTATACATGGCTTCTGATTTGGAAAGCTCCCTCCAGAGACAGTACTGCTACGGATGACTGCTCTGTAAGCCAGCAAGCTGTTATTTGGCAAACCTGACATTTAGTATTTTGTGGAAAAGGTGGCAATTTAATTGACTATGAGCAAAAAAGATTTTCCTTTTTTATAATGCCCTTCACACAAATGAACTTCTTAACTTCTCTCACCTATTACTACACAGTTTACAGAGAACCAACATTTCTCACCTATTACTACACAAGAACCCTTGTGTAGCAGGGAACAGAGCTTTAAGGCTAACCATTTACGTTAGTGCTAAGACTGACTCCTAAGTGCCATCAGTTGTACAACTATGTTTCTATCAATCTATGAATTTGGATATTGTCTTACTTTTAAGCTGTGTCTTAGAAAAGCTGCACATAAATATAAACAAATACAAAGCCTGAAAATCCAACTTTTTTGATCCATAACGTCATGCCTTTAAGGCTGGCTTCAAACGTAAAAATATGTAAGTATTTTCTCAATTTTAGCTGGTCTCAAATTATCAGTTTTTTTTTTTTTTTAATATCAATCATCCTTTCTAGGGTAGAACACCTTTTACATTTATAGATCAACATAATCTCTCCAAAAACTCTAGCAGTGCAGAAAACATGGTTGTACTTCTCTGCAGCCCAGCATGCCCTTTTCCAGGGGTAACCACAGCTACAGCTGCTCAAGGATACTTGGAGGTTTTCTGTGTCTCTGATAGTATGTTTGCTTTTCCTTGAGTTCCTTTTGTTGTTGTTTTTGTCACACCTACAGGGCTGCATCATATTCTTCTGAGATTTGAGTTTTTTCTTCTAATGTTATCATAGACAAGTCTGCCTTATTCTTTGTAATGGCTATACAGTATTTCCATTGTGTGGCTGTACTATGATTATTTACTCACTGCCTATAAATGAGTATTTAAGTATTTCAATTCTTGCTCTATTTTATCAAAGCATATCTCATTTGGACCTATTATTTAGTTAAAACAGATCAGTGTTTCAATGATACAAATAAAATACTACACCAGCCATTAAGTCAAAATTCCTAGGCAAACACAATAAACATAATCAGAGCTTTATTAAATTTCTATCAACAGAGACATGATTAATCTGCTATGACGGAAAGCTTTAAGAAGCTCTTTAAGACGCTGCTACTTAGACGAGAATCCAAACAAATTAAAAGTCAGAGAATCAATATGGGCATGCATCCCTAGAAATAAGTACATCTTGTTACTTAGCCCTGACTTCAAGATCAGCGTCCTTGAAGTTTATTAACTCTTTTTACAAAGTGTGTTAATTGGTTACCTAAGTAAGTACCAGAGTTTGAAACTATTACCACAATAGAACAAATGAGCAGGGAGATAACACTAGAGAGAGGGGGATCAAATCCAGGAAGGCTGACAGGAAGGTTGACAGGAAGGTTGACATCATTCTCATTCTACATTCCTTCTCTTCCACTGGCTAAAAGCACAGACTATGAAGGATCTTCAGATCCTTTTGAGTAGCAAGTAAGTATCTGTGGCAAGGAGCTTGTTGGTTCTAAGTATGCCAGTGCTTAGATTTTCAGATCGTTACAAGGAACCACATACAGCAACAGTGAGACCATACCATTACAACAAACACCCCAGAAATGTTGGACTTCTTGATAATAGAAGCTGCCTAGAAGTACAGGATAAGGAAGAGTGATGAAACTGAACGTGTCAACTAGTTGTAGAACAACTTCCTGGCTACTCTCTGGTTGGTCAGTATCACTTCTCAGATACCCCGAGTAGGTGCTAAATCCAGATACAATTTTCAGCTAGGAAGATCTCTCTTTAAAAAATTCATAGGTGGTTGTGCACACCTTTAATCCCAGCACTCAAGGAGGCAGAGGCAGGTGGATCTCTGTGAGTTCAAGGTTAGCCTGATCTACAAAGCAAGCTCCAGGACAGCCAGGGCTACACAGAGAAACTCTGTCTTCAAAAAAAGAAAACAAACAAATAAACAAACAAAAAACCAACAATAAAACAAAACACCCAAAACCAACCAAACAGAAAAAACACCCCCCAAAATTTATTTAAGCACCTTAAGTACAATTTGTTGGCATATTCCTTGAGAAGGGTTCAATGCTGCACTGAGAGACTAGACCAGCGGTCACTTAAAGCCTCTTCCTAATAAGAGCCTGTGGATTCTAGATGGATTCCATGAGGAGAGACAGATGGGTAGCTTCCAAAGAGAGGATGAGTTTCCAAAGTAACAGATTGCAAGTTCAAGCCCAGTCTAAGTAACTTAGCAAGACCCATCTCTTAAATTAAAGACAACTGTGAATCTATCTATCTCTGTGACAGAACACTTGCCCAGCATGGAGAGGGCCCTAGATTCAAACCTCAGTAATGTCAGAAAAGTAATTTTAAAAGTATTTTTAAAGTGAAGATACAAAGAATATATTTTACAAGTATGAATTAGAAAGATAAAGATGAAAATGAGTAGAGTAACCTGTGGGACAATGAATGGAGTTCTAAATGCCAACTTAATTCAATTTGAACTTAACATCATTGTTGTATAACTCCCAAGGAGATTCTTCAACTAGCAACCAACTTGAGTTTCTCTTTTTAACCTTGGTACAGAATCAGCCAGAGTCAAATATGTCAATGCAAACAGTTTTTTAGCATCCTCTTACAAGGTGTATGGGGAGAAAAAAGGCACTTAAGTGTTCTTAAGACACAGTGTTAGCTTTTCAATGTTTAGTAAGAAACAGCTGGCAGGCCAGGTTTACTAGTCTGACTGTACCTTGGTATTTTGTGTCTTGAAAAAAATCTTCAGACTACCCAACTCCTATAAATTCCTTTTTACTCTTACTTCATGTTTAGAATGGGTAGCTGTTGGGTTAGGTTCGACCCTTTTCACATGGTGCTGGGAAGTGAACTCCTGGTGCAGCACATGCTAGACACATAAATTGAGAATTCTTAAGTCCATTTTAGGTTTTCATTATTTTTCTTACAGCCTCTCAGACTCTCCATACCTAGCTGTGCCGCTTAGACACAGGTTCATCCCTTAAGAACTTTCTGAGTACATGCTACTAACTGTTCTGTTCAAGCCAGGATTGTACCTGGTCATAATCCTCGCAGGGTGTTTTGGACTATATCATGCAATGTTTGATAATTTGTGAAGGCAGGAGAGAAAAACACTTTAAACTTAGATTCTAACAATTTGTAGAGCAGATGTTGAAGTACCATTTCTAAATAAAATTGTAATAATGAATCCTAACAGCTAGATGATTTAGTACTCACTCTCTTCTCACCACTCAAATAACGTGGGAGACTGCAGGAGGCTAGGTATAGGGCACAAACGTTTTACTGTTAATTTCCAGCACTTTGCCCCCTTCTACTAAAAATCATTTTCTTAGTGAGAGAAATAACATAGTTGACAGTTAACTAATAACACCATAGAAATGATACATCTGACAAAACACTGTTTTAGTAAAAGTAATTCTCTAATGAAAGAATCAAAGACATTTTCAACCCCTTATTGTTATAGAAATGAATATACACCAGTGTAACGATTTTATATGCTGTATCCCAACATAAATATGGATGGAAAACGGCTCTAAGGGATTTTCGCATTACAGTGAGGCACACCCAGCTCAGCAAGAGCTGCCCTACAGAAGTGCTTTGATTAGATACACAATTAACCTGCAGGACTTGAAGAGTTCCCTGATGCAGACTTAATGAGTTCCGACCTTCCATGATCCCAAACAACATTACAATTATAAGCTGCAAAAACTGGAGATATGGAAGATGGTGTGACCTTTATCTACCAAGATTTGGCAAGAATAAGGATGTCAACAGAGGGCAATAAGGGCTGGAGAAGCCAGGTATATGTCCCTAGACAATGCTAACACTTTCATACAGACCAAGAGGGCTGACATGAACTTCTTCCCAGATAACCACATATGTTCTATCCACTGTGAAGTTATAGGCTCTTAAGCAATCCAACTAGTATTACCGGGAAGGGATGAAGCAGAAATAACAAATTATATTACAAGTTTGAGATGTTAAAACTGACAGTATATATGGCTCAAATTCTCTACTGCTTTTGGCTGGGAAAACAAACAACAAACAAAAAAACCCCGGAGATGTCAAGGTTATATTAAGACATGCTATGACCATATAACTGATAGAGTTGTAAGTTAACATCTGGTCACTAGCTTAAGTCCTCACTTTTCCCCATAATACCATGACCTCAAAAATGTACATAAAGGTGGTTTTTAGTTTGTTTTTTTGCCAGGAGAAAAAATACTGGGAGACAAATTCAAAACAGGTGTATGTATCTTAAGATGTGACTACATCTTGGGGTACTGGGGTATTTTTAAATCCTCATGTCTTCCAGATGGCTGTGATCAGGCAACTCTCAGCAGCCATCTGAAAGAAGCCTCACTACTGCTCGTCTAACTAGGAAAAAAGTGTTTTCTGTTCTTCTAGTCAGGTACTCCAGTTGCCTACAACTGCCAAATGAAGCAGCCAACAACAGTGTAACTTGGGCAGCTTTGTGCTCTGGATGCATATGTATACACACACACTTCAAAAGCATGCACTCAAGTACACTCAAAGACTTCAAAAATGCATTAAAGAAATGAATGAGAGATTTGACTTACTGGGTTATAGTATGTGTTCAAACTGTCCCATGCCCATTGATATAGTATTTCACTATCAAATGCTATGTGCAATGGGAACAAGTAACATTTAGGAATGAGCAAACTGAAAATTACATACACATATACTGTGAAAATGGAAGAGCCAAGATTACAAACCAATCTCTCCAGTCTTATAATCTAATTGTGTTTTCAAGTTTATCACACATTTTCTTTGTTACTTTATTTTCATTTGTTTGTTTTTTAAGATAGGGTTTCTTTGTGAAACAACCCTGGCTGTCCTGGAACTCCCTCTGTAGACCAAGCTGGTCTCGAACTCACAGACATGAGATCCACCTGCCTTTGCTGGGATTAAAGGTGTATCCCACTACTGCCTGTGCTGCTCCTCACCCCATCCATATGTCTTCATCATGGTGTCTTCAAAGCATGAGAGTAAGTTCTACTTTGTTTCTCATTGATCTACATATAAAATATACTTGCATCAGATCCTCTCTAGCTGGAGGTATGGGCAGCTGATTGTAGCTGATTGTGTGTACGGGGAACCAAACTCTGGTCCACTGTAAGACAGTAGTATTTGCTCTTCATTACTGAGTCATCTCTCTAACCCACAGGTCTTGATGGCTTTATTTTATTTTACTATTTTATTTTATTATTTATTTATTTAAAAATATTTAAACAAAATATTTTTATTTTATTGTTTATTTATTATATTATATTATATTGTTTATTTATTTTATTGTTTATTATATTTTATTTTATTATTTATTTATTTTATTATTTCCAGGGTCTCCACCACTTTTTGTTATAGAAGCAAATATTTACAGTTGCATCTGACACGAAAGACAACCCAATTTTCTAACTTTACCATGGTCCTCCTACTGTAATTTGTGGATTCTCACAGATACCTAAATACTAATTCCATAAAAAGTCCAGGTCCTTTACTCTATACTTCATAAACGCCAAAGAACAGTAAAACTTCTTAGTGTATTAACGTCAATATTCATGGTAATATCTTAATCATTCTATCACTGCATTTACTTCTAGCCTATGGAGTTCAGAACAGGGCACATGGAAGGTGCTGAGTTTCTGTTGACTAAACACATGTAAGGAGCAAGAAGAATCCTGAAATCCAAGGAGCTATGTTAAACAATTTTTAAAAAATTATTTATTGTCTATATGTGTTTTATCCGCATGTATATCTGCACACCAAAAGGGGGCATCAGATCCCATGGGGCTATAATCATAGATGGCCATAAGCTACCATGTGGGTGCTGGGACCTGAACTCAGGACCTCTTGAGAACAGTCAGTGCTGTTAAGAGATTTTCCCTATGGGACATCAAGGCAACAACAGGAGTGGGTGCAGAAGACACACATTGTTCTTACCCAGAAACATACACTGCAATCACATGCCACTCATTCTTGTTATGTGAACACAGAATAAATTCAGAACATTTGTTGGGAAAGGATTTGTTGAAAGTTCAAAAGGCAAACAACACAGAGTGAGACAAAAAAGAACTCCCAAGAGTGTTGAATGTTAGTAAATACAAAAATAAAAACAAAAGGCCAGTATGGTGGCACACTCCTTTAATCCTAGTGAAGACAGAGTATCTAGGTAATTATGAACACATCTGGTATTGGCAGGAAGTATTACAGGGAGATTAAAAGCCAAAAATTAGTTTGAAAACACAGGAATAAGGTCATCAGAAAGGAAAAGTCATAGTTGAGCTTCAATGAACTCATAAACTGTGTAATAACTCATAAATTGTGTAATAAAATGGCTAATCATCATGGGCAGAAACAGAGGCATTAACTATTTAGGCGTGCATATTTTATTATCCTTCAGACTGTCTAATAATTTAATGAAGGCAGGATCATAGAATAAAATATTCTTGAAAAATTGTTTTTAAAGGAAAAATTTAAATTTCTAGAATAGCTAAGCTCCAATTTTGACTGAGATATAAAATATTAAGCGCAGGTGGTAGAAGTCTACTGGTTTGCATCAGCTCCTATACTAGATCCAAAAGATGGACAGAAGTGGAGCTCTTCATGCTCAAGTTCAGGCTGACAAGCAGTCACCAACCTGATGTGGAGGAAGCAACATGGGCAGTTCAGGGAGACGAGGTAACAGCCACCCAACAGAACAGAGATTGTATAAATGGGTTAATTTCAGTTATAAGAGCAAGTGGGGGCTGGAGAGATGGCTCAGCGGTTAAGAGCACTGGCTGATCTTCCAGAGGTCTGAGTTTAATTCCAAGCAACCACATGGTAGCTCACAACCACCCATAATGAGATCTGGTGCCCTCTTCTGGTTTGCAGGCAGACATGCAGGCAGAACACTGTATACATAATAAATAAATAAATCTTAAAAAAAAAAAAAGAAAGAAAGAAAGAAAGAAAAAAAGAAAGAAAGAAAGAAATGAAAGAGAGCTAGTGGGACAAGCCTAAATTAAGGCCAAATAGCTTTCATAATCAATAAGAAGTCTCCACATCACTATTTGTGGGTTGGTGGCCAACAAGAAATTACTACTACATATGGCATCCAACATAGGAGCTTAAATATCCAAACATAGGGCTGAGAAAGCTAAGAAACATTCTGGATAAGGAATCAGATGTGGCTTTCTGGTCCTGCCCTCTCTCAGACAGGCCAGGGCATGGCAGTGGCACACAGAGGTGTGGCTAGCCGGAGCCTGCCATTTGTCAGTGCCACCCACTAAGCTGAGCCCACAGTTGACATGGCAGGTTAAGATTTGTCTCATGCATTCCGAGAGAACACTGCAGACACTTAGTAAAGCCAGGTCCAGACACAGAAAACCTCTAAAGAGGACAGTATATTTAAAAATGTGTTTAGATGCCACAGAAATAAAATAGAAAAAAAAGTAGTTTAAAAAGAATAAAGTCTCTAAAGAAAAGATAAAGAAATATAAGAATAAGTCACATAAAGATGGGAAATACATAGGCTGTCTAAATCCTGTTTGGTGCTTTGTTGACTTTGAATTTTTTAAATGCTGTTTTTTTGTTTTGGTTTGGTTTTTGGTTTTTTGAGACAGGGTTTTTCTGTGGCTTTGGAAGCTGTCCTGGAACTCACTTTGTACACCGGGCTGGTCTCGAACGTATAGAGATCCACCTGCCTCTGCTTCCCAAGTCCTGGGATTAAAGGCTTATGCCACCACAGCTGGCGAATTTTTTAAATGCTAATTAAAAAAATTCAAAATACAAAATACAAAAAACAGCTGCTGCGAATCACTGAACTAGAAAAACTGCTAAATTAAACCAATTTATATATTTTAAGAATATCTTAACTTCAAAATGGAAGTCACAAAATACACTGTATTGAAGAAGAGATTATGCCTTTGTTTCCATAGGAAACAAAAAGGTATGATTCTCTTCAAAATTAATGAAGATTTGATCGGGATAGACCTCTTTAAAATCTTGGTTTGAAAAGAAAAAAACAAAACAAAACAAAGACGACTGGATTATTGAATTTACTTTTAAACTAAAAACAACTGCTAGTCTCAAATATTTTACATTGGTATGGGTTTTTGTATATTGGTGAATTTAGGATTATTTTTGTTACAACATATACTATATATGTTTCTACTCATTTAAGGTATTTTTATATACTGATACAAATTTAAGGTCATTTTGTTATACTGTATGTATGTTTCTACTCTTGTTTAAGATGTTGTACCTATGCAGCTCATATAAAAATGCAATGCAAAGTTTTAGTCCTTGAAAGTTATTTATAATAATAGAGATAGGTTAGTAGTTAGTTATCTAACAATCAAATTTATGGCCATGTTATATATATTTTCAAGGTCCAAGAGAGATACATTTTATCTTGAGTCTTCAAACACTCAAGAAATCTACAGAATATGGTACTTAAGATATTTTAAGCACCTAAGGCTTTTTATGACACTGAGACATATCTGCTCCTGACATCACTAATTTATTTCAAAAAAGGATGATGGGCATTAAAGAACCTCAATATGCAGTTCGCTTTTATTGTGGCAAAGTTAGCCCAGTGCCTTAACTGATGACACTATGCTGTCCAAATTGGATAAGCAGGACACAAAAGAAGACGAATGCCAAACTTCACCAAGACAAGATAGGACAATCCTTTAAAAATTTCCTGCTTCACACAAAGTCTATCAGATATTCTAGGCTTATAGGACAAAGATGGATGTCTCAAAGTTGCAGAGGAACCTTGGGTGACTTGATTGTCCAGGCAGCCAGCAGTTTTTATCATTTTTATAGTTTTGGAAGTTGCTTGTTCTGCACTTCCTATTTACTCAGGTAATATCCTTCTTGGGTCTCTGATAGAGATTGAAGGCTAGATAGTTATACAGTTTTCCTTATTACCAAATTCAGGGGAAAAAAAAACTTACATAAAACATGTAAAGTTTATAGGTTGAAAAACAATAAAGCTTAAGTTATCTATCCAAGAAGATGGTCTTAGGTCAAAAAAAAAAGATACTTTTAGGGTGGCAATACAACTTATGATAGAAAATGGCTTAGGTATAATACTTCAGACTCATTAAGATAAGATAGATAATAGAGCAATTTCTCCAAATTTGACAAATGCAAATGGACTTGATATTGTAAGTGCTAATTCTTACTTAATAATTGTTCTTACTGTATACAACTGTATTGTATTAGAGTTAAAACCTTTCCTTTTTACTTTGACAAAAAAATGAGGAAATGTTGTAGGATATTTGTCCACTGTGAGAAAATGTATGGCTGTGATTGATATAATATCAACAGCTGAACAGCCAACAGGTAGGCAGGAGGCATAGACAGGGACCTGTAGGCAGAGAGAACTCTGGAAGAAGAAGGTGGGGTTACCAGTTAATGTGGAGGAAGCAGCACAGGCAGTACGAGAGAGATGAGGTAGCGAGACTCACAACAGAACACACATTAGTATAAACGGGTTTATTTAAGTTGTAAGAGCTAGTAGGACAAGCTTAAGCTAAAGCCGAGCAGCTTTCATAATCAATAAAATCTTTGTGTGCTATTTGTAGTTTGGTGGTAGATGAGAAATTACTACAAGAATGCCAGCTCAACACAGCATGGCAAGGAAGCCCCCTTTGTCTCAATTAAAAAAAAAAAAGAAAGTGAGGCCTGGTGGCATATATCTATAATCCCAGAATTAGAGAGGTAGGCAGATCTCTGTGAGTCACAGGACAGCCTGTACTTTCAGGTCAGCCCCAGAATTACAATGAGACAACGATCCACACTACAGCTTCTACAACACGATTCTTTCTTTCTGTTTTCTTTTTGTTCATTTGGTTGGTTTTTCTTTTAAATTTTGTTTTGTTTTGAGAGGAGGTTGCAAGGGCAGAGGGCAGATTGGAGGGAATGAATTATGTGGGATTGGAATGCATGATGTGAAATCCACAAAGAATCGATAAAAGTTATTTAAAAAACCAATCCACTTGCTGTTCTGATTTCCATTGTCCTTTCTGTCTATAAACATTCTTTTATTTTTTCTTTTACTATTTCTTCTCTCTCTCCTCTCTCTCTCTCTCTCTCTCTCTCTCTCTCTCTCTCTCTCTCTCTCTCTCTCTCTCCCCCCTTTCCCTCCCTCCCTCCTTCCTTCCTTCCTTTCTTTTTTTGACATAGGATTTCATTATGCAGACCAAGCTGGCTCTTCTAATTTTTGATCCTCCTACCTCGGCCTCTCAAGTTGTCAAGAGTACAGGTGGATACCATAGTACACAACTTTAAATTAAATTTATGGTGCTTTTGCCTTTTGATAAAAATGAAAGCTAAGTACAAAGGCAGAGCCATACTGGTAAGCCATGATTTTCAAGACTAGAGACTAAACAGACATCTGTGGGGAATCAAAATATTAACTACTCACATTACCTAACTAGATTGTCATCAAGCACAGTAATGAAATACAAGACAGAAAACTACGCTGGTGTCCAATCCCACATGCAACATTAAGAAGAATACTACATCTCACCCCCTACACATCTCTATGTAATTCTCCACCCACAATGACTGTGTAAGAAACATTTTTCTGAAACTACTTGTGAATTTACATTTCCATGGGTCTTTGAAATGTACAAACCAAGAAGTGTAGTAAAACTAAGGCAGAAACTACTTCAGCACTGGCAGTCTTTTGGAAAGCCTCTACAAACAGGATTTGAGTGTATGACCTGTTCTAATATAAAATCAGTAACTTGCCTCATAGAAAAAGGAATCTTTCGCCTTTTATAATGTAAACCAAGTTCCCTTGATCTGGTAAACACATGAGATCAAATATCTGAGAAAGAAACTTGTACTTTTTCAGCTTGGATTGCTCACGCTTTCTTGATACCTATGTCATAACCAGGAGGTGACACCAGTCCCCACTAGCACTGAGACCACTGTGGCTTCAAACAACCAGTGCATGCTAGAATCACTCTGTGCCACAAATGAGCATAAAAATATAAACATAAACGTTACCAACCTTAATGTATGCAATTTAATTTGTGATCTGCTTACAAATGACAACTTTGAATAATTCCTTATAATATAAGCATTGTAATAAGCCCTAATAAATGCCAATTTAATATTTTTGTTATCTGACTTAAATTGAAAAAGACCCTGATAATCTATAAGCATGTGTACATTTTTTAAAGAATATTACTGTATAATTTAAGCAAAAATCCTTCATTATGATAGCTCAGCTATGCTCCTAAAGATGACTGACACATGAAAATAATACAGTTCCTCCCTTGTTATAACTATCTGGAAATCAATAGAACACAAAATAAGACCGACAGAAAACATAGGGACTCTCACACATATACTTGGGACTTAATTTTCTAAAAGGGAAGAGAAGAGGTGATTTTCTCAGTTGGGGGATAAAATCATGTTTGTCAGTGAACCAGACTAATACTCTAAATATGTTGCTAGATGCCAGGTTTGATCCTGTGCAAAATACAAATAGAAAGATAGATAGATAGATAGATAGATAGATAGATAGATAGATAGATAAAACAATAGAAGATGAACATGTAAGCATAAGCATAATGTAAGGAAGTCTATGGCAAAAACCATATGTCTAGTGCAAAAACACCACTGAACTGGGTAAGAACACTGGTTCCAGCTATAAGAAAGTGAGAGTATATCTGCGGGAGAGAAGGAATGGGGCTGTCCAGTATAAAGGCTGAGGACTGAGGATGAAGCTAGGATGGCTAATTCATCTCCTGCTAAAGTTAATTGTCCATCATCTTCCTAGTACTAAAATGGTTATGGAGAATTCAAGGAAGCTGGGCTCTAGCTCTGTCTACAAGCCACAGCTGCACTTACACACATGGAGAAGTAACTGTACCTACTGAGATGATCCAAATAAAATACGGAGCTCAAAGTAGTCATGGGGATTAAAATCTCTACAGCAACTTCAAAACCACAGGGAAAAAAAGAGCAGCTACCCCTTAAAAAAATATCACCTCCCCAGAGTGAGGGAGAGTGCTCAGTAAATTTGCTACTTTAGTGTGGCACAGAATGTTCTGGGGTTCTTTCCGTCTACCAGGTAAATCACTGCAAGCTTCGCAGTCAATTACCACAGCCTGAAACACATCACATTTCATTCTGTATTCAGCATGAGTACAGAGCAGACAGTGAGGCTGCTAGCTGTGCATTTTATACATTACCTTACAGTTATAACTTTATGCAGAGTATTTCTCTTTCAGTCTATTTTCTTACAAATACGCCACAATTAAGAAAAAAAAAAGAAGAACTGCTGTGGATCTCAAAAACCATCAGCAATTTCTCACCTTTAATGGAAGAAGTGCTGATATCTAGCAGACAAATCTACCAAATAAAAAAATACACACGTCCTAATAATATCATTTCCATCACGGCACACAGAAGACACCAACAATTTTATTCACTGAAAACACTGCGTGCAGTTCATGCAACAAACAACTTTCAGTGTCTGACATTTAAGAGGAGAACTTGCTGGAGATCCATGCTTCCCTCACCAGCTCCATGAGTCTGTCAGAAACCCAGTAAGAGAGAGCAGAATTTCACTGTACAGTGCGAAGATGCCAGCAAGAACAGCTTACAAATGTGTATGTTTAAACAGGGACACAGACCTACTGAACGAAATGTCACTGGAAAGCAAGACATTACTGGAAGCATTTGAAATAACTTACCTTTCGCCCATCACTCGCATGGCAATTCACATTTAGAGGTGTCAGTAAAGCCATTAATTTTTCTTCATTACCACTCCTATAAAAAGGTAGTAAGTCAATGTCTGTATAAATCAGAGCTTTTTACAAATATTTATGGGTGTTTCATTAAGAGTGGGAAACAAGGATTATGCTTTATTTTTAAATATGGATTATAATGCATGTCTTACAATATTTATTTTAGTTAACATAATTCCTGTTAATTATGTGGTCCATTGTATTTTAGGTCATGTAGCTGTCTATATTTAAAAATTTATCTACAGAATCATTTTAATTAAAAACAAACTTTATTGTAACAACTAAAACTCTGGAGTTTAGAATACAAATTCTATAAAGAGGCAATCAATTAAATTATACCACCACCAACAAAATAGCTGAGGATTTTAACGTTTACTTTAAGTCTCTCCTTCAAGCTTGGTTAGGGAAAAAAAAAATCTTCAAAGAAAAAGAAAGGCATATAAACACTCTGAGAATATCTTTTGAAACGTTTGCAGGTAGTACCTCAAGATAGGTTACAAATCAAATTAGCCTTACAATACTCAGCACAGTGATGGATTCTGTCATTATGTCCATTAACAATGAAAAATAAAGTGCACAAAGACTTAAGAGATCTTATCCACACAGTCCCTTAAAACCCGAGCAAGACAAGAACAGGTTATAAATCCTTATACTCCTCCACCTGCCCTCCCCCTTTTCTCCCTTAAATGCATTAGACTCACTTAAAATGAATGGAGTCACTTACCTAGCAGCTTCTAGGAGTTCGTCTTTTTTGTATTCACCTAGATGATTGCAAAATATCATGCTGTTAGCATTTGGCAGAAGACAGATTAAGAAATGCAGTAGGCAGCAAATAGAGAATTAAATAGAGAAGAACAGAAAAAGAGAGTCCACACCCCGCTGGGTGATGGAGCCGTGACGTTAGCCAGCTTGTGAAGGCAGGCAGCATCACCAGCGCCTTGGAGACGGGCAGCAAATTGACGCAGCTTCTTGTCCAATCCTCAGATGAAATAGCTTTCTTCAGACAACCAATGAATGCTAAATCTCGCGTTCAGGAACACATTCCCTCTGATAACAGCATGTCAGCTCAAGACAATGTCCCTTCCCCCCGTTTGTATTCAGGCTGTCACAGTATACTTGTGAAGCATAATACATTCTGAGACAAAAGCAAAATAATGTGGCTCTTTAAAGGTACAAATTACTAGCCTTCAAAAAAACCTCAGTTTTATTTGTAATGGCACGGAAAGTTTTTTGTTTTTTTAATTAACTACGATTACTGAGGTTTATAGCAGAAAAGAAAAAAAAAAAAAAGAAAGAAAGAGAGAAAGAAAGAAAAAGGAAGAGAGAAATGTATATATGAGAACCAGGAATCCTTTTTCGCCTCAATAGGGAAGGTCTGTAGACTAGAAATACGTGAACCACGTACCAAATGCTATGAGCCTCTTGGAGGCAGTGCTCCAAAACCAAAACAGAGAGCACATTCTTCACCAGCAACAGTAACCTAACCTGCATTAACCTTACACTCGGTATACCCAATTTTACCAGCAGTGAATCTTATTAAGTAGGCATCTCAGGAAATGAGCAGGTAACCAATTACCATGGAATCAGTAATTTTACTCTATTTTTCACAACGGATTTTTCAAAATGTGCCAAAGTGAAAGTAGAAATTACAAGTCTTTCATGGAAGATTTCTTAAGGGTATTCAAGATCTAAAAAGTTTCTTTTGCAAGCTCAACTGAAGGACAAGGAACTTTAATAATAACAACACTGTATTTGTTCCTTCATTAAAAAAAAAAAAACAGCCAGGATTATGATTTAGCTATAAGGCAGTTGGTAATATCATTAAATAAATAATTATACAAATTTTCTTAATATGTCATTTGTGAAAACTTTCAGGTATACATTAGCAAAAGAAAACTTTAGATTAAATAAAAGTTAAACAATAACCTTAAATTACTCTAAAATATTTATTAGAAGTTATACCTTTCTTTACATTTTGTTTGCATCTTGCTATAAAACCGAGTTATCAATGCAAACACTACAAAGATACCAAGGAGCACTGAGTAGCTGTTTAAACCTGTAATCCACTATTAACAAGTATTAACAAGTATTGTATAGCTTTGCCTTTGTCTTGTGTCTTAGATTGAAACTAGGCTAAAATCTATATACTATAACCATGTTTTCAAATTGAGAAGTTATTGAGGGAATTGTATACCAATGAAGTCAGTTCTATGCATCCCCCAATTCCATATGGCAGACTGAACAATTTCAGAATCATAGAATTAGTCTTTCCAATTTCCTACAAATTGTACTTCAGATTGTTTAATAATTAATCACACAAAAGTAAAGTCATATTTTCTGGCCAAAAAGGCTCAAAGCTAAAGACTTGCCTTTATTAAACATTTTTACAGCAATAGGAAAGTTGAATATACTAGGAATATGATGTTATAAAGTCAAATTTATAACTAAAAGCTTTAATTATTATAATCTAAATAAAGCAAATTATGGAATACATCTATAAAAGCCACTCATGCTTTCAAAAGGCAACATTGTCATTTCTGACTTCAAGGAATATTACCCTATTAAAGGAGCGAGAGAGAAAAGTAAGCAAATGGTTGTAGTAGATTGTGGAGAAATCTATGAAATACTATTACAGGCTTATTGGCTAGTCTAAGCAGGATTACTAAACAAACAGGCTAACTATGGGTTAAGGAGGTCTTTTGGGAAAAAGAAACTAAAGCAGAGTTTTAAAGAAGAAACACGTGGTTCTCAGGTGAGGGATGTGGGACAGAAGGAAAGGTCAGAGGGAAGGGAAATGCTGGCTCTTCCTAGACAAGCCAAGGATATCTGCAGGACGATGACGGCCACTTAAATGAAAGCACTACGTTTGAACTTGCTGAGAAATGTTGAAATGTTTTAACAGGGAGAATGCAAAATACATTGTATTTAAGTATCATCAAGTTTACTGACTACATAAAATATTTCCATACTTCACTCCAGTAAACTTTTGTTGGGAAGAAAAGCAAACAGGACATGGGGATGGGGTACTAGGTGCTGACAGCCGACATTTTGGATTATGTATATTTACACTGTGAACTGCAAGTAACTACTGAAATTCAAGCCATAGTGAAACAATTCCAGTAAGTTCAGTAACAAAACTGCGAAAAAGTTCCAAACGGTCCACCTACAAAAAGTCCTAATCATGCACAGCTTGCAATTGTTACCAAAATGCTCATTTTTGCAATAATGTTATTCCTTTCTGCATAGGCTGATAATAAAGCAATGCTTTCAAAAGAAATATGTAAGTACCATTACGGATGACTCTGCTCTTCCTGTTAGAGATCCTAGAGCTTTAATCAGCTTTTCTGCAATACATTTCAGCATCCACTATCTGGTGCCCAAGGACCGCAATCAGTCAAAGCTGAAGCCATTTCTCACACCCTGCCTCGCAGGAAAAAGTAACATAATGAATTTAGAGTCCTTTGTACACCGACACCAAACCCGAGCTGCTTACTAGCAGCCAAACTACCAGATCTGTTTCACTTTAGCTGAGACCATGGGGCTCTATGGAGAGTTTGTAATCTTTAATAGCATCCAGTCAGAGCAGCCTGCAATGAAAATAGACAGCTTCAAATATCACTTTTTCATTAGAATAAGGTTGGATGAAAACAGGTAGGCACAATGTTTTGTTTTGAATAGTTATTGTTATCAAATATTGATACATACAAAAATACATATGCCCGCACAAATACAGAAAATGTTTTATAAATATTATCAGAATGAAGGTTAAAAGTAAAACTTCCCTTCTTACTTCTCAGAGATAGAAATAATTTCTCTTTCTCTTGGTATATAGGTAAATTTTTCTTTTGAAGAAATATACAGAACTCATGACTATTGCTTTATATCAATTTCAACACTGTGAGGGGCCTTTACTTCCACAAACTAGCAGAATCAAATCAGAATGTAGAAATGGGCCATTTTGGTTTTTAGAGGTGGAATCATAGATTTTTAAAGAACCCTGATCTTTCTTTCCTGCTTTCACACCACACAGGGCATGCCCAGCAGTGAAGGCTCACTTTACATATGAAATGAAAGAACTGTACCTGGGAAGTCACCTGCTCTACCTCACCCCACCCTGCAGCTCCAGAACAGACCTAACATGTCATCTTCTCCAGATACATGGTCTTACTGGTCCTGCCTGGCCTGGTCCTTGCTATGTAGTAGCCTAGGTTGGTCTTCAACTCAGGCTCTGGAACTAGGCTAATATTTAGACACAGAACCATCAAATTTGAGCTTTGGAAGGCAGAATTACACTAGAGATAAGAAATTAAATTGTTAATTAAGTACAAGAATATTATATAAATCAAAGAATTATTAGCTTTAAATATAATAAACCAAAATTTCCCATAAGAACTAATTTGAAGTGTTGAGCTTATAAACATGGACCACTGGACCACAGGAAGAGATGAAGAAAATACTTCTGGGTCTCTTCAAGTGATCAATGAATTTCACATTCCCACAGCATGCTTTAATTCCAGAACTTACTAGGTCTCTCAAGGGAAGTGCTTTGTAAAGATTCCAGTCTCCATTACCAAATTAATGCATGGGCTCTCCTGTTGCTGAGTACATAGCAGCACCATGAACTGACAATTCTGACACTCCTGTGGAGTGCTGAACAGGGCTGGGGATTGGTAAACTGATACAGAAATCTTTTAACTGAGGTACAGCAAAAACAAGAAATTAGGTTTATTTTATTTTATCCAAATGAAACTAGTTACACAGTTGTGGAAACAATTTAGATATAAGACCTAGAAACATCTATTCTCAAATCACTACAGCTAGATCCCCATGCAAACCAATTTTTCAACAGATTGACACTCTACTATATAGAAAACAGAGTCTTAGTAATAATTAACCTATTGTTTTCACTCAAATCTTCCATGAATATATCCAAGACAACAAGGGAAAAACTTCAAAGGTCTTAAGTTTTTAATGCCTTGTTTCTATTCCTATCAAATCTTCCTGTCTCCTCTGATGTGGCTTCAAAGTCCGTACCATTAGCTAAATCTAAGGTCGAAATCATTTTTTCAAAACAGAGCACTTGAGATTGTGAAGAGTATTTTTTTCTTTCCTTCTGGTGGTGACCCTTTATTTCAATTGTCTTCTAAAAACTAAGTAGCTAACAGTCACTAGTTAACACTAGTCAACATTAAACATTAATTGCATTTAATACAGTCTAGCTAGGTTGACCAATATAATAACCAATGCACTCATGTGGTTACTTACATTAAAATAGTTAAAACGGAACAAAACTGAAACCTTCTATTGCTCATTCACAGCAGTGTATTTCACTAGTGTGCAGGCACAGAAAACAAGTACCTGTCACACAGACAGTGCAGACAACAATACATATGAGAACTGAACTTAAATTGCAATTTGGGGTGCTCTGATAATTGAGAAGCCCTTTTTAGCCCACATTCTTCTTACTCTTAAAATTCTTGCAGTCAAAACTCTTAAGTTTTTCTTTCCCTATGTTGATTATTGAGCTACTGTTTCATTCCCATGGAATACAGGGGAACACCAGCTAGAACCAATCCTTTAAACACCCGAGAGGACAACTATAATGGCGGTGTAAATATCCCTTAAAGTCTGAAATGGGTGTACATAACTACCACACTTCACTGGCAACCAGGAATGCTATAGGGGATGTTTCCAGACTCTACTGGGGGTGATCTGTAATATGGCACAACTATCTTTTCATATTATTTATTGATGTGTATATTATCTAGTTATATTTAAACTTTTTCAGAGGTCAGAGGGCCTCACTATGTAGGCCACAGAGATCAGCCTGCATCTGTCACTGAGCACTGGGATTAAGGGTGGGTACCACTATACTTGGTACAGTCACGATTTTAAAACATCTTTTAAATTTTTATTCAATGAGTGTGTGCATATGTACATGTGTGCACACATGTAAAAATGTGCTGGTGGAAGTAAGAAGAGGGTGAGATTTTTCTGGTGCTAGAGTACAGTGGGGCTGGGAAGCTAATTCTGATCCTTTGCAAGACTAGCAAATGTTCTTCACCACTCCAATTATCTCTTAGATACTACTGAAGACAGGGACTATTTCTATTGCATCCCAAAATTTCTCATGCTTTTGTGAGCCTCATTTCATGGCAACCACTAGTCTAATTTCTGTTCCTAATGTTTTTGTTTGTTTACTTGACATTTCTCATATTTTCCCACTGCTGGAGATTGACCCAATGACTTGAACATATTAAACCCCAACCTCTAGCCGAACTCCTCATTGCCTGTACTTTTTTAATTCAAAGAATGTCATCTTACTAGAATTACGGAATACATAAACTTTGAATCTAGTTTTTTTTTTTTTTTTTTAACATGGTATAAACGCTTTTGAAATCTTTCACTGTTACTAGACAGAGTAGGGTTTTGTTTTTTTAATTGTTAGGCAATACCAATACATAGATAAACTTCATTCCATTTGATTATCCTTTCCTTAGCTGACAGAAATCCAGGGTTATAAGTGATACTATTATAAATTTCTATGGAAACTATTTGTATGTGATTTTCATTTTTCTTGGGCAAACACCTAGTAATGCTGACTGCTGGGCTGCATTTTAAATATATATTTAACTTTGTAAGGAGGACAATTCACATCTTTTTAAAAATCTAAGAAATTAAACCAACACAACAAATTACAAGTTCTGTTATCTTGTGATCCATTTAATGTCTTCTCTCTACTTGAAATTCTTTCCATTCACACTGTTATTACATTTATGTACTTTTTCCTCCCACTACCTTCTTACAATAGTTCTGTAACTAATCCTTCATTTTCTTCAATTCTTATATCACAATGACCACCTTCCTTCTACTTTAGTTTACCCCATTGCTCAATGAAGTCAAAGACAGTTCTTATATCATTAGAACAATAGTCACATAGACTTCTACACTAGTCTGCAATTCCTTAGGATTAAACCTGTCACGAGAAGCAGGGGTCTCACAATTCCCAAACAGGCATCTCAAAAACTCTGGGCCTCGTTAGGCTGACACATTCAAAGGGCAAAGCTCCCTGATAAGAGCAAGAACTGCAGGGAAGCAATCTTCTTTTCAAAGATAAGAATATGGTTCCTATAAATCGCAATGCACGATGTTTGTACAGTCTCACAGTTTTGAGACAGCAGGCACTACACATCTTCCAGTTTCTTATATGAAGAGATCAATTTTGCCCGCAGGTTTAATCAAAAACATTTTTTTTTTCAAATAAGCATTGTAGCATAATACCTCACATAAAAATAAAACGAACATTAGGAGATGGTATTATTTTGGTATTTCTAATTCTTTGATGGACACATGTTTCTCTAATGTATCAGCCACGTTTATGTAAAATTATTCACTGGCCTTGCTAAAAGGCTGGTACCACAAACACTAACTCTTGAAACATTCAAAGACTACATACATAGGATAGATGGTCTCAAAGACTACCGCAGGATAGACAGCAGAGTTTTCAATGCACTGTTACTTTAGTATTTTAAGTTCTCTGTTCTTGAACGAATTCCTTTGTGAACTATATTATATACTTTAATGCATTCAGTGGGAATTATCTGATAAACGATGCTATACTTTTCTTGGTGGTTCAAGGAACTTCCAACAGACTATCCTAAGTTGTGGGTCTATGAGATGAGCAGAGATATCTACATCCAAACACTTCTACAATGTTATACATTTTATTATTTTAAAATGTTTAATTCATTTACTTTTCTTTTGGTGTTATCAAATGCATTTAATTTTGAATGGATAAAAGTGTAGATTCTGGCAGTTCATTCTCCAGACAAGCAGGAACTAGTAGAGTCTTCACAGCTTCCTAAATGATTCATGTGTTGGCGGGGGGCACTTGGCTTTCTAGATAGGAGAAAACCATATGGTCTTATGGAACAGCAGGTGAATATTTTGGCAACTGATGGCTGAGCATTACCTGAACAACAAAAGAGGAGACTAAATGCAATGCTTTGCATCCCTGGATCCAGGAGACTCTAAGGTCAAACCTATATTCTCTTAACCAACAAGCAGTGTCAGGATAAATGAGGATGCTTTGATTTGTACGTAAAATGTGCTCTGTTCTCGTTCCTTTAACTTCTTTCCTCGTTAACCTCATTGCAGCAGCTGGCTAGTATTTTGTTTCCTCCTTCACTTTTATCATAATGGCACATGCTCATGGCGGTGGAAAATGGAATGAAATCCTCCTCCGAGTGTCTCTTGGAGGGCAGAACAGGTCCTAGGCTGACTTGGGAGTAGCTGCGGAATTCTAACAGAGAGCATCACTTTACGGTCAAACATCAAGTGAATTCACACTATGCTGTTATCAATCCATGTGAGTCTGACCAAGTCATTTAACCTTCTTCTAAATCTCATGTTTCTCATTTTTTAAAAAAGAAAACTTACTTTATGGGGTTGCTTTGAGGGTCAGGAATAATACAAATAAAGTACCCAATAATGTCTTAGAATACCCAAGACAGTAATGAGAAGAATGCAATTCAAAGCTTAAAGCACTTGGTTTTTATACTAACAACTGTTCTTATTTTGCCCTGTGTAGCCAAGGACAGAGGGAGTTTATCTTTTATTAAACCCCTTGAAAGATTTTCAGTTAAAAGAACTAACACAGAATAGGAGAAAACACTTTTCCTCCCACTCCCCACAACCCTTCTCTACAACAACATGCTTTTCCTTCAGTGGAAGGAGGGTGGCATTGTACTGCTGTACTTCGGGGGTGGGTACAGAAAGTTGTGATCAGAGTACAAGTAGAGACACTGATAAACCCCATTAGTAAAGCAAAAGAAAAAAAGATGAACTTAAACAATGACCAAGAGATAATTGTAAAATGATGTGGGTCAACTTTCTCTTCATCTCTGTCAAATGAATCTCAAAACCTATGGTCAATGAAGGAAACCTGCCAGGAGTAAGAATCTACTTGTTCTTAGAAAGCTTACAAAAGAAAGAAGCATGTATTTGTACTGAGTCTCTTCCTGTTGTTCACATAGTGATGGTCACTAATATTCTAGCTGGTGACCTACTGACAGCTGTATATATATTCACAGGCCATCCATCAGTGTCATAATGAAGACAAGTGTTTTGCTATTTCACACATTTGTTATTATTAAGCTAGAAACTGATTTTAAATCACATATGGTTTCACAAAATCTATTGTCAAATATAACTATTTTCATTACATGTGATATATATATATACCTTGATATATAACAATCTTTATGAAATGTGATCAAAGCTTAATATATATATACATATATATATATGCAATTAATTAGTCACCATGTTAAAACATGAGGTTTGAAACAAACATTAAAATAACATTTATCTAGTATTAGCACTGTGTTTAATACTGAGGAAACAAAAGTCTTCCTGGCTGACAATAATGGGATGAGAACATAGAAAACAATGCTTCCTATGGTGGCCATTAAATCTCTAGAAAAGTGACCACAATACTTTGTCAGAGCAACTTGCTTTCTAAATGACATTGTCAGTCTGGCTTCATTCCTAGAGCCAACCCAAGTCTTGAAGAGTATTTCTGAACTATACTGGCCCATTTGTTTTTGCCAGTATTCTTACTCCTGGATAAGGTTTCTTCATTGACCATAAGGTTTGGGGGTTTTGTTTTGTTTTTGACATAGAGAAGAAGAGAAAGTTGATGCACATCATTTTACAAGGGTCTTACTCAATGGCCCAAGTACATCTTGAACTTGTGATCCTCCTGCCTAAGCCTCCCAAGTGTATGTGCTACTATTATGCTTTGTGGGCCTCTTCCTTTAGAAATACTGGTGTTTAAAAAAAAGCCTAGACCCTGTAAAGAACCTCTCCTCCATCCCTGAAACAACTCTCGAAACTCTTCTGGGATGTGCTGTGCCTGAGACATCATGTAGAATATGCAAAATAAACTTAGACGATGCCAAGGCTGGTCTTCTGTGAGTTCACATGCTGGAAGACTGGTCTCCAGTGTGACGATGGCGAGAGATGGTGGGGCAAAGTCCAAAGTAAACAAATAACTAGTGCTATCAGTCTTGGCAGAGATGAGTGCTAGTCTTCTGCAGCAAGTATCCTTGAGACTGGGTCATTATAAAAGTAACCCTGACCACTGGTTATTCTTTCTCCCCATCCTATCCAATCTGGACTCCCACAAGAGGTCCTCAGACCTCTATGTGTACCTATATATGAGACACACCCCACATAAATAAGTGAAATTTAAGTCTCTTTAATTAATAAAATAGGAAAAATGAGAAATTAGGGCTAAAAATTTAAATTTAAAAATATTCAATATTCTAAACTAAAATTTTATTTTAAATCAACATTAAAAGATTTTATACATTTTTAATTTTTTTTTTTTTGAAACATATTACATTATTTCTACCTTCCCTTTCTTTCCTCTAAAACCTCCCATGGACTCCTGCTCTGGATCTCTTTTTAATTCTTGTAACATGTATGTATTACAAGCTACATATAAGTATGTATCTTAAACAAATAATGACATATTCGGTCCATCTGTATAATGTTACTTACATGTATGTTCTCAGGGCTGATCATTGGTATTAGATAACCAATAGGTGTGTTCTTCCATTGGGAAGACTATTTTTCTGTTGTCAACATTCCTTAGTAGCCTACAGTTCTTTGTCTAGGTTGAGGCCTCCTGGGCTTTTCCCTCTTCTTCATCAGCATGTCTGTTGGTGTTGTCTTTGTTCAGTCATGCTTGGGCAGCCATACTGCTGAGATTTTGCAGGTGTAACTTCTCTAACATTTCTAAGAGGTATGTTCTCACAGCAAACTCCCTGCTTCTCCAGTTCTTATGATCTTTCTGCCCCTCTTCCAAAATGATCCTTGAGCCTTTAGGAGTAAGTTGTGTTGTAGATGTATCACTTGGGACTGGGCTCCTGAACTCTGCATTTTGACTGGCTGTTGCTTTCTACATAATAGTCTCCATCTGCCGCAAAGAGGAGTTTCTACACTTACCTGTAGGTATAAGGATAAATACTTAAGAGTATAATTAGTGATTATACTGTTTTAGTAAATGGTGGTTGTAGGTTCTCCTCCAAGATCCATGACTTTACTAGCCCTGGGTAGCTGGCTAAGTTTCCAGTACCGGACATAATTCCCTGACCATTTCCCCCTTTTAAGACAGCCTTGAGTACAATTAGAAACTGTTGGTTACCACAAAGGTAGATGTACCACTACTGTACCCTCCTTAAAGTTATCATGACACGTTAGTTGTACGGTTTACAGATGCCATAGATGGGTATGATCACTAGTTGCTTTCCTTCTTTGGAAGCTTGCATGATGCCTTTTAGAGCCATGAAAGTTAGTCCTCAGGAAGGAAGCCTTCAGGTTAGATCGAGCTCAGGTGCTCTGTCTAATATGCATGGTGTCTTCAACAATGGGGACTTACTTTGCATCCCAGGAGAGAGGGGTACCCAAGGGCAACAGCAGTAGCCTGTAGTTTGGGGAGTTTCTTGGACAACCCTGACCAACAGCTCAAAAGAGGTCTTCTCATATATGGTATTGGGGTTTTTGTTAGTCTATGACTCTTGAGTAAAACCTAGAAGAAAAATTTTCATTTACATGTATTGTTGGAACTTTTAGATAGTTAATAGTGTGATTCCTTATGACTTTTTCAGTCACCCTTACTACTATTTTACCAGCCTTCTGTATTTATCTTCCTTCACTCCTTAATTAAAGCACCCCCTTCTCTCATTTCCCCTTTCAGATTACTTGTATCCTACAATTCTTCTCTCAACCATTCCATGTTCCCAACTTCCCCCACACTCCAATTATCCCTTTTTACTTTCCTGACTTCTGCAGTTACTTCAGGTTATATACTCACTCATATCCGAAGACTTAGAGAATGAATTGTTTTCTAGGTCTGGGTTATCTCATTCAATAGGAATTTTATTTCATTTATGTACAAAGTTCATGATTTCATTTTTCTTTACAGCTGAGTGGTATTCCATAGTGTTTATGTACCAGATTTTCACTGTCCATTCATCAGCTGGAGGACATTTAGGTAGTTTCAATTTCCTAGCTATTGTGATATAGCAGCAGTGCACATGGCTGAGCAAGTATCTGTAGAGGAGGATGTCGAGTCCTTTGGGCACATGTTGAAGAGTGGTAAAGATGGGTCATTCAGATTCATTTTTAGTGTGTAGGAGATCCCTTGTGCTCATTCCAGAGTGGCTGCAGCTGTCTACAATCATACCAACAGTGAATGCAGGGTCCCTTTTCCCCACATCCTCTCCAGCATTTGTTTTGGTTGTTTTGTGGACCTTTGTCAATCTGACTAAAATTTCACAGTTAGCATTTCCTAATTGTTATTCTTTAAAATATATATTAGAGATATTAAGGCCTGTCATAGGTGTAGCTGGCAAGGACTCTGTGTGTGGGCTTTTTCTTCAACCAGTTGTTTTTTTGTTGGTTGTTTTCTCTTCTTCTGTGTAGAAGAGTTTTAGTTTCATAAAATTGCCCTTGTCAATTATTGGCCTTAATTCTTGGACAAATTGAGTCCTATTAGAAAGTCCCTCACTACACCTAGATCACGTAGGGTTTTCTAGTTTTGTTTTTGTTTTGCTTTTTGAGCACTGATAAATTATACAGGCATATAGTTCATGCCTGGTCATATTTATAAGGGACAATATTCTGATTCGTCTTGTACTATTTCAATGTATTTGTCTCTAGCCCAAATAAATTTAGACACAAAATTTGAATTACATATATAGAAAACCTAATGTGACAAAGATAGAAAATTATTTCAAATAAATTTACATTTTAAACAGCCATACATTTTAGAAAATGCACTAAGCCTGAGACTGAAAACGATTCTCACACAAATCTCTCATTCTGTTAGCAATAGATACTGTACATTCATTTGAGTAAGTGTGAGTCAATTGATAGGATCAGTCATTTGTATAATGGCTTCTGCATAGAATTATCTAAGAATGGTGACAAAGATTACCTAACTAAGAGCTTTGTAATTGGCATAAAAATCTCAGCAGGTTATTCTGGGAGTCCTGGCAGCCTAATGTTTTATGATCTTGATAACTTCAATAGATTTAAGTAAAAAATCAGTTTGAAAGGGTGAAAATTTTTAAAGCCAGGACCAATTATTTCCTTGGCATCCTTAGTGTTTTTCTCTACTTTGTGTAAATCTATAGATTTAATGACAGAGTCTGAACTGAGAAACCCATCACATCTTAAAGAAACTGACTTTGGAGACAGGTCTATCTGAGGGTAGATGATGTAACTAACAGTATCTCAGAAGTTTTTTCAGGAAAGGACCACTGGCTACCGGATGAGTGTGTGAGTGTGACTGTATGAGTGAGTGTTGAGTGTATGTGTTATAAACCATTACTGAGTTGAAAAACAAAGTTTATGTGTTTCTTGAAAAAAAAAAAAAAAACTAGCAGAAAAAGAAAGGAATAGCATTCTCAGAAAGAAATTTTTAATACACAGTGTTAGGAAAACTCCATGGCAGTAGAACTCTTGTAAACATACATAACTTTTTGTTGAGGTATGCACAATTCCATACCCCATGGAAAATAAAATTTCAAGAATCCGTGCCTTTTCTTATACTATGGTATAAGAAAGAGATTCATGAATGAAGTGAACTCACTTTTGTTAGTACATGAGACTACACCCTAGAGGGCAGCAGGGGCAGGGTCTTTCCATCCTTGTACCTGCTTTTTGTTAATGTGGTTATAAACATTTTTCTTGAAAGGCATTATATAAATCCTTGTTTTTTTTTTTAATTATAAATAATGCCAATGTCCTTTTGAATCGTAAAGATTTTTTTCTTTCTTTCCTTGTTTTTGATGTTTTGCTTTTTGAGGCAGAGTTTCTATGTGTAGCCCTGGCTGTCTTGGAATGCTAGAAATGAGGCTGGCGTTGGACTCACAAAGATCTGCCTGCCTCTGCCTCCCAGCTGCTGGGATTAAAGGCGTGTGCCTCCACCACTCACCAAAGCCAAACTCTTAACCTCACAAAGGACCAATACTACCTGGCTTTAAGGCTCTTAATATATTTAAATTTTCTATTTCACATTTTTGAAACTATGTTAGAGAAATGAGTTGCAGTTTTGCTTAAATAATCTATTAATTTTAATTTTTTTCCAAAAAGGTATCATATAAAGACCTAAGGGGGGTATTGAGACTAATCTCTTTTACTCTTTTCTCTCAGAAACAAAGCATATAAAGTATTAATCACTCAGCACTGTTACTTCCTCTGTCCTAGAAGAAAGTCACATTAAGGTGCACGTGTATATGGATGTAACTAACAGTCTGTCCTCTTTCGGGAGACTGTCTGGTTTCAAAACCTGTTAGTTCAAATCCTATCACATAATACTTCAGCATACGGTTTGGCACCCAAATACTGGTAGTACCTGAGGGTAATACTGACATGGTCATCATGGCGCTTAACTAAAAGGAAACATAAAGGGATCCAAGAGCTTTCTATGAAACTGTTTGTTCAGTTGCTAAGAGTCTTTAAGACTCAGACATTGATATTGCAGTGGAGGAAACACAGCTTTCTGAACCAGCAAGCAGTAGCACAAACTTCTGCAATGATGGCAGAAGTTTGTGCTGATTATTGCTTCCACTCTTAATTGGATTTCCTCCCCTCCTCTATTCCTAGCTAGCCTTTGCTTTCAGACATCATATTTCTATTTGGGATGTTCACTTTTCTTTTGCATATATATGCATGCAAGAAGATACTTTATTTTTCCTTATTAGGTTTTGAAAATGAAAAGAAGACTAATTTTACAAACAAGTGCACAGAGGCATTGCTCTTGCAGAGCTTGCCACATCTGCCTGTTGTTGCCCCTGGCATTCTAATAACTTCTTAAACAGTCATTTTTGTGTCCTGTCAGAAGCAATACATCATTTACTCTCCGTGCAATGGAGGGTAGTAGATTAACAGAAAAACAAAACAAAACACAAAACACCTTTTGGAAAGACTGAACATCAGCAGAGAAAAAGATCCCATTCACCTGGGGCCTATTTCTAAACGTTGAAGCCAAATACATACAACTAGAATTATAAAGAGCAATAAAATGTTTCTCACAGATGGGGATAGAAAGAATGAAACCCTGAGGGAATGAGGATAAAGCTACCCCTAAGAACTGGTAGACAGAACACGCCTCACCATGAAGGGCAGTGTGCTGGGATAGGAGGGGCATGCCCTCAGCCCCACAGATCCATGCAGTCTTGCCACTGAGTAAGCTTCTCTTATCAGGGGCTGATTTTCTATCCAATTAAGCTCCTAAGTACTACTTCCTTTAAAAGAAATTTCCATATATAAAATGATAGTCACTTCAGATAATTACACATTTTCTTTCTCTCCAAAGGAATTAAAGCCCATCTTCCCTCTGCTGCTCCCCATTCCCTGTCAGGCTGTCAATTCAGATGACTTCCAAAGTCCAAGGGGTGGGGGTGGGAAGGGGTTATCAAGATGCCTAGTGGTTCCAAACTGTCAGAGGGTTATGATCAACTGTATAAAATCAAGATATTCCAAGTAGGCCTGATCCATTCCTTGAGAAAATACTACTCAGTTCACATATTGTCATAATCACAGTCACGAAGCTAAGATGGTTAATTTGGTTAAAAAGCTTCCTAAGGGTTAGTTAATATATCTAGTGTGCAACGAAGGTAGGACACCCTTCAGGAAGGAAGTCAGTACACTGCACTGTCACTGAGTTAGGAACACAGAGTCCACCGTGGTCTTGCAGAAAAAAAAGACAAAAAGGTACAGACAGCATTTGTTTCCAAACAACTTCAAGGAATGAAATGCCCAGTAGTTTGCTCCTAAACAAGATAAAAGAAGGAATTTGTAACTCTGACATTGCTCATAATATGTTCTGGCCTAAAATGACAAGGGAAGTTTAAATGTCCTTCATAGAAAAGAAATATTTAATTTTGGGACAATAAATACAAAAGACCACTGATGCAACTGGAAGGAAAATGTGAAGGGTGCAGGGAGGCTTTAACAGCAAATTAAAAAGGCTGGAGTGGAAAGTAGAGAAGCCAGTATATTCACCACTGATTATATAACTCATTAGCTCCGTGGCAAACCCCTAAAGCTCAAACACTTTTCAATGGAAATAATTTCAAACAGAAAACCTGTGGAATTACTCCTGAAGACTCCTGCCTGCCAGGCTCACCAATCTGCACTACTCTGCTGATGAGTTTTCAATGTTCTCTACGTGGATGCATTTGTCTTTAATACTTTAGTGTCCAGCCCTAGACACATGGGAACTATCTTGGTGTATTCTCAGGTATATCTGACTCTCTAATTGGTGACATTCATTTTGATTACACACCAAAGTGCTGTCTAATTTATGGGCAGATATGCAGAAAAATGCAAATATGTCAATCAACCTCAGTCCCTAAGATTTAGTACCTCCATATGACATTTATTCTTAGCAGTATTTACTGTGATTGTGGCAACAATGAACTTGCTATCTATAACAGTCCCTCCAAACTGATTAGTAGAAATGAAACTAAGAAAGAACTCCCCTTTATTCATTCGTATACTCAGTTATTCCTATTTTATCCAATTCACTCTACAGTCTAGCACTATCATAATTTTGACTGTCAAACTGTCCCGAATTTGGCCAATAAGAAACACTTCATAAGAACGTCTCTGTTCTTACTACTAATGCTCTTGTCCCTTTCTTCTTTATCTCTCCTTTTCTTTCCTCCCTCCCTCCCTCCCTCCTTCTCTTTCTTGCCTATTGCTTACAGCAGTGGTTCTCATCCATCCTAACACTGTGACCTTCAATGCAGTTGCTCATGTTGTGGTGACCCCAACCATAAGATTATTTTCTTGTTACTTCATCACTGTAATACTGCTGCTGTTAGGAATCGTAACATAGCTCCCTGTGTTTTCCAATGGTCCTCTGTGAAAGGTAGAGGCTTGCTGTTCTAGGTTGTGTGAGAGTTTCACTCTCCAGTTCCCTGCATTCCTTTGCTTGTCTGTTTTGTTCTGGGGCTCTGTCTCTTTGGTAGCTCATGGAGGCATGATGTAGACACTCAGGCCTTGAAGGTTTTGTCTCACTGCTCTGCAGTGTGTTCTTTCAAGAAAGCCTTCTGCCTTCTCCTAAAGGCCCACTGTGCTTACATACTTGCTCAACACTACAAAAATGTAAAGGTCTCAGGATTACTATACTACATATACTTTTAAAAATATTTAAAAAGAATTTGCTTCACTCGAAGTTCTTTTTCTTTCCCTTGTGCTGGGGCATAAGGTCAAATACTGTATTCCGACATTACTTATATTTGACTATCTGAAATATTTATCTGTGTTCAGGGCCTAGGATTTTCCCTCCATCCTCAACTTTAACGTCTGGAGTAAGCGTGAGCCAGAACAGCACTCTCTAGGAAATGCCCCTGGATCTGCTAGATTTCTAGAGTTCTCATTTTTTTCCTTTACCTGCCCTGTCCTTCCAGGCTTCCTTTCTGAAACTTCAACTTTCTTGAATATAACCAACTTTAATGTTTTCTTGTTCATTCTGTGTTTTGTTCTACAAAAGGAAAGAAAAAAGTTTAAAATTAAGCATTTTAAAATGCTTCACTGTATACCAGAAATCTATTTCTGCCTAAACAATTCACCTCTATGGTTGGTAGTTACAAGAACAAACATTATGGCATACAGTTTGTGGGACCAGGATTCTAGAAATGGCTAGCTGAATGATTCTGATTCAGCATCTCAGAGCTGCATCCAAGCTAAGGGATGGAGCTACAGTTTGTCAAAACTCACAGGATGTAGCTAACAGTCCTCAGGTTATCTATTACTGATACAGGTTATCCAGTACCACCTTATGGGTATCTCTAGAGTCCCATAAGTCTTACAACACAGCAGCTTGCTGTTTCTAGAGCACAGTGTGTGTTCCAAGTCAAAGCCACAGGGTAGTGGCACATCAACTCTGGTACATGTCAGGGCTAGGAAGTGGCATAAAGATGCCAAAACCAAGATATAGGGAGCTAGCTATAGCATATTGCTTCTTATAATGTCATATAATAAATACCTATTCATGCTCCTGTCTTAAAAGCCTATTGAGAACAACCCATCGGTAGTTCACAAAGAACAATTATTTAATATATGTGAAATACTCTATTTGGCATATGTAATACAGAACACTAGCCATTTAGGTAGACTCTAATTACAAATAATAAATAACCCATTCTTACACATTTTTGTGATTCAAAAGCAAAGTGTTATAAATTCCAGTCTGAATCACCAATAAATTAAGTCTTTCCAGGGAAGTGTTGGTTGGCATGCTTTTGAAAGGAAGTGCTTAAAAATCTTACTGTGCCCCTTTCCTGACATTTCCTCCTATGACAGTCTATTATCCCAGGCTAGCCTTGAACACATAATCTTCCTGCCTCAGCAGACATGTGACACTATCTACATCCAGGCTCTTTAATATGACTTTTAAAATAGCTTCATGACATATTTTTCAAGCACTTGATGTAAGTGATACACAGTAGTCCATAATTATCACCTGTATCCAACAAAATACAAGGAACAGAGAGAAATAGCAGTAACAAAGCAAAAAGCAGAAGGTATTAAAAGGGGGTAAGGAACAACTGGGGCAAGTAAATGCTATGGTAGAATATACTAAAAAAAAAGAAAAAAGGTAGCTACTAGGTGAAAATAAAATCAATGATAGGCCAATTTTTAAAAGTCTATGAAGAGGTTCAAAGTTCAAAAGCTATTTAAAGAAATTCAGTTACCAAGTATTACTGGAAAAAAAAGTCACAGGTCAAGAACCATTCTTATAAAACAGTAGAAAGATGAATCATATTATACTTGAGATAATACTGTATTAATACTTTATTTGGGCTATGCATACTATCTTTGTTCTTAAGACAGAGTATGTGCTAAAGTGTTTAGCCAGGCACCACATACCTACAACTGCCTCTAATGGTAAAGAAAAGACAGGTGCACATGTGTGTGTGTGTGTGTGTGTGTGTGTGTGTGTGTGTGTGTGTGTGTGAAGAGAGAGAGAGTCTGTGTGTCATGGGGGGAGGGCGGTATATGAAAATTGGTTTTCTTGACGTGATTGGATTTGGAATCACCTAGGAGACACAGATGCATGCTGGTGAGGGCACTTGCAAAGATTTAACTGGGGAGGGATGACCCCTCCAGATATGCAGCCCATAGAAAAATGACTGCTGATACAAGATGGACAGTGCTACAGAATTCCTGCTTCATAAAAGAGTCTGCCAGACACACTATGGCCTATGGGCTGAAGGTGGAACATTACAGAAGAACTTCGGGTGACTGATCAGGCAGTGAGTTGTCTCTGTCATTTCTAGAGTTTATATATTATCCTTTTGTGGTCTTTGAAGGAGTTGAAGACAGATAGTTATGGTTATAGTTTTCCTTAGTTATGATTAAAGATAAGTTACATATAGGACTTTAGACTCACAAAGATAGGATAGATGATATCTTCTTTAAGTCTTACAAAATGTTAATGGACTAAATATTGTTAACGGTGATTCTTATTTGATGACTGTTGCGTGCTATATTTGGCTATGTTAAATAAAACCCTTCTTTTTATTTTAGACAGAAAAGAGGAGATGATGGGAGATGTTATTCTATAAATATGTTTCTCATACTGGTTAATGAATAAAGCCCTGTTGGCCAATGGGAAAGCAAGATAGGCGGGGCTAGGAGACAAAAAGGAAAGAGGAAGTAGGAAGGAGGAGTCAACATGGAGAGCCCAGAGAGGTAGCCCGTCAACACCACGCGGGCCAGTAAGATGAGCCATGTGGAAATACGTAGAATAGTAGAAATGGGTTAATCATTAAAACAAAGCTAGCCGATAAACAATGATAATAAGTGGCCAACAGCATTGTATCAAATACAGTCTCTGTGTGTTATTGGGGGCTGGTGTGGCGGTGGGACCAGACCGGCAGGCAGGGGGGTTGGGGGACTCACGTACTCGTAACAGAATCACCTAGGAGACACAGATGCATGCTGGTGAGGGCATTTCCAGAGATTTAACTGGGGAGAGATGACCCCTCCAGATGTGCAGCACAATTCCACGGACCTAAGTCCAGGTTGCTTAAAAGAAGAAAAGGAAGGAAGTGGGCTTTCCAATAGAATTCATCTTTCTGTTTCCTGACTCACATAGAATGTGAACAGCGTCCTCACACTCTGATGGCCATGCCTTCTCTGCCATAAAGAAAAGCCAAACAAACAAACAAACAAAACTGTTACACTCTTAGAATAACTCTAGTCTATCAATAAATATCCATCAGACTGATCATTCATTTTACAGTTATTTATTGAGTACTGGGATCAGAACAATGAGCAAAGAGAATTCCACATCTCAAGAATATAATACTAGGAGGGATGAGAATTAGGCAATAAATACATAAATGAAATCATTGCATACAGGAACAGATGGCTGATGGAAAGAGTAATGAGCTGTGGCATGCATACACACATTTCCTTTTATAATCAACCACTGCCTCTTCTAACCATTTAGCCTCCACCCCGTTTAGACATAAATGGGTTGCCTGCAATAAGATCTCTTTAGCAGAAGGTTTAAGTTAAGAGCACCATGCCTCCTGGGGTACCAGTAATACCCTTCCCTAGTCTAAAACTGTCAGAATAGCTGGCTAAGCAAATGGATGTAACTGAGTCAGCTGTTTACTAGCAGCTATCACTCTCCTTACTGACACTTATTTAGAGCATGCTGGGGGGTGTCATTACATGGGTGTTAGCACAACTATCTCTGGGCATATTAGACACAGAAGTGAGGGTCTGTTTTAAGGCAGTTTTGGTTTTGAGGGCAACATAACATTTTTATATCACATTCTTCTCCAGATTCTGCAGCCTCTGGGTATCATGACACAGCAACACTGGCACTGTGCACAGCAAGGCTGAAGCAAAGCAGGAAAAATGATGTTCTAGCAAACTCTCCAACAGTAAGCTACATACTTTAACTACAGAGTTTAATTATATTACTGTATAATTAATAGTACCTTCTCAATCCTAAACGATCTTTTCTATAAATTCATCTTTCAATAATACCAACTTTTTCTCATGATGAAATTTTCATGTCATATGTTCAATGACTTTTTAAGGACTTTGAAAATTCTTCAAAATTATGAAAATATTTGCTATTAGCCTATTCCAATCTTAGAGTTGAACCAAAGAGTAAATGGTTCAGCATAGAATGGTTCAAAGAGTAATGAACAGCATAGAAGTTAACAAAAAGGGGGACTATAGGGTTGCATCCCAACCCTGTTACCAGCTGATAAAAGATTAGGCTATTGACAATTTTTATATTTGGTCACAATGAGTCAATGGAATGGTAAATACCAAAATCAGAATCCTACTTTTATTTCATTTAATATATTCTACCTGACTAGTGTTCATCATGATCCAGTATTACTTCCTTGTACTTTACAGTTGCTTACATCTTGTATTCTATTGGGAGACAGATTTAGAAAATCAAGAATATCACAAAAGTCGTGCTGCTCATTCAATTTTACATACAGCTAAAATCCTCCTACTAAAATGACCCCCAAGTCTCTCTAAAGAAGGAACTAAGACAAGCAGAACTTATTAAGTCAGCCAACTCTGCCACAGAGCATGAGGGAATCTAAATACACCAATTTTTAAAAAATTGGCAGAATAGGTGATAAAATAATGCATAATTAATTTTGGATGAAAGACATTAATTTTAATATAATTATACTGGCAGGTTAAAAGTACGCAGGTAGAGAAATACCATGCAGATATCACAATTTTAAAGCACAAGAGGCTAGCTATCTGAGGATCGGTTTTGTAGAATTTAGAGTAAAGAAAATGATCAAGATGGTCTTGACATATTGAAAATAGAGCCAATTCACCAAGAAACACAGCATCTTTAAATATGCATGTCCCAGACAACGAAGCTGCAGTATGTTTGAAACAAACACTGACTGAACTTAAAAGGAGGCACAAATTTACAGTTTTAGTTAAAAATTTACTACCATTCTCGTTATTGATTAAATTAGAGAGAAAAATCGATCAGGACACAGAACAAACAACATCTAGAATGCATTTATCAACCTCATGTTCTTTTATCATACCCACAAAACATACACCAACACAGAGCATACTGTCAACCACAAACAAACTCAGCAAAACACAACAAACAAAAAAATTAAAAAAGAATTAAAAATGAGACAGTATTTTCCCAGAACTCAACTGAATGTGAAAGCAATATAAAAAGGTAACAGAGCAATCTCTAAGTATTTAAGGTCCAAACAACATTAGTAAGTAGTTCATGGATTATAAAGAAACTCTCAATTTTAAAAGAATATATTAACTGAATAAACATAAAAACAGATCAGCACTTATGGGACATAGTAAAAGGAAGGTTTAGTTGAAACTTCTAGCAGTGGAGGCATACTACAGGAGAGTTACAGCTGGTGAATTTTCTATATTCTTACTCCAAACACCCAAGAAAGGCCAAGCAGGTTCAATGTAAAAATAAAGAAAAAAAAGTCAAAACTTTTCACTTAAAATTGGTAAGTTCTTTTAAAAATATCAGTGAAATTAACAAAAAGAAATACAAGTTACAAACACCAATAAGAAACGATCATCACCACTGACTCTATAAAAGGCAACAGCCTAGAAGACAGTGGAAACACTGCAGAACTCTATAAACAAATTTGAAAGTTCACTTAGATAAGTCCAGTAATTTTTTGAAAGACTTAACATACCAGGAGTCACATAAAGAGAAATATATAACCCAACTGTTCCATCTACATTAATCAATTAAGGCAACAAAGCACCAGGCTCAAATGATTAATTAGTTTATTCTACCAAAAGAGGGGGAAGGGGATTCAAAAAAGCAATTATTTCACAATCTCCTTAAAGGTAAAACAAAAACAAAAGCCAGCATAGGGAATGCTTCCTGTTAGCAGCACACCAAGGAGCCGGAACACAGCAAACTCCCCTAAGGTGTAGGTTTCTATATACTGACTGAGTCACGTATCCTCCTTGACATTTAGTACAGTTTCACAAGGTATGACCACTAGGCAGATGGAAAGAGTACAGGCAGACTCTGTACCATTTGCTACATTTGACCAGGAATTTATAATTGTATTGAATATCAAAACTTCAAGCACATAGCTAGTAACAGCAAAACATTAATAAATTTTAGCACCATCTATACCACATAAACAAATCTGAGAGCTACGGATTGGTAAATGACTTGCCTAACATATATGAGGCCCTGGGTTCTAGTGTCCAATACCACAATGCCCATCACAAAGCAAATGATAACTTTACTATAATTAATATTTAGAAGAATCATTTAAAACAGCAATTTGATTGAATCTAAAATTCCATAGAACTGCTAGTTTAGTACCAAAAATCACAGATGCTCTCAGGGTACACACTAACTCAGAGGCCACGATAATAAATTATTGGGCTTCACAAATACTGTCAGTGATGAATGGAAGCTCTTGATGGGCTTTGCTTTATGCTTTTAGGGGGATATGGGTTTTAGGCTGAGGGTAGAGAACACAGTGGCCAACATCCTCTTCTGTTCTCTGCAGGTACCAGGCACACATGTTGTACAAAGACATACATTCAGGCAAAGTATCCATACATATAAAATGGAGAATCTTTTAAAGTTAAGATTATGATGTCAATTAATAATTACCTTATCTGTCATTACTATTTGTTCAGTTACCAATAGTCAGATCCCAGACATATAGACATATATTTTCACTCTAATTTAAGTCCAGAGTTCCATATTTCATTTTATTAGTACAAGCAAATGAAGGTCACAGAACATGATTTCAGGTTTCAACAGATCTATGAAGAAACAAGATCAGCTAATAGAACTGTGTACAAGATGTTGAGACATCTGAACAGATACCAATGAGCTACAAAGTTCTAGAGTCATGCTTACTTCAGACATATAACAGAGCTCATGTTTGAGGGACAGCAAGCATCCAACTGCAGTGAAAATATGGATCAGAATAAAAGACTGAAATATGCAAGATAGAAGCAAGATCATAGTTGAAGAATTTGGATTTTATCCAGGGGGAATGGGATTAGGTTGAAGAACACTCTGAACGGGATGCTAATTTATGCTTTAAAAAGATTACTCCAGCTATAGTGAAGAGAACTGAGATTCAGTGATGCATGAAGTGACTGCTCTCAAAAAGGCAGGAGATTGAAGATTTGTACCCTAAGGCATTAGGTAGTGAGAAATAGGTGTTCCAGCAATCTCAAAGTACAGTATATAGACTAACTTCCAAGAGGGTGGATGAAAAATGCTAAGAATGAGAAACTTTTACTTGAGTGAAACCCACATGGTCAAAGCTATAGTCAGAGTCTAGATCATAAAAGTTCACACTAATACTCATCTTACCTACAAAGCAGGGAAAACAGGAATAAGATTCCAATTTGCTCTATAGACACACACCAGCCTCCTCAACACTATCTGAAATGATGAGCCATCACTGATTGCCCAGCAACCATAGATAAGTACAATGGATTCAGGTTAAAGTTTCTTTCTGGTTTGGTTTTGTTGTTGGTTTGGTTTTTTTAGACAGGGTGTTTATAGTGCAGAGAAACCTGGAATTCTCTAAGTAGCTCATCTGACCTCAATTGTGCAGTGAGTCTCCTGCCTCAGTCTCCCAAGTGCTGGGGTTATGAGTGTGAGCAAGGTTTATATCGTTTTCAGGCACATTTGTATAAAATATCTTTCTTTCCTATTTTTGTTTCCCAAATCAACTAGTAAGCTAGTAAGTCCAATTACAAGCCAATCTTGTGACAACAGAAATTCACATAGTTCATATTCTATAATTATCATTGATCCTGCTAAAGATAAGCATTCCTTGGGTCATCCTTCCTTAAACTCTCAATCTGAATCAGGGCTCGCCTCTGCCTAATTAGGTGTCCCAATGATACCCTCCATCCTTTCACTGTGCCCAGAGATTTTACTTTACATGGGAAACTGAACATCCTTCTTAGTCCTGTGAAGGAATGAAGGCTTCCAACACACTTTAGACATTCCTATAATTAAACCACATGCAATACAACCAAGCCTTCAAATACATCAAAGCCAAGAACAGAAGCATCCGTTTGTATGTGCTAAGCCTGAATGTGGCAAAGAAGCACGATTTTGGTGAAACTGATGATCTCAAAGTAAAACGATGGATGAAATCTAAAAACAGCATTTACCTATTGTGCATGAAGCACTGGACACATTTGTAATCCTAACACTTGGGAGGCGAAGGTACAAGGATCAGAAGTGCAAGTTTAACACCAAGTTCAAAGCCAACCTGGGATACATATGACCTTCTCTTTAAAAAGAAAAGAAAAATAGGCTAAAAATAATTTATCCAAATGCTAAATATGAGGTAATTCACTCAAAGAACTAATGTATATCCTTGGAAAGAAATATGACAGAAATAAAAGCTGATGTTGAAGATTACCTATAGCCTCCTGAAATCATCCATGCCACTAAGTCAAATACTGTACATTATTAATAGCAATCATTAGATAATATAAACATATATGTATACTAATATATGTTGCTGTTTTTTAAAAAAGGAAAGGCTGTACAAAAACATATAGAGGAATTATCTTTTTGTGTGTGTGCTTTTCTTATTTCCTTCTACTTCCAAATATGTTACTTTTTAAAAAAAAAATCAATAATCTTAACACAACAAATATGTTGTTCAATAAAATTTACATAAAGTTTGACATTTTATTTTCTTGTTCTAAAAAACCCAGCAAACAAACAAACAAACAAACAAACAAACCCACACTGGTCCTAAGCCCTTCAGGTGATCACCTAGAACACAGGTAATTAACAAAAGTCAAAACCCTTAAGACTTCTACAATCCTACTATTCATTCAACTAGTTCTGCAAATAGTTGAACCAATTAGCCATTCCTTTCAAATGTCTAATGAAACAAAGCTTATGTGGTAGACACCAACTGCCAACCTGACAGTATATATTTGCTTTGGATAGCAGTCTTTATGTATAAAACAAGATCAAACACATATTTTTAAGTGTTCTATAGAAAGAGATTTAGTCTGTTATTTGCTTTAAGTTATACCTGCATATTGTTTGGACAATGTACCAAACTTGTAATATAAATAACAGGCTATCAGGAAGGTATTCAGCACCCAAATAACCAGGGAAGTCAAGAAGGAAAATCACGCTCAAGGGTTATGTAATGGACACAACTCATCTGGAATAAAGAGGAGACTTACTTGGAGTAAGTTTAACACCTCTAAGCTATTCCTCTCAAGATCTTGCCCCATCCTTGAGGAAGGGGTGCCAGGGACTACTGAACATGGGGTTTGACGTGTGCTAGACAGGACTTGGGCCATGCCTTGAACCCAGTTTCCTCTTGAAAATCAATGTTTAATCTTTTTAAACTTAGCTTTGAAAATAATACTTCCATTATAATTCAATCAGAAGGGATTTCTTAGTAACAATCCTATATGGGCAGAAAAATATTCTGAAACAGCTCACCCAAGTATTTCCTTGATGTGTGCTATAAAACATGAATGTGTAAGTAGAATTGTTTATAATCCCAAGAAAATTACTGGTTTAGACATTTTGCTTTAAGCCATAACTGAAAGAAAAGTTGTCTCAAAAATATTTCTAAAAGGAACAGTAGTAGTTGAGCAATAGTAGTAGTAATGTGACTAAGAAAGCTGTAGACTGTCCCATCTAAGTACGATGCTAGACAGCTTCCAAATCAACTTTAGATGTGCTGTCTGTCCTCTGGGGCGCTCCAGTCTCTGCAAGCAAGTATGCAGAAGCTCTACCCAAAAATGATCTCTGACCTGCACTACAAATAAGGAGATGGCTTCTTATGGTTAATAGTTTATATCTAAACTTGGTCTTACAAAAAGTAGAAGTAGGCCTAAAGGAGGTGGTGCATCAAATGCACCTAACAACCAGCAGGCAGAGAGCAGAAGAGGAAAGGTCAGGGGGAGAACACAAAAATACAGTCTGCTTGGTACTTATTACATACTGTAGTAGCTACAGTGAGTGGAGCTGTATCCGAACTGTATTTGTCCTCTGCTCAGAGGGCTAAAGCTGCTATGTTGTTGGGCATGACTTTTTAATAAGATACTGAAAGTTTCAGGACCTAGGCAGGCCTGAGACAAATCAGACAGGTCCAAGCCCATCATTTAAAAGTGTGTATGTGCATTTAACTTTGTCTACACTGATTTAAACAGCTTTATTCCTCTAGTGTATGTTATGCCAGAGCAACAACTCATCTAATCTTTAATTAATTGGAAAAATCAGATTACTCTGATTAAGCAGTGATTATATTAATTTTAGCACAGTGAGAAGTTGTCTTTCCATGCAGAGTAATTAAGCAAAATTCCATATATTTTTAAAGCTCTCTGTACATAAACACCTTCTATTCATCTAAAAGTGCACAGCATAGACTGCTAAACTTAAGCAAGAGCACAGATCTCTTCAAATACAGCAAATGAAAAGATGGTTAGAAGTCACTTACTTTCACACAACCTAAAACAATACTGTTAGCACTGTAGTGACAAAGAGGCTCCAAATTACAAAGGTCAGTTAAGTAAAAGAGGGCAGAGGCAGCAGGGCTCAAATGCTGAGAACCAAAACAGAAATAGATCCAATGCAGCACTCTGAGAATGGAGATCAATGGGAGCAGCAGCTCAGGGTCTACCCATTAAACACAGTCCTGCAGACCATGAGCAGAGGTGCTTTCTGCCCCAGCATCTCTTTCTGCTGGTGCCCGGGGCTTGCTTTAATAAATTAATAAGCTCAAATCTGCATTGTTGGAAATAAGAAGATCGTCTACTGCCTCAGTTCAAAAAACTTGGCTGTCATGGTAAAAAAAGTGCAAAGCTGTGATAAAATAAATAAAAGAGAGCATCAGAGTATTTAACTATCGATGATAAGGCAGCAGGTTGTCTTTCCAATGAAAACCACTTTTACAGTAACACAAATGCCCTTGTCTGCTCAACAGTGAAGGACTTAAAAACCCAGCTGAGAAGAGGAGGTAGAGGAAAACTGTGATGCAAGCCATAAAACTGACAAAATATGAGGAACGTTATGATTTAGTGCTGTAATTCTAAGTCCTAGAAGCAGTAAGACTGCTGCACATATATACAACAGCACAACTAATAATAAGCTAGGTATCCAATTGATGAGGTAGTTAGTATTTCCTTAGCTTCGTTTCATTCTATGCATGAAAACCTTATGAAATCAAACAGTCTGCTAGCTCTGCTTCCTTACCTGTGAGGACAGCTTTTGCTGAAGGGTCTGCCAGGTCCAGAGCTGATTTCCCATCAGTGTTCCGAATGTTTGGATCGGCTCCGTGCTGCAGCAGCACTGTGCAGGGAAAGCAGAAACAGTATCTTACCTCAGGGATACAGAGATTATTTACTGGTAAGTGTCGCCTCGGCATGGTGTAGGCATAAACATACATTGCACAGTTTTTTCTTTTTCAAGTAAAAGAAAAAGGAAAGGAAAGGGGAAAAAAGCACTGCAGCAAAGGATCCTCTCTAGAGTACAGCAAAGTTGGCAACTTATGGTACAGTATTATCACATGACTTGACATCATAAACATGAAACGAGAAGCTTGCCCTGGACAGTCCTGCTCTGCCCCCGAGGCAGTGGTGCGGAAGCTATGTGCTTGCTCACTGCCTCGCTGTGAGATGTGCTAGCTGAAGCTGCCCTGTCTTTACTACCACTGTGAATGCTTGTTGTTGCTGCTGCTTCACTGCTGAATTTCCCAATGCTTCCTTTCCTTGGAAGAGTTATAACACTGTGCAGGCTTTTAGTGGCTCACCGCTTACATAGGAAACTCATCATAAACACACTGGCTTGCTTCCAGAAGTTTAACTGACACAGTAATGCATGCAACTCCAGCTCTTGCAGACATGTGACAAAAACCCAACTATCTGCTATATTAATGATCCTCCATCAGATTTTTAGAGATAGAAATTCAGTCACTTGAAGTGCATGTTACCAAGCCACGTCATGAAAAAACAATCACAGACAGCCCTTCAGATTCAGAAGCTCTTATAAAAGGATGGTCAGGTAAATAAAACATGGACAGGGCATTTTGGTAAGCTACAACATTCCTAAGCCATCTCTGCTGTGTAAGAGTAGTGGAGGCTGGAGTCTGGTGGTGTGCTATCACCTACTGATTATTTAGACATGTAAACTAAGCATCTCTAATCAAATACCTGAAATCCAAAGAGGCGAGGAAAGTGAACCTTTCCGAGAATGTACATACCACACAAGTAGAAAATTCCGTCTGACCTCATGATAGATGGGCACTTAAATATAGATTAAATCACTCTTGGGTTGTGCATACATGGCATATGGAAACAAATCAATCTCACGGTAAGACTTAAGATTCCAGCCTCAAAACATCTCCTTTTTTATATATGCGAATATTCCAAAGTCTCAGGGGGCAGGGCAGGGTGGGCCTGAACTTTGACGAAACATTTTGGTCTCAGACATTTCAGATAGGTGATACTTAGATTTTATATAAGATCTTTAGGGGCTGAAATAGTAGCTCGGCTGGTAAAGTCTTGTTACATAAACATGAGGACCAGAGTTCTGACACTTAGAACCACGGAAAAGGTAGGCACAGCAGCATTCATTTGTAACACTGAGATGGGATGTGGGGACAGAAAGGTCCCTGGAGCTAGCTTGTCATAGTCTAGACAGAAAGTGTATTCCAGGAGAGTGATGAGGAGAAACAATGGATACCCTCTGGTCTCCATAGACACAGGTACTCTCATGCATGCAAACACTCCTAAAAAGCAATGCATATGCATACTGCTCCCCACTCCCCACTGCTTAAAACTGTACAGTTACAAGCTTTGAGCCACTGCTGATAATCCTCAAATTTTCATCTAGAGTTCTACACTAAGCCCACACATTCTTTTGGAATATTTGGAAGGTGACCTTCGTACTACTAAGTACTGAGTCCTGATGTTTATAGAGCAGGTTTTTTTGTGAAGCATAAGTCATCAAATTGATGGCTTTGCTACAATGAATAGCCGACAGAGGTATGAATTCACATCTCTTGATTTAGATCTGGGGTAATTTCACAGTTGCAGTATTAAAACTAACCATGGCTTGAGAAGATGCAGCGGGATCTTACAGACTTTCTACAGCCATCGTTCTAACACCTGTGGTTTTCTATGGCTTCAGTTGTCTATAGCCAATCATAGTCTAAAAATAGGACATTTCAAAAAGAAATATTTGTAAGTTTCAAACCATGCACCATTCTGAGTAACCCACTCCATACATCCAAGAAGTGGACCAGTCTTTTGTCCAGTGCATTCACACTACATGTACTACCTTCCCATGAGTCACTTAGTAGTCATCTAAGCTTATCACTCTGGCACAGTACCACAGGGCTAATGTTCAAGTAACCCTTATTTTACTTAGTAATAGCCTCAACAAGTAAGAATAGTAATCCCAGTAATCCAAATATGTTAAAAGCAGCTTAACATGTTTTCTTTAATTGAGAAGATGAAAGTTCTCAACCTAAATGAAGAGAAAAATGTGTATTTAGATCTACAGCAAGGGCAGATCTATCACAAAGACACTGAGGGAGCAGAAAGAAATTCATGCTAGTTATGCTATTGCACACCTTGGTAATCAAACCCTAGAGCACACTTACAATAACATTCACTATAATAATTGTCTTAATACTAGACAACACTGCTAGTCAGTGGTGTGTAATGCATTGATTAAACTTCAGTATAGGTTACTTGCACATAGTTTATATGTATAGGAAAGTATAGATACAGATCTCAGTACCATCCAAGGTTTCAGGCATCTACCATGATTCTTACCATGTGCCCTGGGTACACTGGTGGGGAGGAGACTGCTGTGAATCATTTAACTCTTGAATGCAGCAATAAACAGTATCATTTTTTTCAGATGTTTCTACTTGAGTGAAGTGTTAAGGAATGAAATAGTAACACAGTATCAAGCTGTTGTTACTTATCACCCTGATGGCTATCACAGGTGGTCAGCAGCCATACATCTGGAATTAACTAAAAATCCAAGCAGTTGGGCACACCTGTGAGGAGTTTTTAGTTAACTGGTTCATTTGAGGTAGGAAGACCCACCTTAAAACCAGATCGAGGTCACAACACCTACCCTAAATCTGGGCCAAGCTTGTAGGTAGCCTACATAAAAAGGGTATACAAAAAACTTTTGCTCTTTGCCTGCTTGCCCTTATTCTCACTGGCAACTTCACATATTCTGCTGCTGAGACATTCCTTCATGGGTATTAGAGCCTGCTTCTTCGGGATTCTGATGTGTAGTGATGACCAGCTGAGATATCCATCCTTGTGGACTCAACAATTCTTGGGATTTTCCTTTGACAGACAGTCACTGTTGGACTGAGGTCTGTGAGCTGCTCTAGTAAGTCTTCTGTGTATATGTAAATTCCCCTAGGGAAGCCTGACTACATAATCAAGATGAAGAGCTTCTGCAGATACTTTTTTAAAGTTCCAGACTGGTCTAGAAGGCATCTCAATAATAAAGCAGACTCAAGACTCAAAGAAAGGTAGCAAATAAGTCTGCTTCAGTTGTTGAGTGACATGTGCAAAGGTAGAGAAACAAAAGAAATGGCTACCACTGGCTTTTATCCCTATTTGGGAATAATACCAGAGCCTTCTTTAAATGGAGGTGAAGGCATTTTTATTTAGCAGAATATGACAATTACATAATGGGAACTTTGATTCAGCAATTTTTAATAAGTGGTAGAAGGCAAAGTATTGGAAGTCTGACTGCTCCTCCAAAAAGGAACTAAATCCTCACAATCTTTCTAATAGTGAGTAATTAACCTAACTATTTCCTATTTTGCAAGAAAAGTTGGCAATTTAGTCTCAGTTTTATTCTGAGTTAGGTGATTTCAAAAGTAGCAACTGTTCTGCTTGAAATGCATGGCTTTAAAACATTTTGTGGTCTCTCTAACTCTTTCTTGAACCAAACACAGGCACATCCACTGCAGAACAATGTTGCAACATGAAGAACCAGTTGAATTTCTTGATTCAACTGCTGCTAACAAAACCCATATTAGAAAATATTTAACCATCTTGAGTTTATTAGTCACAGGTCACAAAAATTAACTCTATAAAGTTTAGGTGTAAAGGTACCTGCAATTAAAATAACAGGGGTCTAAATTTTTCTTTTACAGTGCTGAGAAGAGTAAATGAAAAAATAAAGCAGTATGCAGAGAGGCTGGGCTTAGAGTCTGACAATACCCATTACTCATTAGCTACTTAGAATACTTTTTAAAGGACATATTAAAATGCAGAACTTCTAGTATGCAAGTTCCTCCAAAAGCTAAAGATCAGTTTAGCCACACATGGCAACTATCTCATTACTGGGTTACCCACCCCAAGATCCCATCCACACCACACACCACACACCACACACCACACACCACACACCACACACCACAGACATGTGCAGATTAGTGTACACTGCAGCACTTCTCACAGCAGCTAAGTTATGGACAATCTGAATGGCCTTCAAGGGGGAAATGTAGAAAGGAAATGTGCTGTCCATACACAATGGAGCAGGCTGCGACTATGAAAGTCCTCGCTGGTGTTTCATTGTATTCTTGGCAGGGATTTGTGTTGGACTACATTCTAATATGGGAAGAACAGCATAAACAGAAGCAGGGGTGACAATGGTGCCTCCCAGGAAAGGAAGATGGAACTTTAGAGGTTGTATTTATAAAGACTCAACTCTGATGCCTAAAATGTACTTTCCAAGTTCATTGGAAAGTATCTTTCCAATGAAAGGTGTTTTAACCATCAGCACAAAATGTATTTGGGATTCATGATGTATGGTCAGAACATCACAAGCCTCTCAGAGTATGCAAACATAATACAAAAGTAAGATATGAACAATCTAGAATGCAAATTAGTAAGTATTACAGTACTCTGTAACTTCCTTTTCTTTTATTTCACTTATTTATTGTGAAATGGTTTCACTACATGACCCAGGCCTCAAACTCATGATCCTCTTGCCTCAGCCTCACAAGTTCTTAACAACTTATGCTATGATATGATCCAACTTCAAGATATGATCCAACCTCAACCACTACATCTTGACTCTTCCCAGTTGTCTGCTGAGGGACACCAACCTTATCATCTTCTTTCCAAGTGGGAAGGCTAGAAAAACTATGGCAGCTGACACCATAGATAGCTATAACCAAGGCAGGACCAACTTCTTAAAAACATTACATATAAACTATGACACGGACATGTGATTTTCCTACCCAGTTTCTACTTATTTAGCTAGAATTTTTACTCAGATTCAGAAAACACCACTTTAGCCACTTGTCATTTCATTTTTCAACACTATTGAATTTACACCTACATCATTCTTACAAATTCAAAAGAAAGCTAGACATAATGCAAAGCTTCAGTGTGCCAGACTCTAGAACACAAAGCTCTTTAGAACACACTCTATTAACCACAGATAATTTAAGAAGTCAGAATTGAGACCATATGAGTCTTCAAGCTAAAAATATAGCATGTCATTTAGAGTAAACATCAATAGCCATTTAGGGTTTTTCTTTAAGTGACAAAAATCACAGTATTAAAAACATTTTTAAAATATGTGAATTTAGAGTCTAAAATTGTTCATTGATACTCAAATTCAAGTTCTATGTTCAATGTTTTGCAAATAGCTTACTTTTCAGGGATGCAAATATACACTTCTTAAACTAAGTTCCAAAAACTGAACCACATAAAACCCTTTTTAAAAAGCTTTGTTATTTTTTATTTTATGTGTATACATGTTTTGCCTGTAGGTAAGTCTGGGCACCATGTGTATTCAATGCACCACAGAGGCTAGGAAGAGGGTTGTGAGCTGCCACGGAGGTGCTGGAAACTGGCCCCCCTAGGTCCTCTGAGCCATCTTTCCAATCCCAAGGGCCAATTTTCTTAAGCTATTTTTTTTTAAAATACGCTGCAATAATCCTTAACTTTTCTACTACATTTACACAATCTACAATGTGGAGGCAACAGGGAAATCTCTAATTCTATCATGTGAATCCCAGGGATTAAATTCAGGCCACAAGGCCTGGTGGCAAGCATCTTTACCTCATGAGCCTTATGTTTTGTTTTTCTAAGCAACAAAAATTTCCATTCTTTAGCAAAATCCATACTAAAGAACCAAATTTAAACAAATACTCTAAAAAGTTAGAACTCTCATCAACATACATGGGATATAAGCAACGGGGGGGGGGGATATATGCTAAGACTGTTGCTCATTTCATAGAGTTTGTATGCCCACCATGCACGATAGCCTGAGTTTGATTCCCAGCACTATACAAAACCAAATATGGCAACAGCGTGCCTGAAATCTCAGCACTCTGGAGAGGCAGGATGATCAGAAGTTCAAGGTCATCTTTGGCTACAGAGTAAACTCAAGGACAACCTGAGTTATGTAAGACACTGTCTCAAAACACAAAAACAGATTGGTAAGGGACAGAAATGGAGTGTTCTTTCTTTTTAATTGAAATATATAGTACATCCTTGCTTACTTACAGTAATAGTTCCTTCAATAGAAAAACATATTTAACAGAGTAGTATTATATAATGGCATAAATTATACCATTAAAATAATGTATAAATATAAAAGTATTTTTCACTCAAGATATGCATTACTTATTAGAGCACAAAAAGTAGTCAAGCTACTAGGGAGATTAAATGTCACCATTATGTTAGGTTTTTTTTTTTTTTTTTTTTTTTTTTTTAAACCATCAGAAGAGTTGATTTCCCACTAACAGTAAACATAAAAATTCAAGTAACCTCTGCTAATGTATATAATAATGTAGCTTGTAGAATTTAAATTAGATGTAAAGGATAAGTATTTTCAATTTTGAGAAATGGCCAACTCACTTAGGTGGTAAGCAAAGAAAGTAAAGAGATTTAACAAAAGCTAAATGCAACTTCAAGCCATCCAGTAGCTACTGAGACAGTTCAAGAATTGGCAGCAGGAACTTGAGGGTAAAGGGAATCCAAAGTAGGACACATGGAAGACACTGTTGTTCTGAAGCCAGTTACGGACTCAGGCAGATAAAAAACTGTCTTTCCTAAGTGTGATGGAGTAAAACAGCAGCGTGGAAAGCCCAGAACCTGCCCCAAATTAGTGACTATAAATAACATTATCCCCACATCATGAGGAGCTTATATCTCAGGATGAGGACAGGTAGGTGTGAACTCGTCCTGGGTACCCAAGGACACCTGAGGCTTAAAAGGATCACATAGTTGCTCCAGGGAAAAACATGCCAGAGGGGAGGAACACTGAGAGAAATGGTCCTGGCCTCCAGAGAGTATAGTTTACAGACGTCACTAACACACCTACTACCGCTAGCACAACAGTGGCCTCCTTAGGCTACCTTAGCTAGAAGTGACCAGCATTCCGCAGGTTAGGGGGTCTTTAAGGTCAAAATTACCGTCTTAATGAAAATGTTACTTCCTCATGTGTTAGCCTCTGCAGCACTGAGTACTAATCACAATGCAGGGTGTATAGCCGCTGAGCCAGCACATGCTAAGGCTGTTACCAAAGTGCAGCAGTGATCATCAATTCCCCCCCACTATGCACTTGGAATCAAAGGTATCTAGGCCACAGCTTATTTTACAGAGTTTTGCACAAGTAGAAAACAATTCCACTACATTATCATTTTCATTTTGAGAAAATGCTTCAACAACCAACACTCAGAACAAAACCTCCCCAACTTCAGGCTGACTACACATATGAAGAAAAAGGACAAGGTGATCTGGTCAGAAGAGGCAGGAGCAATCACTGGAACCGACAAACCATGATGGATCAAATTTAGTAAAAATTTGGGGGCAACAATTATATAAGCATAAGTTCAAAAAATTAAAGAGAACGAATGCTTTGGGGGCGAAAAAACAGAAACTGAAAATCAAGCAAGAAATTAGAAAATTGGAAAGCTGAAGGACTGACACCAAAACTTAATACTAATGCTACATATAAAGATTAAATGGTACAGAAGACACCTCAGGAACAGATCAGTAAACAAAGCCAACCCATTTCTCAATAAAAAAGACATGATGACTGTGGTGGTTTGAATGAGAATGGCTCCCACAAGCTCATATATTTGGATGCATAGTTGCCAGTGAATGGCACTGCTTGAGTAGGGTTGTCTGTCACTGGGGGCAGGCTTTGAGGTTTCAAAAGCCAACTGCCAGGTATGCTCTCACTCTCTCCTTCCCTCCATCTCTCCTCTCTTCCCCTCCCTCTCCCTCCTTACTCCTCTCTGTGTCCTGGGATCAGGAGGTACCTCTCAGTTAACACTGCAGCACCATTTGTGTATGCCTGCTTACCTGCCTGCCGTTATACTCCCTGCCATGGTGCTAACAGGCTAGCCTTCTGAAGCTGTTAACATGATCCCTATTAAATATTTTCTTCTATCAGCTGCCTTGGTCATGGTGTCTCTTCACAGCAACAAATAATTTGTCTATTCAATAAATCATGCTGGAACAGAAAAGTAATTTTTACTTTCAAGGAAAAATATATCAATTATTGAACAGAGATGGCAGGCAGGAAAGGTACCAAAAAACTTGGTAAACTGATAAAAATGTTCATTTTGAACACAGTGGTAGTTCCAGGGGTGAACATGTTTGTCAATACAAAAAAAAAGTGCTTAAAATACTCATTTTGCTTCATTATCTCAGACTGAATGTTGCTTTTATATATACTCGATAAGCTAAAACCTTCTGAGGGCTTAATTAGACTAGAAATAGTTAATGATTAAATTATTGAGAAGAAAATTAGATCAGTGGGTATTTTCACCAATACAACAGGGGAAAGAAATAAATGTAGCAGACATGAACGGAATCACAAGTTCTAACACATGCTGTCAACTGCCATTTAAGTAAAAGCAAACCAAAACATAAGGCCATACTTAGGAGCTAATGTCTGATCACTAATAAAAGAAGCAATCAACAGGTTCAACAAGTCTCCAAATGATAAACTCATTAATCATGTAGAAAAACAAAAACTGTCAAACAGAACTCAGGAACAAAGCCTACAAGTAGCTGACAACTCACCAGAAACCATGGGAAGTTGACAAAGTAACAATATAAACTACATGTAGTCATTTTTGCCAGGCTACCTTAATATAGATCTACTCTTCCTTATCACTGTTCCAACTTCTAATAAAACATTCACTTTATTTTTTAATATTTATTTATCTCTGTACGTGTGTGTTTGTGAATGTGAACTGCCATGTTGTATACCTGTGAGGGTTCTAGGGCAACTCTTTCCTTCTACCATGTGGCTTCTGGAGATCAAATTTGGGTTGCTAGGCCTGGCAGCAAGAGCTGTTTGCCACTGAGCCATTTTGCTGGGCCCCCACCATTAACTTCTTTAGTCACAGAAAACGCTATATACACCAGATTAAATATGAAGTCTACAAAGAGTCACTCAGCTCTGCTCTCTCTCAATGCATTCATGTTCATTGATATGCATCAAAGAGATAAACATTTCTTTGATGCTCAATGGTGTCTTCTGCACTGAATGATTAGCAACAGTCACTGAGTAAAGCAAGCTGCCTTCATCTTAATTAACACCCTCTGGACGAACCAGAGAACGTCATTGCACAATGTCTAATGTGACCTACTTATAAAGCTCTTTCAAAATGAAAAGGACAAATATTCCCATGTAATAACTGGGGAACTAGGCTGGTTTCCAGAGTAGAGTTTTAAAGTAATAGCTGTGTTTTAGATTGGTCTCTTTACTCATGGTTTTCCAATACTCTTGAGATGTGTTATCCCACATGGTCACCTCTAGCACACGTGACCACAACTCCTGAAATGTGTCTTAGGAGTTTGATGATGTCAATTGTTCCTTGCACTTGATTTTGGTCAATTTAAATTTTAAAACCCTGGTAGCTGATAGTTACTAGCAAGCTTTTCATGTGCTTATAACACCTTAGGCATGTGAAATTACTTCATGAACAGCAATTTTATGAAGTCCACATGCAGATTAACTATTACTCACAAAGCTGGGTGTGATGGTACACACCAATTATCCCAGTACCTGGGAAGCTGAGGCAGGAGGATTATCATTGAGGCTAGCCTAAGCTACATAATGATAATCAGGCCAGCCAAAATTGCATAATAAAGGCTTATCTTTAAAAAGAAAAAACAAAAAGATATGTATACATACTCATATACACACAAACTCATGAAAATTTTAACTGCTATGCTTTAAGTATGAGCATATTTCAGAATTCTAGTTGAAAAAATGTAAATGTTTTATAAACATTACATAATGAAGTAGTATTTTGTAGGTGAGAAAAGTCAGTGAGTTGGTCATCACCTATTTCTTTTTAATGTGGCTACTGGAGAATTTTACCTTCACATGTGTGGCACTGTACTTCTATTGACCAGTGCTACTTAGAACAGAGATGTCTCTACTCTGAACCCACTAACAGCCTGGAGCAGACACTCCCTACCTGGAAGGCAATGACTCCATTATGCTGCTTACTTTGCATGAATTCTCTTCAGCTCACAGAGAAACACAGGGACTGCAGTTAATCTGAGTGTCCAGCTACTGTCTTCTGATCCCTCAAGGACAGAGAGAACAGGAAGTTGTCAGCACCTCCACTTCACAGTCGTGGGGAGCCTTCTGAAGCCTTGCCCTCTCATCTGGTTCTTCGGTCTCCCTGAACTCCTGATGCAGTCATTTGGACCTCTTTCTTCCAGTGTCATCCTTTTTGGTGTGTAGACTAGGGGGGGAGAGAGGTGGGGGAGGGGGAGACACGGGACAGAGGGGCTGACAACTTGGATTTATCTTTCACTTTGCTGCCTTCAGCTTCCTGCACCTTTGCTGAAGTAGGCGGCTCTTACATGGAAACTGGTTTTGTAGGTATTTAACAGTTGGGAACTATCCCGCACCTTCTAAGATAGTTAACAGTAACCCAGACTCAGGCACCCTAGGTATCAGTAGCAAGTCCTGTTGAGACAATTGAAACTATTCCTCCGTACTGCTTAGAGAAAGAACTAGCCCAGGCTGAAGGGATCTCTCTTTGGGTTCTTCAGGACCCCACACCCCTCTAACACAAAGAAACAAAGTGGAGCACATTTCTGAACAGTTTTATATGTATAGCTACTGTAATATTTCATCTAAGAAAAAAGTTCTGAGGTTTAAAACATAAAAACACAAATAAATAATAAAACAGTAAAATCATTAACAGTCTATTCCTTTGTATTTGAGTGCCAACTTTATGGAAACTATTTTCATTACAAGGAATACAAGTTATTTTAATAAAAAGGTTTCTTAAAGAATAGAGAGAGACCTCATCAAAAAGGAAAGTGGAAGTGTGCCTGTCCTAGTTAGGGTTAACTACTGCTGCGATGGGATGCCATGACCAAAGCAAGTTAGGGAGGAAAGAACGGGCTTACTTGGCTTACACTTCCAGGTAACAGTTCATCACTGAGAGAAATTAGGGCGGGAATTCAAACAGGACAGGAACTCAAAGCGAGCAGAACCCTGGAGGCAAGAACTGATGCAGAGGCCATGGAGGCATGCTGCCTTGCTCCCAATGGCTTACTCACCTGCCCTCTTAAAGAAAGGATCAGGACCGCCAGCCCAGAGGTAGCCCCACTCACAATGGGCTGGGCCCTCCCACATCAGTCACTAAATGCACTATAAGCTTGCCTACAGCCCAATCATGGAGGCATTTTCTCAATTGGAGCACCTTTCTCACAAATGGCTCTAGCATAAAATTAGCCAGCACAGGGCTGAAAACTGTACCATCTTGCTGTCTCCCCTCATTTCCCACAAATTCATTCATTGGCATCAGCAGACTCCTAATTCCAAATTTTCACTAAAAAGAATTTAATTCATCTTGGCTCAGTTTCTGTTTGTAGACTTTTAAAGTTTGTTCAGGGAAGCAGAAGGCAGTATACACAGTGGCAATTTGGAAAGGCTTAGTTTTGAAGGAGGATTATCTAGGCTGGTGTCTCAATGCATAAGCTTGCATGAGAATACAATGGGAACACATTATAAGCTCAAAACTAATGCTACTATACATAATAATACAACATACATGGCAAATTGGCAGGTTCATAAAACAAAGACCTCTACTTTATACAACTCTACATTATCTTTGTTTATGAAAAATATTAATGTTTATTACAAATACATATTTTTCATAGAAAGTAGTGATAGTTCTACTGAAAAAAATTATCGTCATGCATGTTGTGTGAACTTGCTAAAAACAACACTTCAGAGTAAGACATAAAAATCAAAGAGTTTTTCCTACTGAGTGACTAACATTATAGGTAAAGTATTAAATAAACGGGGCCAATGTAAAATAAGTCTAATTTAGATTCTGGAATAAATAATGCAGAGACTGTAGAAATAAGCCTTAAATTATGAAACTGCCATGAAGCAACTATTGTGCAAAATTTCAGAGTTTCAGTTATGCCTCTAAAAAGTCTTTTAAAATGCTCAAAACTTCAAGATTCTGCTAACTCTATTATACTTATAATAAATTATCTTATTTCACCCTACTAAACTATTCATCTATGTTTTATTACATAAATATCCATATGCAATATTTTCCCTTGTACCTCTATGCTCAAAAATTGGATTCAACTAGGGGAAAAATATCTAAATTTACATAGAAGAATTCTCCCATTTGTGATTTGAATTATATTCATCTCCTTCAATGTTCCGGGCCAGACATTGGTATTAAATTTTAGATTTTTTGATTGACAAGGTATCATTATGTATACCAGGCTGTACAAATTCAGGTTAAGTTATAAACTAGATTTTGTATTTAATACTAAAGTCAGTACCCCGAAATCACTTATCTACCCATCATTCTGTGAGACTATAAACTAAGACTCATTAGGGTGAAATAAATTATGACCCAAGCTTCCTTCCCCATGTGATCTCTAGAGGCCAGTTTCCACCTCTGTCCTAAAAGTGAATGTCCTCTCCTAACAACCACATCAACAACTAAACACATGAAGTCATAATTCTGGAAAGCATCATGGTTCCTTCTCATGTTCCCAGTCCCCATACTCACAGGTATTTTTTCAAAAGACCACACTCAAACCTGAGCTCCAAAGCTCTGTGCAGAAAGTGTGTGCCCTCACTCCCTAAATAGGACTCTATGGGTAGCACAACAAATTAAGACAATTTCAGCTTGACCCAAGATACAGATTTCGACAGACAATGGGAAAGAAAGTCTTATTTATACTATCAGAGCTGGGAACAAAATATTAAGCAACTCACACTGAGACTTACTTCCTATGTCTAGCAGCCATGCTACTTGAAAAGGACTGGTAGATTTAAATGAGTAAAGCGCTAGAGTCCCTCCCCCCCCTTTTAAGTCTATAATACAAAGATTATACTTGGCTTTCTAGATTGGTACAACTAAAATCCTTGTCTCCAACTAGAGCTGCCTCTGAAACCCCAGACAAAGTGAGGAAACAGCTCTAAGGTACAGGGACCTCAGGTAACATGGTAGCATGCATGCAAATGCCTAAGCAAGTGAGCCACTTGTCTCATGCCATTTTCAAACAGCACCAATCTTAAGCCACACCTCTCACTGACACACTATTCTGAACTATCATGGCCAGCCTGTTCTAAAGTAACAAATCTGTTATTTTTTTAACATAAACTTCAATATTAGGTGAAGCCCAGCATCACTTTTAAAAACATATCATGTTTTATTGTTATTTGCCTTTTTCCTCTTAACTTTATTATATTTCTTGTAGCATTAGAATGAATTCAAACTAGGGCTTCCTTACAAATTTTAATAACACACAATGAGCAAATATAAGCCTATGTGTGAGAGAGAGATGATATAATCACTATTATCCGGAAGGCCTACTACATAGTACTAAATTTATCAGGCCAATAACTAAACCACATTCACCTTCTTGAAAGCATTTCAACACCAGTAGGCAATAATGGTAGCATTCCTTACTGTTCTCCTTCTTAAGCGTACAGTATGGAATTTTGCCAAGTGCTGTCCAAAAATGTTACACTAAAATTTAAAATACCCAAGTTTACTGTTTATATGGAAAACTGATGCTAAAAATGAAGATGAGAGTTCTTCTTAAGGACAGAGAATAATGAAACAAATGGAATCAAATTCCCAAAACTAGGCTGGAAATGGCTCAGTGGGGCTGAGTCTAGATTCCCCAGACCCACCCAATTCAGACAGCTCACAACCGCCTGTAACTATTTCCAGAGAATCCAATGCTCTCTTCTGGCCTCTGTGGTAATTGTACCACATATCCACCCAGGGACACACATAATTAAAATTCAAAGCTTTGTTAAATTTCCTACAAATTTTTCCAAGGAGTGTAGAAGCAAAAGGTCACAAATGCTCTTTATAACTCATTTATGGATGATACATTAACAGATAATGTGACAGGCTAAATCAGGAGTGCGAGTGGAGTAGCCTGGTAGCTAAAACTGCTATGGCTCGCTCTCATTAAGAAGCTGTCACTTTCCAGGCCATTAGCCTTAGTGTGATTAAGGCCTACAGACTCTTAATGAAAGCAATGCTCTGTAAGGCAGGGCTTCCAAAGTCCTACCTGCTTCCCCATCCCACAGAGAACTGTTAATGAGGTCACTGGTTCACATACATCTAAAGTAGGTATACCTTAGCCAAACATTTACAGACAATTACAAAGACACTGACTACAAAATAATTTATTATGCAGTCTTATATTTATTAAAGAAGAAAGTAAACTTGCATACTAATGAGATGGAAATGCTTGTTTACTGTTACATAAGGGACATCCTGTCATGGTGGTACATACTAGTAACTCCAGCACTTGGGAGGTAGAGGTTAAAAAAAAAGTCAAGAACTCAAGGTCATCTCCCACTGGATAGTAAATTCAAGGCCAGCCTGGGCTACTGGAGACCCTGCCTCAATAAAACGTATGCGTGCGCGCGCACACACACACACACACACCATTTTATTTAATATCTAAGAGGTTGCACATTGTCAACATCTTTTGGAGTTACAGTATTTTGATTTTATAATTATCAATGCTAAGAATGTTACTTAACATAAACATGTAGTATCAAATGGCAGGTATTTAGGAGCTTCTCAGAAACTGATGCAAATTGTCCTATCCTGGAATAAAATTCATTGAATATTTTTTATGAAACTCAAGTCAGCAACTCAAACAGCAATTTTTAAAATCAAATATTCTAACATAATATAGTTCAATAATGCTAATTTGATACATGCTGAGGGAAGATAGTAGGGAAGTATTAAGGCCTTTGTTTTCTTAAGTAATTAAACTACTATGCTCTATAAGAGGGAAAAACTTGCTGGACAGTGGTAGAACACGTCTTTAATCCTAGCACCTGGGAGGCAGAGGCAGGTGGATCTACATTGAGTTAGAGGGCAGCCTGGTCTACAGAGCAAGTGCTACGAGAGGCACTAAAGCTACACAGAGAAACCTTGTCTGGAAAAACAAAACAAAAACAAAAACAAAAGAGGGAAAACCTTTGTAAATTTTGTACATACAGTAAGAACACTATTATAATGTGATAGCCTCAAGTCTGAGTCAAGATGTTTCAGGCAGTACCCATGATGAGATGTACAGTGAAAAGCGTGGATGTTGCTGTGATCAGTGAAGTCACATGGTACAATATGTGAAGGTATAGCAGAAACAAATCGGGTTCACTATGCATTTCATTTTGAATTCAATTTTGGTTACTGTGCACCCAGAAACTTACTGCTGCCAAGTTTTTCACAGCCCTCCCCATTCAAATTATGCAGCCCCACATGGGGCTGTAACCCATAGTTTATAAAGATGGGCTTTAGAGCACTAGTTATAAAAGAGTAACGAATGGGAAACAGTCCGCAGTGACCTAAAACAAATGACTGATCAAAACAATACTCTGTCTACAAAATTACTGAAAGCTTCAAAGTTACTCTGTATTAAACCATGCCCTAATAATTTGTAACATATAAAGTTTAAATTGAAAGTAAAACAATGTAGACTACACAGAACAACCACTCTATATAGTGATTATGATCATGGTAACTGTTCAACAGCACTGCCTGAGAGAACTTGTACAATAACCTATTTCTACACCCGCACTGTACATATGGCAGCCAATACCCAGATATAACAGCAAGCACTTGAAGGACAACCACTATCATTGATAAACTGAGTATTAACAAAAACATATCCATCTAGCCAGACAGAAAAGGAGGTGTAACAGTTATTAGTGAACTTTCTAACTCTTCTTTGATGAACATCTGCTACTTCTAAAACTACTCCTAAGGATAAAACCCAGAAAATTTTATTAGTTTTAGATATATGACATTTAAAACAGCAGGAGATGACACTGTACCCAAAGGAGCCCAACATGCAGTCTACCGCCTCCTCTCCCATCCTTACATCACTCCAAGTTTCAGGGTAAAAACTTCAGCAAAGGAGAAGTCATCAGACAATATATGCTACAATTGTTTATATAAAGAAACAGATGTGCAAACAGTTACAAGAACCCAGAGAATACAAGTACTACAGGGAAGAGTTAAATAGAAATTTGATTAGTCATATTTACTGCAGCATGATTCACAATAGTCAGTCTAGATGCCAATCAAAAGCCAAATGGTTAATTGTGGCCATATGCACAATGGCATATTGGTCAGCCATAAAGAATAAAATCATGTCATTTGCAGAAAAATAGATGGAACTGAACATCATCATGCTAAGCAAAATACGCCCCAGACTCAGAAAGAAAATATCTGACTGTTCAAATGCTGAATCCAAATTAAAATATATTTTATTTGGGTTTTTAAAGACAGAGCCTCTCTGTGTATCCTTGGCTGTCCTAAAACTCACTCTGTAGACCAGGCTGGCCTCGAACTCACAGATCACCCTGCCTCTGCCTCCTGAGTGCTACACCACCACCATCCAGCTAAAATATATTTTATATATATACATATATCATAAAAGTAGAAGGTAGTTTATATTGTGAGGAAGGAGTCTAAAGCAAGTAAGGAGGATGATACAAGAGAGAGTAATAACGACCAATGTGGTAAACATCTTTCATATTCAGAATAGATATTTAAATAGATTTATGTCCATACACAGCTATATGACATTAAAGCAGAAGTGAAAACTATTTGGCAGAGGAAGGTGACTATCAGGAAGAGGGAGGAGAACAATGGAGGGAGACCAGGGGGAAATATGAGTCAAGTGCAATAATACACACACACACACACACACACACAAATGCTATAATAAAACCCATTATTTTGTACACTTAAAAAAAACAATAAAAATCTTGTTTAAAAACCTGTTTTCAATTTGGAAGATAAATTATAGTTGACTATTCAAAAGCTAAACTAAAAGATGTAAAGATAAAGGTTTAAAAGAAATTTTTTATGATTAAAATAGTCTTTAAATCCCCACCAAGAACAAAGGAACTTCAACCCCAAACCGATCTCTATCATAAGTGCTCTGTGTCAGCTCTACAAAGGAGCAACTTACTCCTTTTTCTTCCAGAAAACAACAGTAGTCAATCTGAATCATGAGTCTAGTGCAGAAGACATAAATAGTAGTGAAACTTCTTGCCCAAGTACTTTGAAATAGCTCAAGAAAAACCATAGCTCTCTGGGTAATCACCCCAAATCCTTTTCATTCTACTGGGGGACCTCAACTTCTCATCTGAGGGTGGCAATTCAAGGATTCACTGTAGAAGTAACAACAAAAAAGGTTCAACTGCCCTCTTTTGTAGTTTCTTCCTATGAAGGCTAGCTTCAAACCTATTTTGCATCCAAGGCTGGCCTTGAGCTCTCCATCTCCTGAATGCTGAATTTACAGCTATGTACACTTGGCTGAATGCCTGTTCCTAAAAGAAAATCAATCACAACCAAAAGTCAAGACATGATCAGAATAAACACTCAACTATTTATCCTGGTAAGTTATTTGAAGAAAAAAAAGAAGAAGAAAGAAAAAGAAACAATTCATATTTGGCTATAGAATGGGCTTATACTTAAAAATATTTTTCCTGGTTCATTTCCTTATCCATAATACAGATAGATGGGGGTGGGTTGGGAGGGTGGACCAATCTGATTAAGCTATCTTCTTGTGAAATGCTTTGTGACTCCATATCTACTTCTGGTAGAGGATCAAATACACTCAAGTAATGGGCAATGAGATTATGAAAGTGAAACCGATTATTGTTAGCTCCCTGCTACCATGGAGAACTAGCAATCCCTGAAGCAAGGACTAAATAAGGTCCAAGTTGATGGGAGATGTTATTCTGTAAATATGTTTCTCATACTGGTTAATGAATAAAGCACTGTGGCCAATGGGAAAGCTAGATAGGCTGGACTAGGAGACAAGGAGGAAAGAGGAAGTAGTAAGGAGGAGTCAACATGGAAAGCCCGGAGAGGTAGCACGCCAGCGCCACTTGGGCCAGTAAGATGAGCCACGTGGAAATACTTAGAATAGTCAAAATGGGTTAATCTTTAAGACAGAGCTAGCCGGTAAGGAATTTGGAACTGGCCAACGTATTTATATCAAATACAGAGTCTCTGCATGTTATTTGGAGCTGGCGCGGCAGTGGGACCAGACAGGCTGGCGGAAAACATACATGCTACACCAAGTAGAATACCATGGGAACACATTACAAGATATTCAGCCATCATTACATTCTCACATTAAAACTTTACCAGTTCTAGATGAGCAAGTAGGCCCTAGTCCTATGGCTGCACTGGGAAAGTAAGCATATCCAGTGGAGGAAGACAGCTACCTTCCTGAGATACCAGTGAGAAGTGGAGGCTTACAACGCACCAAGACTATAGAAATGAGCCTGCCGCCATAGTCGACACACATTTCCTGCCTCTCCTCACTGTGGAAGTATGGAAAACTAAGAACTCTACCAGAGCAGGTAACAAAAGAAACAGCTTAAAAGACATCTGGCTCTTGATCCAACAACAGCAATGTTCAAATGTTAATGGGATATTAAAGGAAAACAGAAGTCTGAGAAATGAACCCCAATTAACAGAAAGATTCAGTAACAAGACAGAAAGTAGCCCATTTCCCTAAACACTGTTTACTTCCAAACAGTGGGATCAAAGAGTCTTCTCAGAAATTATGATATAATCTATTTTCGAATTAAACAAAACCATCTATCTGTTCAATCTTGAAAGTCATACAATACTAGAGTTTTCATACAAATAGCCACCTCTTCCATTTTAAAAGTCTACCCTCCACAAGCTATTACAATGGAGAGACCCTCACAGATACTACTTTCTTACATTTCTGCTATACAAGTGAAACTATAATCTTATTTTATTATAAGCCACTTGTAATCTACAAATAATTTACCAAACAGGAAAGGACTATATTATTCCAAGCTAGTAAAAAGACAAAGATATGTTCTACATACTTCACTAAAACTAAAAACCTTTTGTATGTCTACAGACACCAGTAAGAAAACCAATAGCAAAGTAGGCTGACAGAAGGCATCCACAATATACACAGCAAACAAGCACCACAGCCACAACACAAGAATTCTCATACCTCTAAAAGAAAAAGAATAAAAACAAAACAGTGAAAAGATCTGAAGACACTTCACAAAAGAATGTAGACAAATGACCAATAAATTCATGAAAGCACATTTAACCAGTGGAAAAATGCCAGCTTTTGCAGCCCAACACAGACTTACTCCTCATGTCCAGCAATTGGTCCAAGAATGCTAGTAATCCTCTAAGGATCCATGCAAACAAATAAAACAGTACATTCACAACATGACATATACATGTCCAGCAGCCCTAGACATAACAGCCACAAAAGGGAAGCTATCCAATGGCTATAGATAGAATACAGATAAGAAAGAAATACCATTCATACACAGAATATAAACACATAAACATTTAACTAAATGTGCCCAGGAAAAAGAAAGGTGACTCAAATAACTGGAAACACATATGAATGAGGCTTGTTTACCATGCTTACATCATCAAAGGCATGATCAAGGGATGTATGGGAAAATGAACGGCCATATGTGAAGGGATGAAGCTGGAACCCCTTTCTCATAACAACATTAATTAATACCAGTCAAATACCTAAACAGTTTGTTGTTCATCAACAGTGATACAATGAAAACCTGTTTGTTCTTCCACAAAGTTAACAGGAAAAGGGATGGACATAGGACATGTAATACTAAGTAAAACCATACAGCTATACATACTTTATGTAAACTTTTTAAATGTTCTCTCAAGGTAAAACATGCTTTCAATCCTTAAACAGGCAGTCTCCTCATGTAAGTCCATGAGGGGCATTACCTTACCAAGAGAGCTGAATTTCAAATTATATTTTTCACTGATATTTCTGTAGGATGTATTCTTTAAATGAGACACTTGGTTATTCAAATACCTTAGTGAAAGATTAAGCATAGATTAAGTGAGGTATGTGACACCTGCCTAAAATCCTAGTACTAGAGAATCTGAGGCAATGAGACTACCATAGCTTGAGGTCTGCTTGGGCTACACAGTGAGTGCCAGGGCAGATTGAATTATATACCAAGACTTTCCAAATTCCAAGACAAAAACAGGGTTAACTCATGACTTAGGACTTGTCAATGTATGTTTAGATTTGATACCTAATTGGACACTGAATGCAACTAAAAAGACTTTGACTGGGTAGGAACTATCTGTAACCTTGATTCTTAGTCACCACATAAAGTAACATATTTTCCCAGGTTCCAGAAACTAAAATATGAATATTTCTGGGCCATCCCATGCTTTTAGTTCCACTAATATCTGCAGGGGATTTGTTTCAAGACTTCCTAAAAAAAAAAAGAAAACAAAATCAAAATTCATTGATACTATATTTGCATATAATTTACATCCTATATATTATTTAATCATCTATAGATTACTTGTCCCTAAAATAATGCAAACACTAAGCAAATTGTTATGGTTTAGGAAATAATAAGATAAAAGAATCTATGTTTTCAGTAAACAAAACAACCTCCAAAATATCCAAGCTGCAGTTGAATAATCTATGAATAAGGAATCTCTAGATACAAAAAGCATACCATGTATAGCATATCACTTCTAATGGTCAGAAACATCTAGAAATACAGCTATAACATATCATATAACACTCCAAAAGGATCTGAATTCAGGTCCTAATTGCTTTCACGGTCCTTAAATGTTTTAGTTTGAACAAAGTAGGGTCTTGGCTCCAAAAGTCTCCTACATTTAATTTTCCTAGAAGGAGGGATGTATGTGTGCATGTGTTTAATTTTGGCTTTTATCTGGTATTTTTAAGCTATCATGGACACCGGGGGAGGAGAGAGGGAGGGAGGGAGGGAGAGAGAGAGGGAGGGAGGGAGGGAGGAAGGAGAGAGAAAGAGACAGAGAGAGACAGAGAAACAGAGAGATTATTCTTTACATCTTCCACTATGGTTGAGACAGGCTGTCATTTCCATTTAGCTTACAAAGCTTCTGGTCTATATGTTGACATAACCAAACATAAGACTCCTGTATGCATTAGAAAACCACAAAGCCCTATATCCTTAGAATTCTTTGATGTCAAACAGGCAAGATGGCCCAGTAGGTACAGGTACTTGCTATGTAACCCTTGTGACCTTGGTCTTATCCTCAGAACATATGTAAATGGAAACAACAAACTCTACCAAGTGGTTGTCAGGTCTTCACATACAACCTGACACATGATATACATTCATGTGTGTGCAAAATACACACAGAGACACAGAGACACACATGCATGCTCATGCATAAATTAAACTTTTAAAATGAACCATTTGCTGTGGAACCAGCAACCTATCCTGTCCCCGGTCACTCAAGTCTTTAAAGGGGGATCTTGAGACTCTCAAAGTATAAGCTTAGATAACACATATATTAAAAACAAAACAAAACATAAAAGAGGTGATAAGTATCAAAGTTTGCCTCAAGTTGAAATGACAGGAAGGTAAAGGATTAACCTCAGAAAACAATACACCACAAAGTGAAAAGAAGTTAACTATTCTTTAGTAGGCACACCATGGCCAGGCTACTACTAGACCTGAAGCAAAAATCTATTGCTACCACCATTACAGAATGGGGCACCTGGCTGACAGAAATCATCCCTCCAGGAAGGGAAAGAAGCATATCTGACCTACCAGTTTCTGCATTCACATGGCATGTGCTCAATGCACACTTAGTTTTCTGGATACTCTATTCTGAGTACAGGAAGAAAGAAGCTCTAAAGAGAGAAGATATGCTGGTTTCCAAAGGACACTTGGGGGTCACATGCAGTCAAAGGATGCCATAAACATTCTAGAGAACCCATTACTTCTATCTTCTTAAGCAGTTCATTTAATGTTACAAGCACTTAAAGTTGAAAATTATATTTTTTTCTCTATATAGCTAAAGAACAGCAATGGAAAAAAAAACAGATTAAAGACTGTTCACATATCAGTACACTTCAAATATCAGTACAGGACAGAAGAAATCCAAGTAACCCACATAGAAAGAAGTTAAAGTTTAGATCTTAACCATGACAGTACTAGTAATGAATGACAGGCATTATTATTATTATTATTATTGAATGCACTATACCTGCTACCCTTCCAAGTCCCACTGGTAATATTGGTAATTTGGTGATGAACAATGTGAATTATGTAGACTATTCCTTTCTGCACAGCATGAAACAGGGTGATTAACTAAGTAGTTACTGGCCTCACAGTGGAAAACGAGGGAGTCAAGGATATAAAAGCAGAGCCCATGCTCTTAGCATCTGCCCTAATGCTTTCCTAGATGGTAGCAATATAATTGCTCTACCCTTATGACTATCAAATGCTTGCTATTCTATTTGAACACAGAGACATATTAGTTCTAAATCATCAGAGTAACATTCTATCAACGAGGTAAAAACATTTTTAAAGTCAGCTTTATACACTGGCCTCAAAACTGTCAGATTCAAACAAAACCAGAAAAGGACAAGGTTTCTAATGATTCTGCCCAGCTGTGCCTCACCAGAATATTTCAGCATTTCTTAACTATGCTTGAGTCCATGAAGTATAACATATGCTATTAGAGGTTTTTCAAAGAGCAAACTAAGAGGCTCCCAAGAGTTAAATACAGATAAGAGTCTATAGTCCATCTTTTATTTTTGTTTGTTTTGAGGCAAGGTCTCATTATGTAGAGCAAGCTGGCTTCAAACTCAGAGATTCACCTGCCTTCATCTCTCAAGTACTGGGATTAAAGGTGTGCCACTATGCCAGGCTACATTCCATCTTGATTTCCATAGCAGCTATACTACATACATTAACTGTAGCTACCCCTTGGTTATATTTTGATAACAATTTCAAAGGCACCCTTCCCCTTTCAACTTTTATACTTGACAAGAACTTAAACCAAGGGCAGGCAATGTGTGCAAAGCCTGTTGAGGACTGCAGGGACTGGTAGCTGCAGAACCCCATTCTTTAAGGTCTTATAAACCCTCCATCTAGATTTTTTAACAGAATAAACATTAAAGAAAGCATTTTCATTATCTATTTGTTGGTACAGAGATTAAGGGAGAAATTAAGAAAAAGTCAGAGGTACAAACAGGAAAGCTGTGCAGGGGAGGCTAGAAGGGTGTTTTTAGGAACCGGAGAGAGCATGAACTTTTGTGACAAATGACTGACCCAAGGTGTCCAGGGCAGTACTGAGAGAGAAGCTACATTAGGCAAAAACAATTATCCAGTTTAACAACAGTTATCACATACAAAAGAGCAAGTTAGAGCTTCAGGATCAGAAAGGATGTTCCCTGCTAAATTCACACATTCAGGTTTAAATTCACACATTCAGGTTTGTCAAGGCAGTTGTTCAAAATGAGTTGATAGGACACGATTGTGTTAGTGCAAGGCCTAGGAGGAGACAATCACCCGAATGAACAAATGGCTTTGAGGGGAACAGTCATAATCACTATTTAGGGAAAATTTTAAGAACATATTAAAAATGCCCTTTGTACTACTTTAGCATAAAGAAAATGTACTAAAATGCTAACATCTGAAAAGAGACAGAAAAACCATCAATGTGTCATCAAAAAAGAATGCAAGCTGCCACAAGCTAAACATATTTCAATCATCTTAAGCATCAAGAAATAGATGATGTCCTCAGGAGGTAAAACATTTGTCATCTAAGAAGCTTGTTTTAGATTTTGAAGTAAAAATGTTAATGCAATGAAGCAAAATCTAAACATGTAAAAAATATAAGAAACAGTAATTGGCTATAACTTCATATGAATTAGAAGTTACTTAAAATGGTTGGAAAGCTAAATTCTGTCTGTAATTGTTTCCTCAGACCTAGTTTGCTTTTTATGGTTGTAATAAAACATCAAAAGCAACCTGGGGAGGGCAGGGTTTGTTTTCTTTACAGCCCATCATGAGGGGAATCAGGGTAGGAACTCAGGTAGGAAGTGAAGTGGAAGTTGGGGAGTGCTTCTTACTGGCTTGCTGAGCCTACTTCCTCAGACCACCCAGGACCACCTGCCCAGGGGTGGCACTGCCCACAGCAGGCTGGCCCTCTCACACATCATTAATCAAGTAAACGCCCCCAAAGACTTGAGTTCCCTCTTTCTAGATGATCCTAGCTTGTGTCAAGTGGACCAGAGCAAAAACAAAAACAACACTAACGAACACCCACTGTAGTGCAGTTTAGTTTTGAACTACTGGATTTGAAACCCATACTCAATGCTTTCCAGCAGCAGAAAACTAACCAGTGTTCAATTTTAACAAATTAAAGACATTGGTTAGAGTACATGATGATTTTCTCTGATCAACCTACAGTATCCAAATATACTTCAAGGCTCTCTGTGGCAAAAGGTTGAATGCAGCTGTTTAAAAGAGACTTGAGTTAACTACATATGAAGAGAACAATCAGCTAACACTGAGTTGCCTTGCTGAGGGATCTCATGTGGATCTTGTTCTTAATCACCTTTGGATCCAGCTCCCTACTTCTGTGTGATGTATACACCTTTACCTATGCTGAGGCGGCACTAGTTACATCACCAAAAAAAAAAAAAAAAAAAAAAAAAAAAAGAAAAGAAAAGAAAAGCCAAGAGTAACTTTAAGTTAAAACGACTGCAAACTTAGATGGCAGCAGTAAGCAGTAATACTCACCGATACAGACATCGATTTTCCCTTTAATGGCAGCTTCATGCAGAGGTGTGTAGTTCCAGTTATCTCTGGCATTCGGATCTGCTCCTTGGCACAGTAACAGATTCACAACCTCAGCATGGCCGAAAGAACAGGCATTATGAAGTGGGATGAGACCCCCATCATCACGAGCATGGACGTTAGCACCCATCTGCAGGAGGTGTTCTACAACATCCTTCCTTCCAAAACCTGGTGAAAAGAGGTAGAAATGTTATTATACATTGAGTCAAATCTTTAACAGCATCCACACCTATGTACTGAGTCTGTGCCCTAGAGTAAAAGGGTAAAATAAAACAAGCAAAAACATGAGCTTTGTTCAAACTGACCTCCCTTTCAAGAAGCAGAACTAAGGAAAGCCCTTCCCTTGTTAATGAGTGGTTGACTCAGAAACTGTTTCTTAATCGCTTGCTATGGTAAGCAACAGTGTTGGTGACATGTAACAAAAGTACATACATAAAACTTCCAAGTACTTTATACTTAAAAACTGCTGACAAAAAAAATTATGCTTAAATACTCTGACTACTGCTGACAAGCAAACTGAAGACAAATCACATCTAGCACTAAAGAAATAACAGGAATGTGACAGAAACACATGGCAACAGTTTGGTTAAGAGGATTTTGCAGCAGGCAGAACTAACGAAGACATGAGAATAATATTGGGACTGGAAGCCAAACTGTGTACAACAGGTAGTTCAGTGACACCATTTGTGAATGGATTATGAATCTGAGGAACAGGGTGGAAAGTGAGACTAGACACATCTGAAGAACAGAACCAGGCACTGGTAACCAGTACCACAGTTCTGGGTTAGAAAGGGGAAAAGGAGTCAGATAGGCCCCAACGCGGTGTAAAGACTGCAGGAACAGATGAGAAAGGCTATGGAGGGTACCGTCACAGAAAAAAGAAACATCAGGCAAAGTCCCACAGGAGGAGAATGCAGTGAGACCAACAGAAACGGGAAAATGGCCATCCAACCATGAAAGCAATCATACTACAATGGTAAAACTGCAAGCTATATTGCAACAGATTAAAAATGCAAACTGTACACACCAGCATTTAGCAACTTGTCCCACTTTCTGGCTCCACAGCACCTACCTCCACACTAGTACTTACTTGGTCAAATTAGAAACTGGCATCACCCATAAAACTGAAGAGTAGTAAAACACTCATATCTTCCTCCACTTTATGCATACATTAAATGAGACTCGTGAAAAATAGGGGGGAAAGATGTGTTTTCTATAAAAAGTCACTCATTTTCAGGAGAATAAGTACCAAAAAACTCTCCCAAAATAAGAAAATACGATTTCATAAACATGTATCACACAGTCAGAATTATACTTCTCCTGGACAATCCCAAGTTAAGCTCAAGCTGGGGGAGAGGAAATAAGTCAATTTATTTTCATTAGAATAGTACAGCTATCAGGGACTGGAGAGATGGCTCAGAGTTAAAGAATACTGACTGCTCCTGAGTTCAATTCCTAGCAACCATATGGTGGGTCATAACCATCTGTAATGAGATCTGGTGTCTCTTTTGGCCAGACATGCAGACAGAACACTATATACATGATAAATAAATCTTTTTTAAAAAAAATAGTAAAGTTATGAACGGCAGACTAATTGCCATCATCAAGCCATGCTTTTAGTCTGCTGTTCTTAACCCTGACACAACAGTTCAGAGGTAATTAAGAGATTCTACTTAGTCATTTCTAGCCCTTCTTCCCCTTCCTACCACAACTCTATTCCTCCACAGGCTCCTGGAGAATCTCAAGTGTTGTTTTGTTCCTATTGGGATGGAAAGGGCAATGATGGCTATGTGAGGTCAGGGAAAGTCAGTCAAATTCTTGGAGCCTTGGTAAGGAGCTATCAGGTAGCCAAATCTGTCTGCTAGCTCATATCTACAGTAGACATGGGAAGATGGTCAGGAAGACACACAAGCAGCTCCAAGTGACACTACCAAACTAGGACAGAAATCACTTGACTCACATTTGCCACTTAGTAATGGTATTAGAAACCCAGAAAAGCTGTTCACTCTGGTGTTCACTTGTTTATTCAGTTTGTGGTCAGAGTGAGCTTGATACAGGACTCCCAAACAAAAGAGGAAGTAAAGGGGAAAAAAAAAATGCTTGGACACAAAATGCTTACCAGTAAAGCAGAAGCCTCTTCATATACACACACCTACGCATTCCTAGACAAAAATGTGTCATCTGCCCACCAACAAAACAAGTCTTTTACAGCTTGAGCACACAGCTGTCTCAAGAAAATCAAGTTATATATTGGTGAAGAACCAATAATTCAGGGAGAATGAATAACAGCATCTGCCATAGCTTTTTAAGTCATAGGTAGAAATTTGTTTCATTTTTAAGTACCCAAGAAAAATTACTCACACTATTTGAGTCTTAAAAGGTTTTGCAGATATCGGAATGTGATGTTAAATGTTAACTTACCACAAATGAGAATCACCTGAGAGAGTGTCACCTGAGAGATGGACCAGATTACCTTAACTGAGGCAGGAAGACCCACCTGGTGTGACAGCACCTTCAGATAACAGCCCAGATGAAAGGGGCCAGAGAAGGCAGGCTGTCCTGCTGCCATGGCCATCCCTCTTACAGACATGTTTCCTGCTTACAGCTGGGACTCATTCCTTCACTGACAGGAGAAGCGAGTTTCCAGAACCTCCCAGGTTTTTGGCACCAGATGGGACTGCTTAGGCAACTAGGCTCAAGGCCTGAGCAACTAACTGTACTCAGATTCTCAGGGATGAGACAGTTGTTACTATTTCAATGAAAGCCAATTCAATAATAATATCTGCTATCTGTTCTGTTCCTCCAGAGAACTCCAATACACTATATAAAAATGAACAAATTAAGAGTCAAATAAATATAATGGCATACAACTCTAATCCCCAAATTTTGTAGGTAGAGGGAGAAGAAACCAGAGTTTCTAGGTCAACTTGGACTACATAATAAGACCCTCTCTCAAAATCAAAGAACTGAGAAAATGATCCAGTCAGTAAAGTGCTCAGGACACAAGCATAAAGATATGAATTTGAATCTCCTACATGCATGTAAAATAAAAAGCTGTGCACTGTGGTGTGTGCCAGACAGAAGGATCCCTGAAGCTCCTGGCTCAATAAGAGGCCCAGTCTCAAAACATAAGATGGAGGGTGACTGAGAAGGACACCCAACATGGAGCTGTGCCCTCCATATGCACACATGAGTACAAGTGTACACACATGCACACAATAAAAACTAAATTACAAGAACAAAACCAGAGGAGACGAAGAAAACTCCTGCTGCAGTCTAAAAATGGAGACGTAGAAGGCAAGGATGACTGGGTCCTAGAATTCTAGCTGAGTGCCTTAGTCTGTGGAGGTTCCATGAGGGAAAGAAGCAAGTCAACATCTACAAAAGGTCATCCAATATCTGCTCCTCGATAACTGCTAAAGTGATATGATTTGCAAATTTCAGCACATTCTTGCTGCTAAATAATGTCATTATTTCTCATATTCAAAGAAAATTTAAAATAAACACAAGAAAAGCATTGTGCTAGCATTGAAAAGAAAATCTAAATTCAAAACATGTGCCTAACTGAATACACTTAGCAATATTCTTTACTCTGATCTTTAAATATTACAATTAAGGCCATTCAAACTGTTTCAATACTAAATGTAAGGTCACTGGTATTTATTCCTCAAGTTTGAGCTCAAAGATGAGAGTGAAAAAGTCATTCCACTTAACATTTAGCATTTTAAGCTTGCCTACAATTAAAGCCTACAAGAAACAACCTTAAACCTTAACTGTGATACGGACAATATTAACAAAAGAGGAAAATCAAAGGTGCTTGGAGTCTTGTAAACTAAAGTTTTGTATAAATGGCAGTAACAACAGATTAAAAAGGCATTTTTTTCTCTTAACTACCAACAAAGCTACAAACACTGAATTTTTTTCCTTAAGTATTGGAAGATCCACAAACATCCAAAAGACACTCAACGTAACAGTAAGGTAAGTCTGAAATTGTCAAGAATACTGACATAAGTGGCAAAGATAGACAGTTTGTGACAGATGACCTACTCAATACCTTAAAAGGGAAAATATTACAATGGTCGATTGTTTTACATATTTCATATTACATGAGACTGGCCTGGGTTAATTTCTTCTGCTGTGATGAAACATTATAACCAAAAGCAGCTTGGGGAACAAAGGGTTTATTTGGCTTAAACTTTCCAGGTCAGAGGCCAACATGAAGGGAAATGGAAGCAGGAAACTCAAGAATTGCAGCAGAGACCTGTGGAACCCTCCTTATAGGTGTCCTCTCTTTCCACAGCTTGCTCAACCTACTTTCTTATACAACTTAGGACCACCTGCCCTGAATCAGCTCCGCCCATATTGGGCTGGGCCAATCATTAATAAAAACAAACAGACAGACAGACAGACAGACCCTCCAGACTTGCCCACAGGCCAATAGTGACAATTCCTCAAATGATATTCCCTCTTCCCAGATATATCTGTGTCATTGACAAAAACTAACCAACATAGGTCTTTCTACAGTAACTGTGGGACTTTTAAACACTTTCTACACAACATATTCACCCAGTTCACTAACTTAACACTGGTTCAGCACCTGGGCAATTCCAGAGGTCCATTACACACAGAATTTCTAACTCTGCTAAGTTACAGCTGAGTCTATGTGTATCTTGGCTGATATGCAAGGCAGCTGCAAGATGAGAGGATGTTTATGGCACGGCAGCCTCATCCTGCCTTTACTCCCAATCTTAATACTTTTTTTTTTTTTTTTTTTTTTTTAACGTTTTTGGGTCTACTGCATTTTATGAAGGAAATTTACTCACTGTCATGACCATCTGTAATTTGGGAATTGGGGGAAGAACTTGCAGTTTACTTTAAAATGCCTAGTCTTCTATGTATCAACTGAAGTTTACAGAGTCTAATATACACTAAGTCACAGTAATAAACTTCTGATTTTTGTAATATATGATGTCACGACAAATAAACATTTTCTACTTAACACTTGGACATTACTGCTTCCTTTAATTTTGATTCTAACCACACTAGCTTATTCCTCTTATCATTTTTTTTTGTCTTTTTTTTTTTATCAAACACAGACCCTAACTGAAAAGTATTTTATTTATAGAATCTGATTTAGAAAAAGAAGAAAATTTAAGCTAAAAGTGAAGTACAGAGAAATAAAAGAGTGCCTTTCCTAAGCCCAGTGCAGGAATCTCCAGGAACAAAATAGACCAGGAGCTTAAAAACAAACTGTAGGGAAATATTCCTTGGGACAGAAAAAAAAAAAAGATGGTTAGATTCCAATGCAAAAATTATCAGCTCAACAGCAGAAGACAGGAATTCTGCCTGGGAAGACACGAGACCAGAGAAAGTCTACATTTCTCAACACTGTAACCATGTCCCCAAGAAAGCTCACACTCCTCAACACTGTCACCATGTCCCCTTCTCTACTTCGAAGACAGAAGGATAAATCAGGGGGAAATACTGCAAGCAAGTCTGAGAGCCAAGTGAAAGTCTCACTCCCAGTTAGGCAATTACATGGAAGGTGACCACATTTTGAAAACAACAAAAGAAGGCTGGGAAATGCTGAGAACATATCTATCGATGTCCTACCCTCCACAACCTAGAAAACATCCTTCATCACCCCTAACCTCTTCCAAAGGCTTGGAAACAGGAACAGAAGAAAAGAATTCAAGAAAAGGGAGTAATAGAGAGTAGGAAGAGAAGTGCTCAAAAATGACAGACTTCTCCTAGCTAACGGAAGATCTAAATTTCCAGGCTAAGAGCTCACAGGCTGCCAGTGAGAACATACTGACACCACAGACACTCTAACAAAAGTTCAACGGCCACAAATTCTCTAAGTCCTTCAGAAAGAAAACAAATGGCAGCTATAGAACTAAATATAAGTGTAGGATAGAAACAGCAGCACATGTGCCAGTCTCAGAAGACAGAAAAAACTGCTAAAGACTTGGAATTCTGTTAGTAGTTTCAGTCTACCTTTCTTTATTTCATCATAGAATTCTACAGACAAGGGTATTCTTCTTGGATAAAGAGAGAAACTAAATGCAGTTCAATGAATGAATCATAACTAGAAGTCAGAAGAAAAGTACAAAAAAAAAAAAACACTAACATAATTTTAAAAATCCAAGCTTCATTTTATCTTAATGACTAAATTATTCAACGAACAGTTCAAAACAAATGAACCACTCTCAGAATAGTTCAGAAAAACAATCTCTTCAAATCCCTGGCTCTCAATGCATAGCAAAGCAAACTATAGAGATTATGGCACACCCACACAACAACGAAAACCAACAGACCACCACTGCCCTGTGACAGTCAAACCACACAGAACAGTAACAACTAGAGAATTCCCTTTGTCAAGTTCAAAAACAGACTACACAAATGTGTGGTTAAGGCTAGCAATTCAAAGACAGGCCTGGGGCTACAGATGCACTGATTCTTAATCTGGGTGTTAGTTACACCCAGGGGCAAACACTGAAATTTCACCTATAATATACTTAGGATTTGTGCCTATCTGTGTTTGCTGCAAACAAACTATGGAAGTATACTGAAGGGAAGAGGACTGTGTGAAGAACATAAGCTAGGAGACTCTATTAAGAAAGCAAATCTAGCAGAACAGATCTGGGTTTCTATGGAAAGCACTGTATGAGAACTTCCACTATCTGTACCTACTTCCTTCCAGACTCAGTACCCAGGGCTCCCTAAGTACAATCTAAGGAATAGAGGACCATTTCTCCTCAAATATGCCACCACCTGCAAGGCTCATGCATGTGAGTACCAACCATCATAACATATCCCAACTCACAAATCCCTGTATAAGTATTAAATGTTCTTAATCTCACTAATCATGGAGTCTTAACTGAATTGTATGTATCCTCCAACAATGACCCTCGATTGTGTCCATGCATGAAAACAGAGAGGGGGGTTTTAAAAAGCACAGGTTACTGTAAACCTGTGATTTCATCAGACCAGGATTGGAAATCTGTCCTCAAAGAGTACGGGTATCTCTAGAGACTTGGTAAAAGCAATCTATCAGACTAACCAGAAGAGAAACTCCAGGGTGTGGCCCAGCAATGTGTGTTTCAACAAACCTTTCAGTTTGAAGACTATGGTTAGACAGCATCACACATTTTCTAAGATAACAAAGATCAAAACATCTACTATATTTGTTTTTTTATTTGAATTATGACAAAACAGACATTACATAAAATTACCATGTGAACCTTTTTATTAGTAGTATGCATGTCTACATATACCTGTGAGTGAAAACAAGCACGTGCCATATCATACATAAAGAGATCAGAGGACGTTTGGGAGTTGGTACTTTTCTTCAACCATCAGCTCTGGGGCTCCAACTCAGGTGGTGAAGCTTGCACAGTGAACACTTCTGCTTGCTGAGCCATTTCACCAGCCCCCATCTGAACCATTTTTAAGTGTACAGTTCAGTATCATCATGTGCTTTCAAATAGTTGTGACTCCCATGCTTTATTTGCTGTTTAGAACTTTTTGTTTGACTGCTTCTGTGAACCAAAATATTTAATAAAACTTACCAGAATATTCTTAACACTCTTTAGACGTTAAAAAAAAATTGCTAAAATACCCTTTGATTTAATGAAGCTCTTCATTGATTACTTACAATCAAACATTTTATGTTTACAAAACAAACAAAGGTTAAGATAATCCATCATTCTAGAACTGTGAGAGATGGTTCAGCAGTTAAGGATGCTTACTGCTTTTGCAGAAGACTCAGGTTTGGTTCCCAGCACCCACAGTGGGTGGCTCACACTACAATTCCAAGGGATCTAACCCCCTCTTTCTGGCCTTTATGGGTTACAACATGCACATGGTATACATGAACTCATGCAGATGCACACATACACAGAAGTTTTAAAAAAATCTTAAAAGCAAACATCCTAATAATTGTAAATGTTCTAATATTCTATTTATTGAAGAGCTTTAAGTGCCCAAGGAAATGATTAGAAGGACATATCCACCACAGAGCACTTGCCTTGGAGTGGTAAGATGATGAATCATTTCTTTTCTGTACTTTCAAAGTTTAGATGATTACTTTTACTATCAGGAAACCAATCTGAGAAACCAATCTCAAAACATAATTTATTCCTCATTATATGAAGTTTCCATTTGAGCAGTCCAGACCTAATGATTTTAAGGCAGCCAGATATACAGGTTTAATCTGTCACTTAATAGCTCTGTGACTTCCGAGTTTGACATAAAAAGCTAGATTAGCACACAAAAAAATTATTTCTAAATATAAGAAAGTCAGACTTGAGATCAGAAATATTAATCTAAAAAGCCAACTCTTCAAATGTGAATGAATACCTACATTAAAGTTCTCCTTGTTTTCATAAAATTCCAATAAGATAACAATTTAGATAGATAGATAGATAGATAGATAGATAGATAGATAGATAGATAGATAGATAATTTTTTTCTACATTGTGGGTATTGTCTTGTGGAAAACACTGGGCAAATCAAGTTTTTAATATCTTGCTCTACAAATTAATTCAGGAGAAAATTTTTTTTCCAAATGAGATTTTTTTTTTAAACAAAAGCACAACTTGGCATCTCTATTACAGACATTATTTTACAATATAGCTAACCTGCTATCATTCATTGTAATTCTGTGACATCTTTTTTTAAAAAAAATCAAATTTTTACAGTCAGTATGAGAAGCATGTGGAAAAGAGGACAGGAAAAATGTATTAACAGGATAAATGGAACCATCTAAATGGCTCCCCTAGATATATCAGAATGAGGGCATCCAATCCTGTCAGATCTACTTGGACACACCAACCTTTTCAAAAGCACTGTAATTACATATTGGGAAGTTTCATTAATTTCTAAAACTATAAGGAGTGATATGAAGACTAGCTTTTAAGGATTGTGGGTCAATCAATAGATTCTTTTTAAAGTCAGTTTGACCTTGCAGTTAACAGAAGTCATCAGTGTTAAGTATCAAAAGTTTACTTGACTCTTTAAGAAAATTACCTCAAAGAAAAAAAGTTACGAGCCTAAACAATAAACAAAAACCTGCCACCAACCATTTAATTATAACCAAAAGGAGAAGAAGCTTCATCCTTTCTTTCCCTATAGTTTAAAAGACAGTCTCATTGGTTAAACTAAACTAGGAGCTGCCATTCCACAAAGAACTGGGAAGAACACAGTGTAAGGGTCACATTGCTTTAAGTCTATAAAGAGATAACGGAAGCAAACAGTAAAACAAGTTTTCACAAAGCAGCCCAGAAGGTAAAGGCAATCTTCAAACCCGAGGAAGCCTCTAAAGCACAGCACCCCAAAACATCCCAAGACGTTCCTCAATTACTCAAAATCAAATTAATTTTCAAAACCTTAGGCTCAAAAACCCATCATACCAAGAGCTTAGGCTTTAATAAAACCACCTCAGTCAAAATTTAAGGCCTGGCAGTGGTGGTGCATGCCCTTAATCATCCCAGGTAGGCAGATGGCTATGAGCTTGAAGCCAGCTTGGCCTACAAAACGAGTTTCAGGCCAGCCAAGGCTTTAACTCAGAGAAACTGTCTCAATATGCAATTTTTTTTTTTTTTTTTTTTTTTTTTAAGAAGCACAGTATTTTTTAAACAAACAGTACATTTCTAGATGTTTGTTTCTGGCATATGGCTCATTTGATCGGAAGCAAAGATTATTTTCTTTTACTTCATCCTCAAACCTATTCATAATTGATCCTTCTCAATTCTTCTGATTATGAACCCACATGAATGACTCTGCTCATTTTCTATTACAAAATACTGCAATTATTAAAAAAAAATAGAAACTTTAGTGGTAAACAATATAAACTTAACTGTCATGTCTCATATCAAGGGGCCCCAAGTGGTAAGCATCTATCTTTCATTGTGGAAAGCCAATGGTTGCATGGCTCTAGATCAGTGGTTCTCAACCTGCAGGTCATGAACCTTTGGGTCCCAATCTAATGCCCTACACATCAGATATTTACACTGTAATTCATAACAGTGGTAAAATTACAGTTATGAAGTAGCAATGAAGTAACTTTATGGTTGGGGTCACACAACATGAGGAGCTATATTAAAGGGTTGAAGCATCAGGAAGGTTGAGAAGCACCACTCTAGGTGAAGTACTGGCCCAACCCATCGTTTTATTAGGGATCATTCCCAAGACAGCCACTGTACTCCCTCTTCCTGATAGCACTACTCGCCTATCAGGCCTTCCCAGCTTCCCTCCACCTAGCAGGCACAAGGGGCTGTGTGCGAGCACATGCACACACACACAGTCAAAGACAAACCTTCAGGAAGACACACCTGTGGACTCAATGCTTGCTCATGCCATGTCGTCCTAGAGACAATCTGTGCACTGAAATCTTCCAGTGTGACAGGATTAGGATGTGAGGTCTATGAGGGATAATTAATTAGGAAACATAAGTGAAGTTCAGAGTCTTTATAAGAAAAACCATGAAAGTGCTCATTTACACATGTTCTCTTTCTTTGTATCTCTCTCTGCTCACCACATGAGAATATTCTAAAAGCTGGCAGTTGGCAACTCAGAAGACAGCTCTTACCAGATGCCAACCTCTGGGGCCCTGATCTCAGACTTGCAGCACTGTGAGTAATTTTTGTTATTTATAAGTCACCGAACTATTACACTTGCATACTAACAGTCCAAACTGACTAAGATAACAAATAATCATAAATGTTTATGTACCTAACTAGTGTTGGAGTGCATGTACTGCACCCATGACATCGCAGTCAACCCCTACCACAGCACACAAAAGCAAAAGTAATCTCTGAAAGAGAAAAACAGAAAATCTCACCCATGTACTTAGAAATGTATTTGCAAATCATAACCTCAGCAACTGCTACATCAGTAAGAGCACTGGGCACAAGTTAAACCCCAGGTTAAAGAGACATTTATATTCCCACTTCTTAGAAAAATCAATCCCCAAAATGAATGTACTGTTTTATCCAATGTTAGGAAACAGCATGAGTCCTTGGGAAAGGTAGCTTCTAGGAAGAGGCCAGTGATCTAGTATGTAATCACAAGCTGCATATCAGTGTTGGGTCAAGGAGAGATTGAATCACACAACAGTGAAAAGATTATAACAGCATTAAAAATCTATCATAGAATGATATCACTGTCCTGTAATATCACAATGCATTACTTCTATGTTTTGTGGTGATTGTGGTGTAAACAAACCCACTGCAATGTACTTGTACTCTCCCTGACATATAAAACCACAGCTCATACAATTACATATAGTACATAGATTTAGTAATACTAGTAAATTACTAGGCTGGAGTATTTACTACATTATGCTTTCACCATTATTTTAGAGTATATTAGTCACTTAAAAATGCATGGAAAGCAGCCTTAAGCAAGTCCTTTACAGGTATTGCACAAGGCACTGCTCCCACAGGAGATGGTCCAATGCTGTTATTGTCCCTAAGTACATTCCAGGAAGACAAGGCACTGAAATCCTAGCTTCCAGTGACATAGTACTAGGAAGTAGAGGACAGTGACGCTGATGATTCTGACCTGGTGTTAGCCTAGGCTGAATAATACATATTTAACAACAGTGTACAGAAAGTAAAACACAATTTTTAAAAATTGAAAAAAAATGTTATAGAATGAAGACACAAAAGATGAAAATATTTTGTTCAACTATGAGTAATATGTTTGTGTCTTAAGTATTACAAGAGAATCAAAAATTTAAAAATTTGTAAAGATTACAAAGTGGAAAAGTCCTGACTAGGCATGGTAGTACAAGCCTACTACTCATGGGAGATAAAGCAGAGGACTGAGACCCTGCCTCCAGCAAGCAAAAGGGAATTGAGGTTCATACATCACTGAAGAAAAAAACTTATAAATGTTAAAAAAAACAATAACGACAAAACAAAGAACTACAGTAGTATAGACTAAGCCTTCCTATTCACTCTGCAAATTCCGCATACTCCACTTATGTCTTTAAGGGTATGCTATGTTTCACTTTTCATGTTTTGTTTTACTGTGTATTTCCTATGTTTCTATACAAATACCCATCACTGTGTTACTATCAGAATTCAGACACTGATGTGATACTGGACAAGGGTGTAGCCTAGAAACACCACCACAAAACATAGGTGTATATTAGGCTGTGCCTTCCAGGTTTCTGTAAGCATACTCTGATGGTCTCAAAAAAAAAAAAAAGAAAGAAAGAAAAGAAAAAGAAAAAAAAAATCACCAAGGGATGCATTTCTCCAAACTTACCCCTATCATTAAGCAACACAAACTCCAAGTGTATGAATACCTTGTATAATCGTCTCCTCCTGGATGAGCTGAGCCCACTATAGCAGACTCAGCAAAAGTGAGAAAGCCAGCCTCACTTGCTGGCTTTCTCTGAAATCAACTGCTATGTTGTGAGCTGCTCTATGAAACTGAATACCTAAGTCCAGCAACCTTCAAGGAACTATCAGCTACCAACTTGGACATTTACCTAACCCAAGATCCAGTAATTCTAATATGTATTTGTTCAAGAAGGAAAAAATCCCTACACCACAAAACAAAGAAGACAAGAATGCATGTCATAGCCAGGCATTGGTGGCACAAACCTTTAGTCTCAGCCCTCATGAGGCAGAGGCAAGCCTGGTCTAAGGAGCTAGTTCCAGGACAGGCTCCAAAGTAATACAAAGAAACCCTGTCTCAAAAACAAAACAAAACAAACCCAAAAAACAAAACATAAGAGTTTTATTCATAACAGTCAAAACTGGAAACAAGAAGAGAGAAACAAGCCTTGTTAGCACACTGATAGAATGAAATCTACTGAGCATGGGAGAGGTAGGTCGGACAGAAAAGTGTGAACTTTTATAGAACTTTTAAAACAAAACTGCTAATCCCAGAAAACTGAGCTTCCTGACTCTGTGGTGACTTTCTATAAGGGTCTGAATCACAGGGGTAACTGTAGGTATCCAAACTCTCCTTTTTTGGCCTACTCGGTTGTTTGCACTTCACACTGACACACATTTGAAGAGTCTAAGACATTGAGGACTATCTAAGTAGACAGTGGAAGGCAGAAATATAAGCAATCTTATAACAGTTTGCTTGTTACTTTTTTTCATTATTGGAAATGGTCTGACCCAAAGAGTGACACCACTGAGGCAAAAGAAAGACACTCACGCATCTCCCCAACTCAAAGCGCCTTGTAAAAAAAAAAAAAAAAAAAAAAAAAGAGAGAGGTTATTTCCATGCACAATTTTAAGAAAGCACAAGGTACAAACAATACCATTGTCAACCAGCAATTTTAAGGAAGGAATTTGCAAAGCAAGTTCCTTTTCTTCTACTACAGTCAAACTTTTCAATCCTGAAGTGCTGGGTTTAGTGGCACATGCCTATAACCCCAGCACTTGGGAGGCTGTGGCAGGGGCATCAGTGCCAACCTAACCTAAAGAAGTAAGACTAAGTTTCTAAGGAAACTAAGAACCAAGTAAGGTACAACCAAGGATGCTGTCAGCAATAAAGGGCAGAAGGCACAGGCTGCACCGATTCCCACTCCAGGACTGAAGCACCTGAACTCTTTTTGCCACAGGTTAGAGGACATAGTGTGCACAGCTCAAACAGCTGTACTGGAAGGGGGTGGATATTATTTTTATGAAAAATCAGGATCTGGAGTTGGGCAACTTTTGTGGGGTTCAGTGTGTACTGCACAAGGTCCTATCCAAATAAAGAAAGCAAAACTGACATATGTTCTACTTTTTGGCTACTTTTGATACTAACATGCATTAATACAACAAATATGGTAATCAACTATACAGAAACCTACATCAAACACATTAAAGACTATGCTGGCCGAGGTGGAGGCCCTGTGAGTTGAAGGCCAACCTGATTGATATACATGGTGAATGTGTTTTAGGACAGCCAAAGATATGTACAAGACCCTGTCTCATAAAGGAAGAAAGAAAAGCAAATTCTATGAGGGACTACAAAGATGACTCAATGGTTAAAAGCACCTGCTGCTTTTCCAGAGGACTCATTACATTCCTTGTCACCACACTCCATACAGCTCACAACCACATGCAACTCTAGATCCAGGGTATCCAATCAGGGGAACTACACACACACACACACACACACACACACACACACACACACACACACACACACTCTTAAACAAAACTAAGCTGTAAATATAAATACTAAATACTGAGATCTCAAAACTGAACCTTCAAAAAAAAAAAACCTCATCTGAATTCTTTTGTAAAAAAATTTTCATCAAAATTATACCAGTTTATTACTAAAAATGCATCATTACTGGGAAATGAATTAACATAATTTCACTTTACTGTGGTACTTAAAAAGCTCTATGGTGACCTGGTGCTGTAGTGCACACCTAGAATCTCAGCACTCCAGAAGCACAGACAGGCAGATTTCTGTGAGTTCGAGGCCAGCCTGGTCTAAACAGCCAATTTACATAGTAAAACCCTATTTCAAAAAACAAACCTAAACAATCTTAAAACAAAATAAAAACCAGAATTAACAGCCTCTTTTACATACTCCAGAAAACAGTATAATATGTTCCTACAGGTTACACTTTATGAGATTTTATTATTCTTTAAACTTCCTCACTACTAGTGCTATACAGTTATGAACTACCTGCCACTCCGAAGTTTTGCCAATTTTTAGCACATAATGAACTATTATTGGCTATAATTTTTCCATCCAAGATATTTATCTATCCCCAAAAAAAGCAATTCCAGGATAATATCATGACTATAGTAACAACCAATTAATAGTCAACTAACAAGTACTTTTAACTTTTAACTTGGCCTACATCCAATGAAAATTTGACTTAAGGAAGCTTTAACGATATACAAACAAATATAACAGTGTAAGTAAACTACAGAATGCTTTTTTACCACAGATAATCCATCATTGTTTTGCCCGTTTCCCATAAATGAGCTAAAAAAAAAAAAAGTAGGATGTATCAAGGTTAGTGTCTCTTAACTACAAAATAATTATATGAGGGTATTTCACCATTTGCAGTCCAATTCACAGGAAACCTCAGAGAAGAATTCCAAGCAATTTGTGAAGAACAGAAGACATGACTGGGAAAGGAGGACTATTCTGTGTGGATTAATTCTAATGCACAAATATATATAAGTAGCATGTTGGTGATTATAGATTTGTGAGACAATGAATGCATTGATCAGATTTGGGGCAAAAGCACTCGAAAGTAAACAGCCTGGGATGATTTATTATTTATCAGACTTAGACCTTTCCTTTAGCCTAAAGAAAAAGAAACCATGTGTAGTGACAGAGGCCTGACATCCTGTCCTCTCTTGGCAGGCTGAGGCAGAAGACTCATGAGCCTCAACAGACCTGTCTCGAGAGACAGGAAAAAAAATGAGTGGAGAAAGAAAGAAAAGCAAGACAAGAAAAAGAAATGTTATCCATATAAAACAAGCAAGAACCTTGAGTTTTCACCTAGTCAGATCAACAACTACTTACAAGCCAGTTCATCACACTCAATACTTAGTATCTAACTACCCAGCATAGACCCAATAATCTGACGATGACATCCAATGTATAGTATACCACTGGTCACTACCCATTAGTGGATCACAGACACAACTTGCTAAAAAATTAAGTGGGAGACTATATAAAGTACCCAAGGACAACCCACATATAAGGGAGAGTGTGGTTTCCATCTCCCAAAAGTTCTGATTAAATTTCCTATTTATTTCTAAACCTATTTCTAAATATGGGCTGCAAAAGAAAAAGTCTGCTAGCTACCCTTTCTCCAAGCACCCGACTACCACTTTCTCCCAAAGCCTCATAACTTAGGCCCTCTTCACTGCAATTACACAACCAAGTACACATTATTATAACTTAAGCTCTAAGTCAAACTGCTGATTCAACATCCACGATCCACTGCTCACTTAAGCACGTGTACCTCACTTTCCATCTGTAAAAAAAGAATGGCAGTACCTACCAAGTTGTAGAAAAAACAAATCATTAAGTTCTAAGCCTAAGTTTTCAGAACAAACTGAAGGAGTAATGCGCACTGAAATGAGCAGCAAGAAGAGCTGTAGGAGTAGCCAACGGCACAGTCCCTGACCCATATAGGCAAAATCCTGGAGTTCAACAGCATCAGGACACAAACAAGGAGCTGGAGAGATCGCTCTCAACGGCAAGCACTGCTTACTCTTGCAGTGGAACTGAGCACCCATGTTGGATGACCCCTGAGCACCCATGTTGGATGACCCACAACCACCTGTAACTCCAGCTCCAAGGGAACTGCCTTCTTGGGACCTCCACAGGCAAATTCGCACACACATTTGGCAAACAATCACACAGGTACTCATGAATAAAAACAAGGGCTTTTTTAAAAAAGAAAACATTTAAAGAAGGTGTCGGCATTTTATTTTAATGGTGTGCCTTTTCATTTTGTATCCTATTTGAATTTATAATACATATGTAAAGTACACACTTCAAATGTAATGTTTTAAAGTACAAGTCTAATTACTATAATTTAAAAAAAAACAGGAAGTACCAAGGTAGTAAGATTATGACCTTCTTGTTTTTAACTATCCATTTCTGAGTTTTATAAAAAAAAAAAATATATGTGTTTCTAAAAGAAAACAACTACTTGCTCAGAAGGGGGATGGGCAAAAGAAGTAAAGTCCAGCGTTTAGGATCTGTACCTATTTGGAGATTTTTCATGCCAGAGAATTACCTAAATCCTCACTCAAATAGCTTATCATCTTTGTCTCTAAGAAAATGAGCCAGCTGAGACAAAGTAAATACACAACGGGAGTTCGAACAACTTGAAAGCTGCTCTTTCTCCTCTTATCTTAGGGCACACAATGCCCTTATCACATTGTCGCGGACAGGCCGGTGGTAGTCTTTCCCAACAGACTGTAAACTTCTTAGAAAATGTGGAATTTCACAAACTCCACCCGTCTTTCGTTGTGTTAATAAGAATATGGCAGATCCTTAAACACTTGTTGAGTTACCGTACACTTCTTTTGGCTTGGACTGTCTTCAAGAGACGTAACCGTGTCAAACAAAACAAACCAGCACACAAACGACAAGGCGATTGATTCTAAAGCTACTCCAATCTAACTTGTCTCCGACACACTCTTAAACTGAGAAAAGTTTTAAGTGCGTCCATATCCAGGGCCAACCACTATACGGAGTTTGCAAAACTTGAAGTACCACCGTTGCAAACGCTAACAAGTGGATTCACAACATCCCCTCTTCCACACCCCCACCAACCCAGGCACGAACTTCAGGTCTCGGTGTTGAGGGGTAAGAGAACAACACCAGGCAAGCCCCGACTTGTCCCGTAACTCTTTTCCCTAGTCCGATCACCTGCCCTCCATTCCCAAATTCGTAAAACACAATTCCAAAGTTTCCCACCTGCTGCGAAGTGCAGGGGAGAAGACTTTCGGCCGGCCATGTCCTTTGCATTCACGTTCGCTGCGTCCACCAACCTCTTCACCCGGGACACGTCCCCATTGCGACAGGCTTCCAGCAGCTCCCGCAGAGCCCCGCTGACGGCTGGGACCCCCGGGCCGAGGCCCGCCGCTCCGGGTCCCAAAGTTGCTGTGGCGCCAACTCCGGTCGCCTCGGGGCTCTCCGCTAAGCTCGAGCCAGGGGAGGATGGGGAGGAAGACGAAGATGAAGTCGGGGAAGAAGTGGACGACGCAGAGTTGTTACCGCCACCGCTGGCTGGGCTGGGAGCGACTCCGACGGCGGTGGAAGCTGCCGGGACCGCGGCCGTGGCTGCCACCGTGCAGACGGCCCCGTCCACCGGGTCTGGAGATCGCGGCCTGTCGGGCGGGTCCCGGCTGCCATCCCCCTCCGGCAGCGCCAGGCCGTGCCGCGGGGAGGCGAAAGGCGCCAGGCCTCCAGCCGTGGGCGAGGCGGGAGTGGGTCCCGGGGCCAGGCCGGGGCTGAGCGGCGGGGGAGGTGGCGGTGGCGGCGCAGAAGCCCCTGGGGCGGGCTGGAGCTGTTGTTGATGATGGTGGTGATGATGCTGAGAGCGACGCGACGCCGCCATCTTCCCACTCCCCCAGTACTGTCACTGCGGCAACGGCGCCACCGCCCGCCCTCACTTCCGGATTTTGGACCAATCAGAACCCACAACACCGGAAATGATTCTTGCCGAAGAGGGCGGAGTCCGGGAGAAGAAGGGACGCATTGGGAGTTCAGAGACCAGCCAGCCAGGGGGCGTGGCTTTGAGTAGAGAGGCGGGCTTTTGTGACGCCCTGGCGGGCTGGCTTGGCAGATTTGAAAGCCAGGAAAAGCTACTTACCTGCATGAGAAACTTCTTCCTTCCTTCACTTTCTGCCTGATTGCTTTGATCTGCCCTACCTGAGGAAAAGGTCCGCCCTGTCCGGTTTCAGAAGCGGCTATTGAAGTGTAACTTGGTGCAAACATATCAAAAGTCCTTGCCCGAAAAATGGAATAGTACCCACCTCACAAAATTGTTTGTAGGGATTAAGTGAGTTAATGCATGCAAAACGCTCTGAGAAATACATAACTATAAGTAGCACATTGGGGATTTTTAAAAATGCAATGTTGATTCTCCCTACACCCGTTATCTCTTTGGTCTCTTTCTGGTACAGGACAGGCGGGATGGATAAGGACACTTTTATATTCTATAAGGGTGCAATTGTACTTAACACTGTAGAAAGGAATCCACACACACATACACATTGTCAATAGCTCCATTTGTTCTAACTCCTGGTGCCTTGAAAGAAATGAAAGGCTCAGTATCTTTGGGAATATGAAAATTTAACAAACCTAACTAGACAGAGAATAAGGACCGGCAGGTGCAAGCAGGGAAAAAAAGAGCACCAGTTATGACCAGGCTGACCACCTGACCAGAGAGACAGGACGAAACTCTGGAATGATTGACATCCTTTGTTCCCCTTTGCTAACAGAGAGATGACAAGTAAGACAGCTCTCTAAAATGTCAGATTGCAGGCCCTCTGAAGAAAGCAGTTCAAAGAGTCATCCTGTCTCTACTTGTTGGTATTTGTGGCAATCAATCTGATAGTCGGAAAGTTTTCCCTGTAAGTTTTTGTTTTTCACTCTGTGGCTTTGCTAGACCCCAGTTTTAAATGGTGATTCAGATAACCAGGATTGAAATTCAAACTCTGCCATTTCCTGGCTGTGGACATTTAAGCAAGCCACTTAACCAAACATTCTGCCAGTTTCCCATTTGCAAGACCCACAAGTTTGATTAAATGTTAATTAAAATTCAGATTTTCTTTCTTAATCTGTCTTTGTACTTTTATTTCCCATCTTAATTTTTAACTAATAGTGATTTTTTTTCTTTTTTGGGGGGTGGCTCTTCCCCCCATTCCTCTCCACTTCCCTCCTCCCCAAACTAAGACTAAAAACATGATTTATGTCTAGAATGAATCATTAATATGCCATTTTCTCTACCCTTCCTCTAACTATAGATTTTGTGTGACATCAAGAGATGTATCCATGAATGAGATAATTTCAGTAAGACCTCTGTTTCATACCAATTGTTCAATAGTGAAATAGATGTTGTGGAAGTTCACACTAACAGCATTTTTCTAACCAAGTGGACACGAGGAGAGTCTTTTCTAAGAAAAAACACGATGGATCAAGCAGAATATTAATCCAGTGGTTGCTTCAACTGTTCATTATTAAATATAATTTGCATGATGTTAATATTCCATATTGCAATGAATGGGTGAATTTTGGCATATCAACTAAATATAATAAGATCAGGAACATGAGTGGCATTTGGTTTTCATTGAATCTAGGACTACAAGTTATAAGTCTAGCATTATCCTTATGTCTTGTACATTTGTGCCCTTTTCTACAGTGACATTTGACAAAGGGTAAGGCTATAGTAGAGTACACAGTGAAACTAAAATCAAGCTACAACATATGTTCTCCTCATTTTGACTCTTTTTCTGTGCAAAAATGGTATTATGTATGACATCCTACTTTATAAATCTTTACACATTTCAAGGAATACATTCAGATACTTTAAACAAAAATGTCAATGAACAAAACTTAAGTTTACAATAAACCCAGAAAATGTATTTTATTGACTGTGAAGGTAGTTATTATTACTGCCCTGCATTAAATTCCTTATCCAGAATCAAAAAGAAAAAAAAAATGTAGTCAACCTCTGCCCAGCTTAAAAAAAAAAAATTGTACCCAAAGCATTTCTAAACAGTGAAATCCATAATCCTACTTGTAAGAAGGTATGTTCACAGTTTTCACTGTGTTGTTTGGATAAATAAAGCAAGAACTGGTCATTGGGTCACTCTTTGAATAGTCTATAATTCTTCAACAGGCATCCATTATGAATTGATTACTATAAACCTGGAGATATATCAAGACCCAGCTACCCAAAGATTTGTATTTATTTTTCAATCAGTGACCACATGGTTTCTCATAAAGCAAACAGAACAAAATATGAAAATCTATATGTTAGGATGATCACTAATAACCAACACAGTTTCTTTTTCATCATCAAAATTTGGGAAATTCTTATTAATTCTTAGCAGAATGCTAAGACAACACTGTTCTCTTGAGTCTTCTTACTGCGGAGCAGAGGCTAGCATGCAGTGGTGGAGGTGAATCAGATCTCTACAATTTTCCTTCTGGCCCTTGAGTATTATTCTCTGAAAGGGAAGCATAAAGACTATCTCATCTGGTCCCCAGATGGCCATTTATTCATATATTGCAGAAAAGAGTAATGGTTAAACTATTTTAACATGCATCTACTTTGTTTATCATAACAAAATAAATAAGAAAAACATCTGCTGGATCGAATAAAAAGACTGAATTGCCTGAAACTGATCGTAATATATTCTAAAAATGTGTTCAGTCAATTGGAAATAGCTTTTTTTCATCCTCAGTGGGGAGTAGTAAAGGTGCTTAACATTAAGTATTTATAAAGTGTATGGGCTCAAAAGAACTAATGTTGAGCTCTAGACATAAAAGGGCAGCTATCACTACCTAATCTGTGGTTATACACAGGTCCATAAGGTATAGATAGACACATCATCCTAGATGGATAATACTAGAAGGATACACCATGCTAGAGAGAGCAAAATTATTAGTCTTGTAGATAGAGTAGCTATCCAGCCTTGTAGATACAGTTCAGCCTAAGACTTTACTGGGGCCTTGTCATGAGGATTAAAATTCCTATTTTGTAAGTACTCCTTGAATGTTAGCTCTGTTACCTTATGTGGCACACCTAAAATTAGCATGGCATACAACCACTATCAATAACTTTCTCCTCTCAACTTCTTTATTGACAAAGACATGTAACAGAATTCTTAAAGAAAGATTGGTTTATTTGTTTGATTAATTCAGGATTCTTATAAATCCCTCCAATCTCCAAATATTGAGAATTATAGTAAAGTAGCACCTTAGCATTTTCAAAAATATTTACACAACAGTTTTCTGCTTAATATGTAATCAAAAAATATTTACACAAAAATCATATCCATCTGACTTAAAAATATAAGCACACATCACTCTCCTAGGCCAGACTGTTGACAGAAGCAGATTCTTAGAGGAAAAAATCTAACTGAAAACAAACAAACATATGTGTTTCTGGAATGTCTTATGATATTTGGGTTTTCTCCACAGTAATTACATGAACTCTCTTTGAAGGTTACACCATCATAAGTTGGCATGGGTTCCATATTTCAGTCGCAGTCAAACTTGGTTTGATTAAACTATTTATACATTTCCAATTGATCTGTCCCAGATGCAAATTCATTAGAAGTATTTCAGATCTATTATGTCTGGTTAATCTTTGGTGTGCTACATAATGCTATCTTGCCAAATCCACCAGCACAAGGAAATGCTGTGATTTAATCAAGGAAGTGTCATTTTCTCACCTTAGTCTTAAAGAAATATGCCATTCTTACATCAGAATGCCCAAAATGCATTTCTCTATAAAAGTGTTACATTCTTTTAGCTAAAGTTCAATCAGAAATCTGTATGAATCACAATGACAAAGGGGCCCAACAGTTACCATGGCAGCCATTGTATCAGATGAGGGATTGTTAAAAAACAGAAACAATTTATGAGACAAGAAAATGACAATGATTCAAAGCTGACATAACAAATATGAAGTTGCTTTATAAGATAACCTCTTACATACTAGGGGCACTTGATGCTATAGAAGTTAAGAATGTGGACCCAAATATCAAATACTTGGATATGAATCTTTACTGTCATATTTAGGATTGACACATTTGCTATCCTACAGTTTGGGGGATACATGTGCATGCTTGTACACATATGTGTGGAGAGCAGAGGATGACTACAGGTGCCATTCCCCTAGTGCGATCCACCTAGTCTTTAAATGAAAGACAGGATCTTGCCACATGGAACTTGCCAAATAGACTAAGCTGGCCAGTCAGTGAGTCCCAGGAATCTGCCCCTCTCATTCTAACTCTGAGATTACAAGTGTGTGCCACCACACCCAACCCCAGGTTTTTGTTGTTTTTTAAACTTGGGTTCTCAGAACCAAACTTGCAAGGGAAATCTTATGCCAAATGAGCTGTATCCACAGCCTCTGCCACCATACATTTGACAGAGATGGCTAAAAATCTGTTTATTCCACTTAAAAAATGATGTTTTCGCACTAAAAATATTCCTTTCCTTATAAATTTTTTTTCAGAAGTAATTAGAATACACATGTCATGTATACTCCATTAAAGTCTCTCTCCCCCTTCTCTCTCTCCTCTCTCTCTCTCTCTCTCTCTCTCTCTCTCTCTCTCTCTCTCTCTCTCTCTCTTTCTTTCTCTCTCTCTCTCAGAGCTTGTAGCGAGTTGACAGAAAAACAACCAGCACAGCTTCTTGATAGAAATCAATGAACAAAACTGAGTTAAGTAACAAGTATATACAGTTTTTTGCACTGACTTGTCCCATATCTCGTTCTTTGGTATTTATTTTGGCGCTCAGTAACTTAGCACAAAACATTCAGGATAAGCCACTTAACTTTTATTTATTTATTTATTTATTTTGTTTGTTTGTTTGTTTGTTTGTTTATGTGAGTCCATCTGTGAGGTGGGAATAAACAGGTGTCATAGTTTTGAGCTTTACACCGACCTCTTAAATGAAACAGGCTTTTATATTCAGTGAGTACAAATCACTCCTGGCCATAAGGAGGAAGTGGCCACGGCAGAGGAAGGAGGACACCCGATCCTGGAAGGAAGTGTGTTTCTTTCAAAAGATTCTGCCCCAGTGCTGAGAAAACAATGTGACTGCAGTATAGGGTTGGGGTTTAGAGCCAAGAATTCTAGAGAAAACAAACAAACAAACAAACAAAAACTATAAAACTCCCCATAAACCCAGTTTCACTGGTAAAAAAGAGTGCAGCCAGTTTGAGCCAAGCATATTGGCACAAAGGGAAGGACAGGGCTTTAGTAACAACAAAAAGGAGTGATGCCAAGACAGGGCTTTCCTTTTATAGATATATGTTTATAATTTTGTTTTGTAGTTTGTTTTTATTGACAAACAGATGGTACTTGTGCTATTTCGCATAGGATGATATTGAATCTGTTTTTAGATCTTGCATTAAAGCTGTTGAAATATCATTGGAATTCATTCTACTCAATTTTAAGCACTTAGAATATATTTTCCTCTATACTTTTTTGTACATTAGGTATATTGATCTATGAATTCATATAAATATGGATCACCCACTATACTTTGGAGCCCAGGAGTGATGGCACATTAACTTAGCACTATAAAGCAGAGATGGATCTTCGTGAGCTAAAGGCTAACCTGGTCTACATAGCTAGTTCCAGGCTAGCCATAGCTACATAATTGAAACCAACTCTGTCTCAAAAATAAATAAATTTAGTATATAAGCATTGGGCTTGGGAGATGGATTAGTGTTTAAAATACTTGCTGTACAAACATTAGGATGGGAGTTCAGATCTTCAGAACCCAGGTAAATACTGAGTGGGTGTAGTGCCCACCTGTAAGTTCGGAACCTGGAATGTGGAGATGGGGAATATGGAAAACTGGTTAGTTAAACTAGCCATTTGGGGCAGCTCTGAGTTCAATAGAGCTCTTTCTCAATAAATAAGACAGAGAACCATGGAGGAAGACTCCCAAAGTCAACTTTTGGCTCTCACATGTCCATCTGCACACATATCAGTACATACACATACACACATACAAATAAAATGCATACCCTTAAAGAGTTTAGCACGTTCAGAGTTCTGCAACAGTTGCTGCAATCAATAATAAAACCTTTCCCACTCATCAAGAAGAAAATGCAGGTCAATTATGAGCATTGGTTAAAGAGGTTTTTAAGATGGAAAAAAAAATAATGTGTCTTTATGGCAATGAGAAATGTCTAGACATGTAGAGGTAGTTCATAATGTAAGAGTAATGGGGGAAAGTCATAAGGCTAGTACGTCCTTGGTAGCACTGTGCTACTAATGGCTATTCCTTTCCAAAATGCAAGTTTAGATAACTCTACCACAGAAAGGAGATGTGGTAATGGAACCATGAAACGAACAGTGGAATGTCCTTAGAACTATCAGGTACAACTGCTTGTCCAGGGGCAGACAATAGGATTCTGTGTTGTATCCTTCCTCTTCTGTTGTGAGTATTTACCTATATTCCTCTTTGTTCCCTTCCCTCTCATCACACCTCTAAAAAGTGTATACCAGTAATGGTTACCTTAGTGTAATAGTATTGAAGCTACAGGATGTCAGAAGAAGAAACCCTAAAATGCCCTTGGAATGACTTGTGAAGCATTCATTTGCATCAGTGTTATTAGACAAAGGACATCTGATACCCTTGTAAACAAGTAGTGCATATACTGAATTAAGGTAATGTTTGAACAATTGTTTACTTCAAATGCTTGACAAAAGAAGAGTGAGGAGAAAACAAATTAAAAACCCTTTAGAAATCAATTTTATTTTTCAAGGCACATGCTCTCACAAAGGAAGAGTATGAACCTGCAGCCATCTCTACCAGGAAACCTGAAAACTTATCCTAAGGAAATAACTCTGAGTGGGGGGGAAAGCAAAATGCTATTGTAGAGGTATATCTATAGGGGTGAGAAGCTAGAGGCATTATAAAAAAAAATCAGACACACATTATTTAGCTTAAGGCATACGCTTTGTTAGAAATCATAAAGTCCTACTCAAATAACAAATTGGAGAGCATGTATGTTAAGACGTGGGAAAGCATTTACAGAAGAATTTCAAGGGACTAATGGAAGATTATTTTGTTCATCTTGAAACATGGAAGGATAAGGGTTTGCCATCTCATCTTTGCCTGAGTTCTAGCTAATTCTCTTGACTATTTTATGACTTTGGCAGATTAGCTGAGACTCAGTTTCTCCCTCTACCAGTGTGTCTAATAATTGCTGAGTTATGAAGACTTATGAGTTAACATACAGAAAAAGGTTTAGTTTACAGATTATACTTCTCTTTTCTGTGCCCCATTAATAAAATAGAATATAAAATGATACATACAGTATTATAACTATGTAGACTATTGTGATTGATTATTAATTTTTATAACTACTGGTCCCTTATAATTCATTCCTTTTGTCCCCATTTAAAAGATCAAAAGGAAGAAACAATAATTGTGAAAAGGAAATTCAACATTGCATAAACACTAAATTAAACCTAAAAACCCCAAACTTAATTCAATTTAAAAAGTCAAGATCAAACCACAGAGCAGACAATGACCTGTCAGGCTAAATGCAATGTGTGCCTTAAAATTCACATGTGGAGCTCCTCCTTGTTTACACATAAGGTCTTTGCAAGTAGCAGCAGTAGCCCTGCTGCTATAGTATAGTGTGGTGTATCACCAGGAAGATGTAGAGACCATACCCATAGGCAGCTGTTGGTCAAATATAAAATAGCAAACAGGGGAGGGAGGTTAGTAAGGGACTAATGGCAGACACACTTACTGACATGAGGTGGTTCACAATGGTCAACGATCTGTGGCCCTGGCTGGACTAGTTGTATTTTCTCTTTCCAAATTATCCTTTCCCATATGCTGCCAGAGCCCAGCATAATGATTCCTGTCCAGGTGATTAGCTGGACAGGAAACTTGCCTGAGGTTCAGTGATGACAGGCTGGACAAGCGACCCCTCAGACGCTCACTCATTTTGCTGCAGTGCCCCCCAGAAGATTCAGAGCAGCTAACTGGACCAAGGGCACTTGTCTTCTCCATGTGCTCTTTCGACATACTACTTACAGGGAGGGAGGGCTTATTTGGCTAGGTGGTGTGAACACTGGCATCCTTAACTGGCATTCCATGAGACAGCTGACATATTCTATGAAGAGGAGGCCTGCTCTCTCAGCAGGTAGTAGCAGTTGTAGTTCCTAAAGTTCATTAAATGGCACTTAATCAGGACTCGCCAGCCTGCACAGCCCTCTTCCATTGCTCCATCGGCTTAACTGGAGCCTTGTAAACACCACATCTGAAGTCCTACTGTTTGTGAGCTCACTGGAGAGAGATGAAGTCATGAGGGTGGGGCCTTCAGTATAAGATTAGTGCCCTGAGGGAAAACCCACCACAGAGTCCTCCTGCCTGCCTCACCTGCCTTCTTGCCATCTTTGTCAAACCCTGTGAACACACACAGGAGAAAATGGTCTTCTGTAAGCCAGGATGAAGGCCCTCACCAGAATCTGACTATACTGTTACAGTGACACTAGACTTCTAATGTAGCTAAATGCTGTTACACATGCCTAAAATTTCAATACTTCAACACATGCCTAAAATTTCAGTACTAGAAAGCTGAGGATCGTTATTTGGGGACTACACTAGATTCTGTGTAAAAGAAACAAAACACCAAGAACCCAAAATTGAAAATTAAACCTTGATTTTAGACTTTTAGAGCAATGAGAAAATAAATATGTGGTGTAAAACCCACAGTCAGTGGCATGTGGTTCCAGCCACTCAAGCAGGACTACAGATGAAAGCAAAGTTCCCAGTTATGTTTACATTCTACCCAGAGATGAGAATAAAGCAAGAAAAACTGATACCCTAAGACCTAATAAGAAATCCATTATTACAGAATCAGTATGTTTTAAATAATATTGAATTTATAATCTAAAATTTAAATTGTTTTGTGAAAAAAAAAATCACTCAGGCTTGATTCATGTCTTTAATCTCTGAGCTTTGTATCCAGGGCCTCAGTAACACCTCTACCCATGTTGCCGATAGGCAACTCAAATTTAATAAATCTACAGCTGATTTATTCCTTCTTCCCCCTAAAATCCACTTTTATCCTATCTACCATCTTAATTATTAGTTTTTAACTTTCTTCCTTTTTTATTTTTAAAACAATATTATTTTACATACCAATCCCATTTCTCTCTTCCTCTGTTCTCCCAACCATCTCCCTATCCCACACCCCATCCTCAGAGAGGGTGACACTTCCCATGGGAAATCATCAAAGTCTATTACATCATTTGGGCGCAGGACCAAGGCCTTCCCCCCAATTTTCAACTTTTTTTATTAAGGAAATTTCAAATAAGATCTAGCTCTGTGTGTGTGTGTGTGTGTGTGTGTGTGTGTGTGTGTGTGTGTGTGTGTGTGTGTGTGTGTGTGTGTGTGTGTGTGTGTGTAGAGTGTGTGCGTGCTCATGCATGTACTCTCCCTTGAGCATATGTAGGCCAGAAGAGAGCATCAGATCCCCTGGAGCTGCGGTTACAGGCAGTTGTGAACCACCTGATATAAGAGTACTGGGGGCCAAACTTGGGTCCTCTGGAAGAGCAGCGAATACTCTCTAGGTCCAAGTTTTAACTTTTTATTTATTTGTTTGTTTGTTTGTTTGTTTGTTACATAGTTTCACTAGCATGCAGCTAAGGCTGACCTAGAATTCACACTCCTCTTGTCTCAGCCTCTCCAGTGCTGGGATTACAGGCCTGTATCACCATGTGTAATGTCTCTATCTCAGCAATTGCTATTATTCACTAACTCATTTGGTCAGCCTGGAAACCTAAGAATCATTTTGAAGTTGTCTGTGTTTTGCACTACTAGCTTCTATCCCAAGCCACCCATGGCTAAACCATCTATCCACAATTCCTAAGGACTCAATCCTGCAAACACATTATAAATTAGCCTATAAGTCACCAATGCCACTTTGTGAGGATTAAAGCAACATGTTCAACCTCATCTCTATACTTCTACCTTGTTACTTCCTTCTCCAGCCAAGTCCATTGCCTCTTGGCAGTCATTGAAATTTTTAAATACCTTTAATTATGACACATACACAGAAATTTCATAAAACATAAGTGGATACTTTAACAATTAGTAAGCAAACATTAAAGTGTCACCTGAGTCAAGAAGCAAACATTTCCAGGACCCCAGTAGGTCCTCTTCAGTCCCTTCTCCCCCTATGGAAACCATTATACTGGATTTTACATAAAAATTATATCCTTGGTGCTGCACTTAAGAGGCAGAGGCAGGTGGAGCTCTGTGAGTTCACAGCCAGTTTGAGCTCCAGGACAGCAAGAGCTACATAGTGAGACTGTTTTGAAAACAAATAAACAAAAATCTAAGCTTTATCTTATTTTGCTAGCATTTACTATAAGGAAGAGAGTGAGTGTTAGGGACTGATTCCCCACCAGGCCAATGTACTGAAATTTTAGCTAAGTCATGTGGACATAAAATTAACTTTTGAGGCCTCTAGGCATGGTGAAAAAAAATTGAAAGAGGGCTTAAATGTTCAACTCTGCTATTTTGAAGGCTCCATGAGCCATATGTCTAACCATAGTTGTACTTCTATAACTTTAGTGTTATTTTGCATAACATGAAAACATTGGAGACAGCCCATAATTATGGGCCAGGTAGATGTATCATGAAGTATCTTCATTGATACTCCCCAGCTCATTCTCCATGGAGAAGTTATGTCTTTTTAGGCATTGAAAGAGCTGCTTTCTGATTGCTTCTGAGAGCAGACAATCCCCATGGGCTGGATGTTCTATATAGGCAGTGTGCCTGGAATCTTACCACCAATCCCTTGAGAGAGCTCCATGTCAACTCAAGAGCACCCAAACACAAGGTTATGAATACAAGTAGTTGGTATCTTTATAAGCTACCATCTCATTCCTTAGCTTGCATGGCACATTTGAACATTGGGCAAGCTGTTACTGCAGTGTCGATTAGATTTATACTTCAAGTGTACTTACACTTCATGAAGGAGTCTATTCCTTCATGAAGTGTAGACTGTTATCATAGACTGTTATATTGGATTTCCTTTCCAGTTATTCAGGGGGAAAAAAGCAAGAAAAAAAAATGGATAAAAAAAATGACTAATGTGGGTAATTACCTTTACAATCCTCGACAAATACAGTACTCTCAAAAATTCTTTTCATCCTTTTTCTTCTTGGCCCTCTAAGAAATAAAACCCTTGGGAAATTTTAACTTATTGAAAATCTATAGACTTTAGCCAACCCCTCCTAAAGAGCAAGAGAATCATTATGGCTTTTCTGGAGCACAAAAAGAGGTGTTTAACTTTAATTGTACCAAGCTTTTAATGATTTGACTGTCTTAATATCTTAAGCCTCAATTAACTTTGGAGAACTTACCATTATTATCATTCAGGCTTGGAGGGGCAGTGGAAGAGCAGCTACTAAGGATGGGGAGCACTATAGTGACAGTTATGTGGATATAGATGGGGAGCCACATTTGAGTGCTCTTGGGCACTTATTCATCAAATAAATAAAAAGCAGATGTAAAGCATCAAAAAATTAGAGTTTACTAAAGAACTCTTTCCAAGGGCATATCGCAATAATAATAATAATGATACTGGGGGCATCTATTTTCTGAGTTCTGTACTACATGGTTTCCCCCTTGGAAGTCTGTGTCTTACTTTCCTTCTCTTCAGATGCTTGGCTTTGAGATTGTCAGTTGTCCTCTGGGTCACTAAGTCATCTACAGAGATGCCTTTCTTACTATGAGCTGGTGTCACAGGAAACAAGTCTGTACACAAGAAAGTAGTTAGAGTGTTTGTTGGCAACACGCCTGTCATTTCCCTTTGAAACACAGAGGCATTGGCCTGTGACAAAGGGATATAGCCATATGTTTATATCCAAGTTGTGACTCATTTCTTCCAGTTGCTAAGTGTTTAAGAAGCAGATTTTTCTAGGTCCCTTCTTTCCAAAATCCGCTCCAGGACTCATGTGGTTCCTCATGCCTGTCAAGGAATTTATCTTTCTTCTCAGCTGCTGCCTGCCAGCAAATGTGAAGGGTCAGATTCCACTGCCCTTTGATATTAAGAAGGCCCTGGCTGTCTGTCTGTCTTGGATCCTTCTCCCTGTGTGGCATAGTCTTTGTCTCGGAATCACCATTGGCTGATGGATCCATTTCAATGTAATTATCCAATTCAAATAGTAAAATGGAAGCATATATACTTAGAGAAACTATGTCAGCCATCCCTGCTCTCGATATGTTCCTACAGCTGACATTCTCCAAAGTAGTTAATAGAGTATTTAAAGAGACAGTTGCAGTAGGAGTTTTTATTTCTGAAATTGATGCTTTTGTTCCACTCATGGTAGAGCTTTTCTAAATCAAATAAAAATTACAAGTGATCTTAGGAACCATGTTGCTCAAATTATCTTATAGCTGACAAAATAGAGGTATCCATCTGTCATTTACTGGTGATCCATGATATTAGAACCCCAGTCCAGAAATAACCTAACATTTCTAGCCAATTCTTTTATCCTTTACAATTTTTAAATGCTTTTTTTTTTCATATGAGTGATTTGCTTACGTGTATGTCTGTGTAATAGATGTGTGCCTACTGCCTGAGGATGTGGTGAGACTCCACATGGGTGCTGGGAATCGAACCTAGGTTCTTTGTAAGTGCTCTTAACCACTGAGTAAACTCTCCTGCCCTATTTAAAGTCATTAAAAAAAAAAAAATCAACCTTTTTTCCCTTCTTTGGTGTTTCAAGAGTGGGTTTCTGTGCTAACAGCCCTAGATATCCTGGAACTATCTTTGTAGACCAGGCTGGCCTTGAACTCACAGAGCTCTGTCTGCCTCTGCCTCCCAAGTGCTGGGATTAAAAGCATGTGGCACCATGCCTGGCAACCAACACCTTAATGCTACACACACTCCTAAACTTTTTTCAGGAAAAGCGTTATGTATTATTTATTATATCAGTATCTTGGCTCAAAGTTTCTCATAGCTTTGAGAGGAAAAAAATGTAAAAACTTTTCACATGCCACTTGTGTTGACAGACCACAAACAAAACCCTCTTAAGAGTTTTACTAGTAAAGAGTAGGGAGGGGGTATACATGGGACTGTCCAGAAGAAATGTGCTGAGAAAGGAAGTGGGTCAGGTGTGTCTGCTTTATAGGTCACTTGGAGCATGCGTCATGGGCTTACTTAGCCACACCACGCACGCTGAGCATAGGCGTAAGACCCTGGGATGACTAGGCATTTTGCTTGAGTGTTGATGGCGCATGTGCGGCCAACCCGGGTACTGCTAACACCTGGGCATTTTGCCTTAATGCTGATGGCCATGTGGGTGGCCGTGGGACCCCAGAAATGACAACAACTTGAACAAATTTAACATTATGAAACAAAGAACACTTCTCTGTCTCTTGAAGACCGCTGGGGTGGGGGTGGGGAGGGGACCAGAAAATTGAGAAACTGCCTCAAAGGCATTTTTAATCAATCCTCACAGTAAAGTAGTATTACCAAATAATCTTACAGAATGGCTCTCAACATCTGGTCTGGTGTTGACTACCATCTCACCGTGTTAGTTACGATAAAGACCCTTTAAGAAAACGACTTCTGAGACCCAGTGTGGTGGCTCATGTCTTGCATCTCTTGTGAGTTCGAGGCCAATCTAGTCTACAGAGAGAAACACTATCTTGAAAAAACAAAAAGCTCCTTTCTGATCAAGAGATCTGGCCTGGATGGAGAGTTATTTAATATTCCAGTTGGGCCAGGGCAAATACCTGGACAAGGTACCGCCCCCAGGAAGGTGGGCTCCTCTTCAGTCATGCTAAAAAGGTAGATGGAGTAGTTGGGTTGTTTTGTTTTGTTGTGTTTTGTTTTGTTTTTTCCTTTAATAAAATACTGTACATTTCCTCCCCCAAATTCCTGCTCCTTAGAGCAGTCTTTACCAGCTGCCATGAGGTTCAGCTGGGGCTGCCCACCTTTCTGAGGTCTGAGCCACAAGGCACGTTCTCTCTCTCTCTCTCTCTCTCTCTCTCTCTCTCTCTCTCTCTCTCTCTCTCTCTCTCTCTCTCTCTCTCTCTGTCTCTGTCTCCTTCTTTCCCTTCCTTCCTCTGTGTCTCTGTCTCTGTCTCTGTCTCTGTCTCTGTCTCTCTCTCTCTCTCTCTCTCTCTCTCTCTCTCTCTCTCTCTCTCTCTCTCTCTCTCTTCCTTTGAGATGCAGTAGGGTTTGGAGGGAGATAAGGAGGGGGCTTGGGTGAAATTTCCACCATAACATCCCAGATTTTTTGGCCTCCACCCTAACACTTCCTTTCTTTTGTTTTGTTATGTCTTTTTCTTTTAGATGTCAGCTAGAACCCAAGTATATTTTTGACACTCTGGCCTTCTCTCTAAAGCTCGGTTGCCAGCTTGTGGCTGCTTGTTAAGCTGTCTGATTTCCATGCCTGTTTAAATGGCATGGCTTCCCTCCTTCTTTCCTCTTGTCTCTTTCAGCAATTGCTGAGATTTACAGCTTGCCTGCCCTGGGGGGTTTTCATTTAAACTCTAATAAAATTGTCCTTTAGCTTCTGTTTGAGTCAATTCGTAAATTCTTTTATTAATGAGACTAAGAACTCCAAGAGGAGACTCTGATTTTCCCAGTATCAACTGCATATTTATGTGTGGCTGCGGCAATGGTTTTCTAAGAATTGCCATTTTTGATGCCCAAAAGCTATTTTGTCACCTCGGAACAAGGCAGAATTTCTTTCTGCTGTTTTCAGCCCTTATTATTGTAGCAAGGTCACTGTTCTGCACTCACAGTGAAACCATACACTTCCCACCCAGCCCTCACTTTCTCCACTGCTTGTTAGACTACATCTTCCTTGTGGTTGCTTGGTTCCTGCTACCACTAAAGCCCCCACTCTGCTTCAGCCGATTCTTTTATGCATATGCAATTCAAGGGGGCTTTGCACTGTGAGTTATCCTGTTATGAAACCAGACTGACTTAACAAAATTCAGGTTTTGAACTTGGATGGAGTAATGCTAGATGGCAAAGAGTAGAGAGGGAAGTAGAGGTGTCTTAGTTGGGTTCTCTGTTGCTATGGCAAACACTAAAAAGACACCTGTGGAGGGAAGGGTTTCTTTCAGTCCACAACTCTCAAGTCACACTACTCCTTTGCTAAGTGAAGCAGAAATGGGACTCAGGATCTGAAATAAAGCCCATTGGGTGGGGGAGGGGGGGCTCTGTTTACTGGCTTGCTTCTCGTGACTTGTTCAGCCTGTTTTCATATACAACTCAGGACCCCTACCCCTCTTGGGATGGGTCCTCCTACATTAATCATAAATCAAGAAAATGCACTACAGATTTGCTGTAGGCCACTGGAAACATTTCCTCGATTGTGGCTCCTCTTCCTGGACAACTCCACCTGTGTCCAGTTGAGAGAAACAAAGACACCACCACCACCACCACCAACAACAAAACAACAACAAAACCCAGCCTGCACAGGGGCAGAGGGTGGAGGAGAGGAGGAGAGGGGGAGGGAAAGAGAGAGAGAGAGGAGGGGAAGCAAGAGAAGGGAAGGTGAGAAGAAAGGAGAGAAGAGCAGAGAAGAGAGGGCAGAGAGAGGTATTCTAGGTCTTCTTTGGCAAGGTGTTACTGTTAATTCCTTTTTCTCAGAACAAGGGAAAAATTCCTTCAACTGTTTTTGGCCCTTATTGTCATAATGAGGTCACCGTATTCTTCTGGTGGTTTACAGCCGACAGTGCATTTGTATACTCCATAATTACAAACACCCTGAGAAGTTCACCTCAGATCTATCCTTAATCTGCATGAAAAAAGTCAGACTGAGAAAAACATCTGAATTATTCAAGCTGCTGTAGATCATAATCAAATGCTGCAGTTCCAAAGGCAAGGGTGGCTCTCTTTTTTTGTGCCATGTGTGCCTGTGAAATGCCATTTTGATCTCAGATAACAGCTCATGTCCACCCCCACTCTTCCTTTGCCAACATCACACCCATGGAACAGTTTATTTCTTTCTGTTTTCTGGTTTCCCAACGATTGGAAGACACAAATGACTGGGGGCAGAAAGAAGAAGAGGTTAAGTTAATTTCCACCTCTCTCAGCTTCTTCTGGCATCACGGGCAGTGACCTCTGTGACTCTCATTTTTACCAGACTGATAAGGACCCCTGTGCTCCCTGAGATGGTACAGGATCCTGGGCTTTGGCATTATGGCTTCTGCATTAGGAGAGGTAAATGACTGCCTGATTTGCCAGTCGCTGGGGTGCCTCATTATCCCTTGCTTGTTTTCTCTGCCTTTCTATAATCTTTGTTCATGATTCCCTGTATTAGCTGAAAGATTTAGAATGGCCTTTCTTTTCCTGAATGGAGGCAAACTGATAAAAGATACAAGCTAAACTGAGCCCTTAAGAAAACAACAGCAACAAAATTGCTCAAAGGGGGATTAATACTTTGGGGAGGTGTGGTCTTTGGAGGGAATTTGTCAGATGTATAATGGGTGTGGATATTGCTCCTTGACTTTGAAGAAACCATTTCAAAAATGCCATTTTCCACATTGATTCTCTTTAATATTTATAATTTACCATTCAAAACTTAACCTGATATCCCTCTCTCCTCCTCACACGCATATTGGTAGCAGTACTGTATTCTCAAGCAAAATAAGCAGTTCTCAATAAGGGTATAAAGACAACCTATATTTCTTTTTTGAGATATCATCTCTGCCTCAATTTTTTTTTCTCTTTGACACTATCTTTATGTCCCTTTGAAGGTTTTATAATTTATGTGAATTACCTGGCGGTCTTCTAATTCTCTGATAATGGGTGGCCTGTATCTTGTTTCTCATTCAATAGATCTAAGATAAAGACAAAGACTTTGTCTTTATAAAAATGTAATCAATTCCACAAATAGACTTATAGATTAAATAAGATCTATTGAAATCCAAGTAGGTTTATCTTTGTGGGTATGGACAGACTACTATCAGTTATATGAAAATGCAGAAATGTCTGTCAAGATAATCTTGAAGAAATTGCTGGCCAATCAACACCATCAAATACCAAGACTTCTGACACAGCTGTGATAATGAAGACAGTATAGTACCAGGACAAAAACAGATGAAAAAAAACTTGTGTTGGGGAAGTCTTAGTGTTCTATTGCTGAGAAGAGATGATATGGTCACAGCAACCCTTATAAAGGAAAACATTTAATTGATGAGATGGCATCATGGTGGGACATGGCAGTGTGCAATCAGACATAGTGCTGGCTACATTATTATCCAAAGGCAACAGGACATGGTCTGAGACACTGGGCAGTATCATGAGCATGTATGAGACCACCTCTACAGTGACACACTTTCTCTAACAAGACCACAAGCTGCACCTCCTAATAGTGCCATTCTCTTTGGAGGCCATTTTCTTTTGAACTTCCAAAGTGGGGAATATCATCTCAATGTTCTGTACATTAGTAAAATTAAGAATTGTTTCAGAGTGGGTGAGATCACTTAGCAGGCAGGCAAAGGTACTTACTTTGTTAGCCTAGTGGCTAGATCTGCCCCATGTATCCCACAGTTTAAACAGGGAGCCTGAGTTTGACCAACAGAACCCATGGTGGAAAGTATGATTCAACTCTAGAGAGTTGCCTTCTAACCTCTGCATACTAATGGTGAACATGTATCCCCCACACACTATTGATAGTAAATAAAATAAATATGATAAATTAAGGGAGAAAATGTAAGATATGGAATATGAGACATGTATGAGTAGATTTTCCTAAATTTAGGCCATATGAATAACAATACACCAATTATTACTAAAAATCAATAGAAAAAAATGGGCAAGGGACCATAATAAGTTCTTCACAAAAGACAGAAGTCAAATGGCCAATAAATGAAAAAATGGACCATATTAGTTATTACTAGGAATACAAATCACAGCCACAAACATTGTGTAGATGCATTTTCTTCCAAATGGCTGCTAAGAAATATGCATATTTCAACATATGGTGGCATATGTTTTTAATTCCAGGACTTGGGAAGCAGACAGATTTCTATGAGTTTGAGGCCAGTCTGGTCTCTATGGAAAGTTCTAGGTCAACCATGGATATAGAAAGATAGATAGCTAGATACATAGATAGATAGATAGATAGATAGATAGATAGATGATAGATAGAGACTCAAACAAACAAAATAGTAATGAACCTATCCCACCCATTGGTAGTAAGGACTTAAAAAGAACAAAGCAAAAATTGACTGCTAATAAATAGAGAAATCTAAAATATTTGTTTAGTACATTCTACTGAAGCTTTTGGCATACAGATCTCACAGTCAGAAGTTTTAGTAAGCATATATGAACAGTAATGCATAGCTACATGAACTAAAGCAGATATAGAAGACTAGTTATAGGTAAAAAGATGGAAACAACCCAACATCCATTAAGTGCAACAAACTGGAATGCAGGATAACAATGGGAACAAATCAAGTAAACTGCTGTCACATATGCTAGTGCAGATACACTTCATACGTATGATACCAATAAAAATTACTCAGACATAAGAGATCATATGTATAATTGATCCCATTTGAATAAAGCTCACAAACAAGAAGTCATCACAGGTCAAGAAGTCATGGTACAGGGAGTGACCAGGGGGTGAAAAGACTTATGGGGTGCTGGTAATGCTGCATTTATTGAATGACATATGGGCACACAGGTACGCTCTGTAGCTATGGCTTGTATACTTCAATGTTGGTATATTTCAATAAAAAATTACTTGAAAAACTTAATAAAAAAGGGTCTCAGAAACCTGCAGAGCTTTGGAATCTGACACACTCAAATTTTACATCAAAGGGGAAGGATGACTGGTTCACCTCAATAGGGAGGCAGCTAAACATCTTTGGAAACACAAATTCAAACTACACTGTGAATTCTGTCCATGCAGCACCAAGGACTTGAGAATCTATCCATCAGGCCATGGAGAGAGTTGATGGATTGAATAAAGCAATTTGAGCAAATCCATGTTTACAGAAAAATTCTTATAGCAGTGAGTTGAAATGGAGGATAAGCAGACTCAGAAGTCTAATTAAAATACTGTCCAAGTTTGGAGGGAGAAAAAAAAGAAAGTATGCTATGTCAAACCCAAAACATGTCTCCCACACCCACCCATGTCTGCCCCTTATCTAGCTCCATGGGATAAACAAGTACAAACTCTGAGAACACTGGTTACAGCTAGAAAATTCCATATTCTCATCCCAGGGGCATCTTCATTGCTGATGGCTTCCAGGAACAAAGCAAGGTCCAGCAGCAACTGCTGTCAAACAATTTTTATTCTGGTGAGTACTTGGTTGTAAGCTCTTGCCATGCTTCAGTTCTCGGGGCACATTCATGCATGGCATCTCCTGTGAAGTTAAGAGAAAAAGATATGTTGTCTGATGAGAAGTCACATGGTGGAGCCTGCACAACAACACGAGAATAGTCAGACAAGAATAGACTGGTGCTTTTTGACATTAACTTCTTTATTTGGGTAACAATTCTGATTTAGATTAGAAAGAAGGTATACAGCATATATTGCTTGTTTATGGTTTCAAAAAGAACAAGAATGTCTCTCCAACACATTGGGTATCAGAAATAACTGAGGTTTACGAACAAGGGGTATGATAGCAGAGATGAGGGCTATGTAGACAAGGAGCAAGCAGAGATGAGAAACCCTCTTCTCACAATGTTCTTTTTCTGTAGACTACTTTCTATGTTTTATAAGGTGAATGAGCTGAGAGTGCACTGAGAAAAGAATCAATGCTGAGCCTGAACTGCTGTAAGCCTCCCAAAGCCCTACTTGCAAGGTTGACCTTTGACTGACATTTGGGAATTTAGATACCACCAGTATCTCCATCTTTAACTGCCCAGAGTAGAACAACGTGCCTAGACTCTCTGTACAAACAGTATGGCTCATGCTTATATTAGTTAGTTTTCATTAAAGAACCAACCTGTAGGGTGTGGGTGTCAGGAGAGTGCAGATGTGTTTACAGTCTCACAAGTTCAGAATCTTGAGGAGGATGGCCCAGCAGATCAGAGACCCAGGCAGAGCCAGTGCTGGAGTTCAAGTTCATAAAACATGTCCAGTGTTTAAAGTTTTGAGATTTAGATTAGAAGAGTGATTGCGTGAGGCCCACTCCCTACACTAGGGAGACAATCTGCTTCACTTCAAGTCTACCTAATTAAATAGAGATTTTATCTAAAAACATCCTCACCAGAGCTTTCGGAGTAATACTGGACCATTTACCTGGGCACTGTAGCCCAGCCAAGAGTATAAAATCAACTACCACAATGCTGAACCCATACATGCTTTCTTCCTGGGAATCTGAAATTTGGTATACAGCAGAGGCTATGTGTTTAGCTAGCCTTCAGTGAAAACCCTTGGCATGGAACCTCTAATCAGAGCTTGACTTGCAGATGACCCTCCAAAGTGTCACCCCAGCTTCTTTCAGCATATCCTGTGTGCTTCTGCTGGGAAAAGACCCTGGGGAAGCTTGCACTGTCATCCCATGTGACTTCTTATCTTTTTGCTCTGACTGTTACTAGGTAATGAGTTCCATGAGTTCCATTGACTCTGGCGGCGGGGGGTTGGGGGGGGTGGGTAATGTTAGGAAACGAAACACCAGCTGTGACAAGAGTCCATCTTAGGCTTTTATTCCAGTGAAACATGTCAAAAGGCATAACAAAAATCACTTACTTGTTGAACACTGTAAGAACAGCCCAAAAGGAAGCAGCAGAAAGAGAACACTAGGATTATGAGGTGCTACATATATTCTAAGTAATAATTATCAGGCAAATTGTACTTTTCTATTAATCCCAAAAAACATTTCCACAGATAACAAGTTTAATTATGTATATCCAGCAAAGAATGGTCATAAACCATTCCAATAGACACAGAATCTTTTCACTGTTAAAGTTAAGTACAGGGACCCTTTATATGAAAGGAAAATGTTTGGGAACTATTGAATGGAATTTATGGCCCAATAGATTTTGAAATTGGTTTATTTGAATTACAAGGAAATATTTCATGTATAATGCTCTTTGAGTTTTGCTTAATAGGCATACTAATTAACTTCTCAAACTCAATAAAAATGTAGGAAATTTACCTATGTTCAGTACTTGACAAATAAATCATGATAATTAGTATTCACATGGCCAATAATAGTTCTTTTAAATCAGGCTGAGTAGTGAGGCTGTCTTAAGATAATTATTCTTTTTAAATAAAATACATGTATAACATGACTCCTGCTGGTCAGGATGTTTGAGGCTCCATGACGATTCAGTAACAGAAGCTTGTCAAGACTTTGATTCAGTGCTAACATTCTTCCATGTCCAGCTGAAGAAGGATGGACATCTCCAGTGTGCCATGCCTAGCTAAGGATGTATAGGCTGTAAGGATGTTGGGGAGATCAGCATGGGTTTTGTTTGTTTTATACTGACTGATTTTGCTTTGTTTTCAGGGCACCTTTTATTTCTCTGTTGCTCTTCACAGGAATAAGGGCAAAAATCTGTCAAAGAGGAGCAGAATATATTGAAATCATAGAAGGCTCACAGAAGATGAATTACTAGACGCCTATGACCCAGGAAGTGAGAGGTCTGTATATCACACATAAGGCTAGCGTGAGGGCTAGATTTAATTGTAAGCCTGACTGTTGTAGTTTAAATGTGATTTGTCCTGATAAGCACATAGGGAGTGGCACTATGAGGACGTTTGGCTTTGTTGTAATGATTATGGTCTTGTTGGAGGAAGTGTATCACTGTAGGGATGGGCTTTGAGGCCTCATATATGCTCAAGCCACACCCAGTATCTCAGAACGCTTCCTGCTGCCTATGGGTCAAGATGTAGGACTCTCAGCTCCTGCTCCAGCACCATGTCTGCCAGCATGCTACCATGTCACACCATGATGATAATGGACTAAACCTCTGTAAATCTAAGCCACCCCAAATAAATGTTTTTCCGTAAGAGTTGTCATAGTCAGGGTGTCTCTAAACAGCAATAGAAACCTTCACTAAAACACTGACATATCCTAAAAAATAACCTGAGAAGAGAGTCCTTTTTTTAAAAAAAAAAATTCTGTTATTTATTTTACATTGTGTCTGGAGCCCTTTGCCCCACGCTATCCTCCCAGTTTCTTCCCCTGTCCCCGTCCTCATCCTCCACTCCCCACTCCTCACTCCCCTTCTCTTTTGGAGAAGACAGTCTTAATGAGGGATTGTCTACCTTGAGCTAGCTCGTGGGGCAGGTCTGTGGGGGCTTGTCTTAAGTTAATTAATATGGAAAGAACCAGCCCATTCTTGCAGCACTATCCCCTAGGTAGGAGACCTGAACTGTAATAAAGTAAAATCAAGATGTGTGCAAGCAAGCATTTATGCATTTGTTTTTGTCTGTTCGTGACTGTGGGTGTGATGTGACTAGCTGTTTGAAGTTCCTGCTTAGACTTCCTGCAACAGTGGACTATAAACTGGAATTGTAAGCTGAGGAAGCCCTGCTATCCCCTAAGTTGCTTTCTGTCAGGGGATTTTATCACAGTAACAGAAGTGAGGTTTGGAAACTAAAGCAGTGACTCCTGCAGTGGCATCTCAAGTGCACCGTGTCACCTGGGGCCTTGGTAAGAATATAGATTCTGGGCTGCTATAGAGCTTGAAGGGTAAAGGTGGACTAACTGTGCAAGCTGGAGACCTGAATTCAACCCCAAGTCTCACCTAAAGGCAGACAGACAATAGACTTCACAAAGTTTTTGGTTTGACCTCTAAATGCACACTATGACATGCTCATGCCCACACTCATACATCACAGGGACACACACACACACACACACACACACACACACACACACACACACACACACGATAGAGAGAGAGACAGAGAGACAGAGACAGAGACAGAGACAGACAGAGAATAGTGGTACAGGTGACAATATGGAGAAACTGGAGTTTTTGTCATTGCTCATGGGAATGTAAAATATGGCAGTCATGGAGGAAAAGGCTATTGTGGTTTCTAAAATGTTAGACATAGAATTAATGCCTAGTCAAGCAATTCTACTTTTAGGTATCCTCTCAAAAGGAAATGAAAAGAGGAACTCCACAGATACTTGTGCACTAATGTTTATAAAGGTGTGTTTGTAAGAGCCACAATATGTACATTATTCAAATATCTACCAGTAGAAGAGCAAATAAACAAAACAGAATATTATTCAGCTTTGGAAAGGAATGAGGTGGGCATGGCATATACCTTTAATTCTAGCACTTGAAAGGCAGAGGCAGGTGGGTCTCTGTGATTTAGAGGCCAGCCTGGTCTACAAAATAAGTTCTATGACAGCCAGGCCTGTGTAGAGATGCCCTGTTTCAAACAAACAAACAAACAAACAAACGAAGTAAATTCTGATACATGCTACAATATGGCTGAAAGTTGAACATGTTTTATTAGGTGAAATAAGCCAGATAGAAAATGTTAAATATTGTAATTCTACTTATACAAGACAACTAGTATAGGTACATTCATGGAGAAAGAAAAGGATAAATATTGTAATTCCACTTACACAAGATATATTTATGGAGACAGAGGTTTAAGGAGAGGCTCTCAGAGACTAGTGATGGGGTCAGGAGAGGATTAGGAAATTATATTTTAATGGCATAATCCTTACATGAGGGGCGATTAAAAAGTTCTGGAAATCAACAATGGTTTGCACAACATCATGACCGTATTCAATACCACCAAGTTGTAGTCTAAAATGATTGGAAATTTTTATGTTATCTATTCTACCACAATAAGAAAATTCATCTTAACAACTTGTTATTACTGTCATTTTTTATTTGGGGAGTGGCCACTAGTAGGTTGCCCATGCTGCAGTGGATGACCCCCACATGCTTATGTACAGGTGTGCAGTACTAATTGGCCTCCATCATTAAGAAAAAGTAAAAGAGGAGAAGATGAAGTTAGATGGGAGACCTGTGGAGGGGGGTCCTGGGTGTCACTGGAGAGAGGGAAAAGGGGGTAGATGTGATCAAAATACATTATGTGACTATATGAAATTCTCAAAAGCAATAAAAACTTTATATTAAAGATCAATGTTATCAGCTGGGCAGTGATGGCACACACCTTTAGTACCAGTACTCAGGAGGCAGAAGCAGTTCTGGTCTACTGAGCGAGTTCCAGGACAGGCTCCAAAGCTACAGAAACTCAGTTTCGAAAAACAAAACAAAAACAAGAAAAGATTAGTGTTATCTATGGAACCAAGGTATGTATTTCCAAATGAGGACCCCTTAGCCAACTAGAAATAGAGTGTTCCTATGGCCATTTGCTTTTTAGAAGGCAGATTCTTTAGTGTAAAATTGCGACTATGATTGTAATTTTCAATGCAATAATTTAACAACAACAACAACAACAAAAAGGAGCACCAGAAGTTGAGAAGGTAAATGTGGGAAATGCTCCCAGTCTGACTCCATCCTTCTTTTTCCCAGTCTCCTTTGTGTCTGGCTGTCCTGCCTATACTTCCTGCCTGGCTACTGACCAGTCGGCTTTTTATTAAACCAATTCAAGTGGCACATCTTTACAGTACACAAAAATATTATTCCACAGCAATAATTAAATGCCATCCCATAGATTTACCCATCTTTTTTGGGCAACACTATTCTCAGTATGTGGTTATAATGATTTTAGTCCTCAGAGTAAACATATATCAGCATACACAACTCCTATACTAAACACATGTATTTGATCCTGGAAGTCAGCTATACCACTGATGGGAAATCTGCCTCAGCATCATGAGACCAAAGTACATAAACTGTTTTCATATCTGTGCATGTTAAACAAAATCCTTATTTCCAAAGTGGCAATAACCTCAGTGGAGACACCATCCTTCAGCAAATGGTAGGAAACAATGCATCGAGGCTGAGCTCTGGCACCTCTTGCCTTTTAGAAATTTAGTACCCACTCCTCTCCTGCAATTCTCTCAGTTGTCTGCAATGTTTCTTTCTGAATTGCACTTTAGCTGTATAGCCCTCCAGGCAGCATCCATAGATTTTTAAGACCAGAAAGCAGAGGGCCAAATGACTTACTAAGAATAGCTACATTCCTGGGTCAATTAAATCCAACGTGCCATCCCTAGTGCATGTGTAATGCGATAATAATAATGGTCTACTTCTTAGGGTTGTGGTGAGGAATAACAAATTAGTGACTGTAAAGCACTCTGAAAATAGAAAGGGCTCAATAAAAGCCTGTAATTATTAATGGTAATCATTTGAGACTGACCTAGAAATTACCCTTAAGTTATAGCTTGCATCTTGAAATCCATTCTTTTCTTGTAATTTTTGAATTCCCAGTTCCAAGTTCTGTGCAGATAGGGATTTTATGTGGCTGTATTGTAGTCTTTGGGAGCCTCCTGTGTTAGAAGTTTAGAAATAATGCTTAGTTTTTAACAGATTTTTCTATTTATTTATTCACTGAAAAAATTCATTCTCACGTGCATGCTGAAGTGAGAGGTTAATTATGGGAATTAGTTTTCTCTTTCCAACATGTAGGTAACAGGAATTGAACTTGTTTGCTAGGTTTGGCAGCAAGCATCCTTACTTAATGAAATACCATGCCAGCCTAACACTTACCTTTGAGTCTCTTGCTTACAAAATGTGTTTATTTTTGCCCACAGTTAAAATTGAAGTTAAAATCCCTCCCTTCCTTTCTCCTCTCCCTCCTTCCTTCTTCCCCCTCCCTCCCTCCCTTTCTCATTCATTCCTCTTCCCCATCATTCAACAATGAATTACTGAGTGTTCCAAGTACAGTCTTGGGTTTGGGGGTGGGCAGGACACAAAGGCAAACACCAAGAAACAGACATGGTTCTCTTTTCAGCAGTCTAAAACACTGCTGATTGGCATGTACTCAGTCATAAGTGGATATTAGATGTGAAGCAACGGATAACCAGGCTACAGTCCACATTCCCGGAGAAGCTGGGTAACAGGAGGATCCTAAGAGGGACCCATGCTCCATCTGGGAAAGAGAAATAGATGAGATGTCCTGAGTAAACCAGGAGGAAGGTAGAGGGAAGGGAATAGGGGATGGGAACATGAGAGATCAGGATGGTCGAGTTGCAGGAGGGATGGAGAGGGAGAGCAATGAAAGATATTTTGTTAGAGGTGACCATTTTGGGGTTAGGGAGAAACCTGGTGCCAGTGAAACTCCCAGAAATCCACAAGGAAGACTCTAGCTAAGACTCCTAGCAATAGTGGATAGGGTACCTGAACTGGCTTTCTCCTATAAACAGATTGGTGACTGCCCTAATTGTTGTTAGAGAACCTTCATTCAGTAATTGACAGAAGCAGATGTAGAGATCCATGACCAAGTACTGGGTCAAGCTCTGGGAGTCCAGTTGAAGAGAGGGAGGAGGGATTATATGAGCAAAGGGAGCAGGGTGAAGATCATGAAAGGGAAACCCACAGAGACAGCTGATCCGAGCTTGTGGGAGCTCACAGATTCTAGACCAACAGCTAGGGAGCCTGCACAGGACTGACCTAGACTCTCTACATGTGGGTGACAGTTGTGTAGCATGATCTATTTGTGGAGCCCTTAGCAGGACCAGGACCTGCCCCTTATGCATGAGCTGGCTCTTTGGAACCTATTCCCTAAGGTGGGATGCCTATTCCCTATGGTGCTCAACCCTGATGCAGTGAGGAGGAGCTTGGTCCTGCCTCAACTTGATGTGCTATGCTTGTTGTCAGAGGAGGAGTGGATGCCGGGCGGGGGGAGGGGGGGGCGCAGAGGGCTGTGGCTGGCACATAAAGTAAATAAAAATTTAATTAAAAAAAGAAAAGGGCAGGGGGAGAGAGAGAGAGAGAAACCAACAGTCTATCAGAGAGCAAACTAAAACAACCAGGCAGTTATTGAAGCTGTGTACCAAGAATAGTGAGACAGGAAAGAAAGGCTGTACCAGGTCCCCTTGATAAGGGATTGTTCTGCCAGGGCCTGTAGGGGACTCTTGCTCCCATCTCTATCCAGAGGCAACTGATAAATTGTGTCATTGTCTTATTTCCCCAGGTAGTAGCACATCTGATTCCTTTTTTTTTTTTTTACTTTTCTTTCTAAAAATGTGACTAAGGAAGTCTTTTACTAGAACAACAAAGTCTTGCCCTGCTTCCTCTATGATCCAGGGCACTAGGAAAATGTGCAATACACTATTAAGTATCTCTTTCTGAGGGGCCTCAAACCTACTCTATGACCAGTATATAAACCTTCCTGCAGGTCCAATTCTGTTGGGACTAACAATGGCCCCAGCAAAGGACAGTTGCAGCCAGGCTTTGTGCTATCAATCCTGCTGACCTTGGAGACTTTGAACTCTCACGCCAGGTCCTTCTCTCTTCCTGTGTCTTGATGATTTAAAGGCTAATTATTCTCTAGTTCTTCCAGGCAGGGTGCATGCCTTGCTTTTCCTGTGCTTGTCAATGATTGGACTTTTCACTTTTGTTGCACTCCATCCCTTCTTTATGACTGGGGAACCCCGCCCCCCCAGTTTGCTCTCATCTCCTAGCAGTGGGGTCTTGGTCAGGAGCATTTTTCTGATGTTTCCTACTCAACGGCTGAGAAAGCTCCATGCTGGCTTTCTTGTCCCCTCCCACAGCACTGAATCCTAGTCTTGTTTTGCTTGTTAATGGCCATTGGATCTTTCGTCTTTCACTGAATCCTAGTCTTGTTTCAACTTGCTTGTTAATGACCATTAGATCTTTCTTCTTTTCTTTGTTGCTTTTGCAAATGTTTATTGAGTGTCTCCTCTGATCTCATATCATACTCAGTAGTGGGGACATCAAGGTTTAAAGGAACAGTTTGCCTTCTCTATACAGCTTTCTGTAGAATCACAAGGTATAAGATGGATCCCTGGAAAGACCCAAGTAGTTTCTTAGCCAGCTAAGGTTAAAATGTATTTAAAATAAAGTCAGATAAGGCAAGAGTTTAAAGGCAACATTTATTTATTATTTATTTATTAATTTTTATTTTTGGTACAAGGGCTCTCTATATAGTCCTGGAATTTATTACATAGCAGGCTGGTCTACATAGATCTTGAACATAGATGTATGGGAATTAAAGGCATGACTCACCATGCCTGATTAAAGGTAACATAAAAAGTGAGTGTCCCCAGAACTGTTATCAGAGCAGCTTGTCCCAGCTCGGGTCTCTATGCCCTGACTTTGGTTTAGTTCAGCTCCTCCCAGCTTTGCTCAGCTTTTTCTTTGCCCCACAAGCAAAGCCTGAGCCTGTGAACAAGCCATTCTTTCTACTCAGCACACCCTGTATTTGTTTCTAGGCCCCGTAATAGCCTTGGGTTGTAATCACACATATTTCTTCTGAGTTTAGCTTTCTGGAGGCTGCATAAAGAAGTACCTTGTTCTATAATTTATTAGACATGGTCCTTAGGTCAAAGTTTTAGGAGTTTATATTAGCTATTTTTTTCATTGCTGTTACAAAATACGAGACAAAAGCAAATGGAGGAAGGGAAGGTTTATTTTGGTTTACAGTTCAAGGGTACAATTTGTAGGTGGAACTTTTTGTCATGCCCACCAAGCCCCCAATAATGTTATCACTTACATTTAGGGTGAGTCTTCCTACTTCAGTCAACCCAATGGAGAAAACCCTTCACAGACATGCCTGGAAGCTTGTCTCCTAGCTGATTCTAGTTTATGCCAGGTTGAAGAATGAGTCTGAAGAACATACTTAAGTTGAAGAGTGTACATCCCAGCTGCCAAAGATTCAAGTTATACTGTCTAGACTTCCACCTGTTTTATCAGTGAAGATCGTCCCTCTTCCGTCAGAGCCAGTTTTCAGCATGCAGTGGGGGAGATGTGGTGTTTGCTCATTTAGAGACATATGGTACCCTGCCAGGGACATGGTCTGAGATCTGCTGGTATGCAATTAGGTTCTAACACTTCTTGGGTCAACATCAAATCTAACTCCCTTGATTGAGGGTGAGGAAATGTGTTTCAAGGGGTTATGATGAACTTGGTAAGCAACAGTAAATGTGGGGCTGGAAATACCAGTGATTAAGAGTAAATAAAGCTTTTTCAGAGGACATAGGTTCAGTTTCCTGTAAGTTAAGTTCCAGGGGACCAGACTCCCTCTTGTGACCTTCTTGACATATCATGCATGCACATAATGCACACAAAGTTACACACACACACACACACACACACACACACACACACACACACACACACCTACATGTAAATAAGCAAATATTTATAAAAAGATGATCATAATGCTTCTCAAATGGGTGTCAGAAACACTGCTTCCTTTGAAGGCTGAGCCTCACTGTTTGAAATCTATGGCACTGAACAGGTACCTCGTATCTTCATGGGGTTTTCACTTTAGATGCTAACTTACTACTGTTAGTGTTAGCCACATTGCTAAACTACATACAGGAGGAAAGAGACAAGAAGCTAATAATCATCAATATTAGAAACTCCCAAGGGAGGGTGCATACTGTACACGTTTTCTTTGACTCCATCACCGTATTCCACTTTGTAAATGTAAAACATTACACGGTGAAGACCTTAAGGCTCTCACTCCTGACTTATCCAGGAATCATCCTCAAGGACTACGTTGTTGTTTGTCCTTCACTGTTTATTTTCAACCTTCAGGCTTTGGAAAGAATCATAATAGTGCTTCCTGTTTGGTTAGGTTTGTAAGGTCTGACTGCTAAGGGAGGCTTGTTAGAGTGTAGTTTGGTCCAATTAAGAGGTTAGAATCTAAGGCTGCTAATCTGGCAGAACCTCAACCGCCCCTCTGCCCCCAAGGACAAATTAATTTAAACTGAGTGAAGAAGAACAGCAATTATTACCTCGTGTAGGGCCAAAGAGTGCTTGTTAGGAACAAAATGTGCAATGCAATGCTAATAACGGTGCTGCAGCTGGAGCGTTTCTGAGTGTGTTGGGTACACAGATTGCTTTGGGTTGACAGAGCTCTGTTTCTTGTGAATTTGCTCCTCAGGGGAAGTGTAAAAAGAAAATGTAAGTCTTTCCTAGATCTGCTGCTCAGAGAAAAAAAATGACATTGCTTCACTGAATAAGCAATAACGTGGGAGAGGGTCATGGCTGAGTCACAAGTACATTGAGGCTTCATCATGGGGTGTTAGGTATAGTATAGATGGAGTAGGCATACCCAAGCCTACGGTGGGATTGTTATTAATCAGTTACATTACTCTGATTACATGTGGGATATAAATCTTCAGGTGGCTTGCAAGGGAATGTAAAGTTCCTTTGGAAATGTCAGCGGTGAAAGATGGATTTGTTCTCAACCTTTTAGCGAAGAAGCAAATGCCTCAACTATTATAGATCCTAAACCATCTGAAATGTCTTGAGGTTAAGCAGCATTGCATTTCCAAGAGATGCAGGTGACAAAATGTTCTCATAAAACAATTGCACTCTGTGCTTTGAAATCTCTTCCTTTCAAACAGTTAAAGATGTTTTCATGCATTTTCCTTCCTTAGAAAACTCTGAACTTTTCCAAATATACCTTATATGTTAGAATAAAAGTGGCTTGTTTTTAAAAATTCCCTCACGCCATAAAACAATCTAAAGCCTATGTCTTTCTCCTTTCTAGGTAGAGGAACAGCCTTGTTGAATAACTGACCAGGACCCTGGAATCCATAATACATGGGTTTTACTAAATTCCTAATCATGGCCTTGTTTCATGGACATTTAAATATCTGTCTATCTCTCTGGTCCTCTGGTCAGCTCAAGGGAAAGTGGGATAACTGTTAGTATTCAGGCATCTGTACTGTCCTGTCTTTGGGGTTCTGACAGGATATGCCCTCAGCTATAGCCACTAAGAGCACCACCTGGGCAAATTCACTGTTTCCTTTTAAAAGGGCCCTGTCTACCTCTTTTCTCTTTCTCTCTCTCTCTCTCTCTCTCTCTCTCTCTCTCTCTCTCTCTCTCTCTCTCTCTGTCTCTCTCTTTCTGCCTTTCTTTCTGCCTCTCTGCCTCTCTCTTCTCTTCTGCTACTCTTGTCCCCAGAGGCCAGTCTCCCCTCCTCCCTTTCCCCATTCACTTTTCCCCAATACCCCCCCCACCAAAGCTCTGTCATATGTAGTCTTTCTCTCATGTGCTGCTTTTAAAAATTACAACAATAACAAAGGAAGCCATTCCATTGACAATCATTGTTGCCTATACAATGTGACATTTAGTGCCAGAAAGTGCCATGAAATGTGTAGTGAGGATTGCAAAGATAGTGAAGGATATTCCACTAAGCATTTGCCCATCCTTGTCACTTCTTCCTGCACACACAAGGGCAGAGATCTGGGCTTCTGAGTTGCTTTGGTGGAAGCAAGAACCCCAGTGGGATCTCTTTAGATATAAGTGGTCATCTCTAAGACTTGCAAATTCATGTAGTAACCCCCTTTCCTACCAGAAGCCCCTTTCCTCTCTCTTGTCTTATTCTTTGATTCTACTAAAAGTAAAATTTCAACAAAATGCTCACCTCAGAAGAAAATCAATGACCAGATGTAATGAGTTTACAATTTTATTTTCTAAAGGCCACTCAGTTGTATGTGCTTTTGAAGCTTGATTTTATTTGCAGAGAGAGAGAGAGCACACAGGTGCATAATAAAGTCTCATCTATTTCTCTTTTCTTTCCCAACTACTACTACTACTGCTGCTTTGAGAATAACAAACCAATTTAAGGTTTGTGGGACAAAAAGAAATTTTCTTTCTGTTTTTCTTTTTTGTTGTAGTTTTGCTTTTGGAACAGTGTCTCATTATGTACTTCTGGTTGGTCTGAACTCAATATATAGACCAGGCTGGCCTCAAACTCACAGAGATCCTCCATGATTCTACCTTCTGAAGAGTTTGAACATTTTTAATGCTGTCAAGAATGAATAGCATCAACTTGCATTGTGAACACTCATTTTGTTCTCTATGAAAACTCAGTCTTCTATTCGCACCCACATTGTTAGAAGCTCTGATCATATCTGATTGGCATAACAACACTACAAGTAAAACCTTAAGGCTACTAAAAAGTGTCTGATAAGACTCAGGGAAAGTTAGTTTGTTGTGAAAGGTTTCCAACGATTGCTCAAAGAATCTGAAGTTAGCAGACATGCCTTTGGGTTTCTAGCTGCTCATATTTAAGAAAATCAACCAAGATTACTCATCACCAACATACTCCCAAGAATGTGCCAAAAATGTGCTACATAAGCACAATAAAGTTTTATTCATTTACAAAGATGCAAATTGCATCATTTTCTAGGAAATGTATGGAACTACAGATAATTAAGCGGAATAAGCCAGACTTAGAGAGACAACTATCACATGGTTTTTCTCTTTTGTAGACATCAGAATATTCTGGAGACTGTGCACGGCACAGGCCTGGACTTGTTCTGGTGTTAAATGGAATAAGCCCTGCTGCTTCTTTTCTGAACCTGAGCTTTATGGCTGTGTCTTCAGCACCAACTTTATTGTTCTGCCATCTTACTCCTTCTCCTGGTTTCCCCTCTTCTTCACCTGCCACTTTTTTTGACTTCTTTGTTTTATACATTATTTTATGATAATAAAATAACCATAACAGAGCATAGCTCTGTAAGACACCGTGTGGTTCTATCTATTTACTCTGCTGATTAATTAAAACTCTATTCTGATTTTTCATGATTTCTCTCCATGAGTTCCCTAGAATGTGTGTGTGTGTGTGTGTGTGTGTGTGTGTAAAGAAGGTATACTTTTGGAAATGAAAAGGGAGAGGGGAGGGAGGCAGGAGACAAGAGAAAGTGATGGAGGATAAGTATCATCAAAATACATTGTTTGTGTTATGAAAACATCATAACGAAACATTACTTTGAACAATGAATATACACTTAAATAACTCCAGAAGAGAGTTCCATATCTGACAGTGTATATGTTATGGAAACTTCTACATATCATCCAAATGCAAAGCTCCCATGAGTTAGCTCATGAGATACAATAAATAAAGCTGCTTGGTAGAAGTCTTCTGCTGTTGCTTATTTCGATACAGTACCTGGAAAATGTCCTAGCTGTTTAATAATTGAAGAGATATCTGAACATGCTGAAATAAAAATGCACAACTTTAAGTAGAATATTCTTTATCCTTATTCATCTACTATTATTCTGGAACTTCATCACAGAAGAATGTTCTAGCAAAGTCCTTCAGAAGGAGCCCCAGAACCTAAGAAGGCATTGAAAGATGGTTTTAAGTCCTTGGAGAGATTTCTCAAGGTTTTCAACAATTCCTTCAGGGATTCCAAAGTCAGGTATTTAAAACTTACTCTGTTTAAAAGTGAATGGGTGGGACTATTTCTAGAAAAGTAATAAATTATCAAAAAGACAAATAAATATCAGAAAATATCCAAAAGACAAATAAATGATCTGAAAGACAAGTGGCTCCCATTTTCTTGGACATCTCAGGTCAAATCTCTTCCTATGGGATAGGGATGGCTCTCCATGGAAGCAATAAGTATCCCTTTGTCCTGGAGGCAGAGCTTCGACTGTAAGAACTGACAAGCTCTAGAGTCTCCCACTAGGCATACAAAGGAAATATATGATCATGGGGGGATGGGGAGAAGAGCTGGGTTTTAATTAATCAATGGAGTCATTAAGTCAAAGTACAGGGTAGCTTTCATAGCCAAGTAGCATAGGATGATATAAAAAGATAAAGAGGAAGTCAAGGTGAAGAAGAGGGGAAACAAAGGGAAGAAGTAAGATGACAGAGGCATCAAGTTTGTACTGAAGATGCAGTTCTAAGGCCAAAAGTAGAGAAAGAGACAGTAGGGTTTGCTCCATTTAACACCAGGGCAAGCCTGAACTGGTACTGTGCACAGATGGCTTCCATTGTCCACCCAGAAAGACATTCCTTTCATAGTTCTTGTCTCTGATAACTTCAGTAGCACAGGGACACCAACTATAACCATCATCTTCGATGTGGGCAGAAGAGCCTTTACATCTCTAGATTCAAGCAGTCAATTCTGTTCTCCCCATCTTTTCCTGATTCTTGCTATTTGTCTCTGACTTGGAGAGAGGATGAGGAAAAAATTGAATTTGTCCTCATCCATGTTCCATGCTCATCTAGGAGAGTCACATTTGTGAGTTCACTGAAGGTATTGCTTCAATTTTTTTCAGGTGCAAGGAATGAGGTCCCAGGGGTTAACAAATTTACCCAGCATGATGTGTATCAGAGGTGGGGTTTGGACTGGAGCTGGCTTCCATGGTAAATCATTATCACTCTGCCTGAGCCAATCTTTAAAGTGTCTATCACATGCCCTGCTGTGAGATGGTCCCGAAGTCCACCAAACCCCCTTTATTCCCTAACTCTCAGCATAGGTGAAGAGATAGGGTAAATGTGTGTGGATGAAAGAGGAATAAAAAGAGTTTGAACTCTTTATACTCTAGGGATGTCCCTTTATTTACTTTATCATCATGGGACCCCCTTCCAGCCCCTGACCATTCTCCCTTAAGCGATATGTTTTGGTCAGGATATTAAAAATGAGCAGAATAGCATTTTTTTTCCAGCTATTCTTTGTCTAAGTGAGACATAGATAGCTGGAGGTAATTTCAATCCATTTTGGAGAAGAAAGACTGTCCATAACACTGTCAGGTTGGAGATGAATCCAGGACAAAGCGTTTTCATTGTATTATGTGCTAGAGAAACGAAGTCAAAGTCATCTTAACTCTGTAATGAATAGCATTTCGTCAGAGTGAATATTTGGCTCATGGGAGGTTAAAGGAGAAACAGGACTAAAATGCTTTAATAGCCCAGAGACTAGCACAGTGAAATGAATTTATTGCTTTTAGTAGAGTCCCCAGTGGACAGCACATAATGTAACTCACTATCTGATAAGGCTGCCTTGGTGAGGAAACTCACTGGCAAACAGACATAGCATACTGAATACTGGGTTACCAGCAGACTTAAGGTGACCCATGCAGCTGCCATTCAGGTGTCTGGGTGAACCAGTATGCAGAGTACATGTGCAAATTCTTTTGGAGTGCAGTGTGAGGAGTGGTCATGCCTGTCAATAAGGCTGTAAGCGGCTGTCCATTTTCTGGATGGTCTAACAGACAATCAGGACAGACTGTAAGTGAATGGGAACCTTATGGCTGGACTGCATTTGCATTACCTATCAGTGAATCATAACCATTTGTTTCCTGTAGAGAACATTTTCTGCAGAATTCAGAGGCCCAGCTGACATAGCTGAATGCTAAATATCAAAGTCAATTAATTTGCCACCCTAGACAGGGAAGGACAAACAACCCTTTGGAAGTAGTGTGTAAAGGCATATGCACTTCGTCCAGAAGAAAAGACTGCCTTGCAAAGGAGACATTAGTTTTGCTTGAAAATAAAAGGTTAAAACATTTCTCAGCCTCTCCAATGAGGAGGAACCCAAGGGAATCATGTAGCATAAACAATGTCAAAACTAAGAACACAGGATTAGAAGCAAATACATATAAACATCTAGCTCAGTGGTTCTCAACCGTCCTAATGCCGTGACTGTTTAATACAGTTCCTCATGTTGTGGTGACCCCCCCACCATAAAATTATTTTCTTTGCTCCTTCATAACTTTAATTTTGCTAATGTTATATATTGCAGTGTAAATATCTGATATGTGACCTCTGAAAGGGTCATTGGTTGTGACCCACAGGTTAAGTACCACTGATCTAACTAGCCACAACACTGATAAAAGTAAGCAAGGAGGAAGAAAGAATTCATCTAAGCCCTTTCTCATTCTTAAAAGGCATATCGCAAAAGGCATTCTTAAAAGGCATTTCCCTCCCATCGTTCACCCTATTTACGTCTATGTCTTAGTAAGTAATTTCATTTGCCCACTTAATATTTTTCTGGAGTGAATGCTGCCTAAGGATAGTGAGAACATTTCTGTAGGGAGCAGAAACAGTACAACCATTTTGGAAAACAAATTGGCACTATCTCCCATAGTTAATATCGTCCTCTCAGTTTCATTTCTTGGTATGTGTGCACAGTAAATTCTTGCACATTCATAATGCTAAACATTCATAATAGTAAAACCTAGAAGCAGATGCTCATCCCTCAAGAATAAATAAATGTCAGTCCGCGTAGTTGAACATAGTTAATAGTTGCCAAATGAACCACATCATTTTAACAACAGTATAGATATATCTCTGTAATACAATATTAAGTGGAAAAGCCAAACACCATTGCCTTAGTTTGTTTTGAATTTCTATAGCCAAATAACGAAAGAAGGGTGTTTTATAACGAGGATACAGTTCAAATGGCCGGAAAGTCCAAACAGCATGGTGTCAGCATCCTTAGGATAGGCCCTTCTGGCTGTATCAGAACATGATAGTGGGATAAGAACAAGCCATATGAAGACAGACCACGCATATAGAGTGAGCTTGCTTTATTACAGCCACTCTTGTGATAAAAACCTCATGCTGCATTAAACCCATCTTAGAATGAGACTTCTATAACCTAATCTTCGGTAAGCACTACCTAATTTTTCATTGAAAATTTTCCTTTGGAGAATATCATATGCGAGTATTATATTTACATAATTTCTATCCTCTCCTTTCTCCCTTCCCATCCTCCCATGTCATTTCTCCCAACTCCTTCTCAAATTTGTCATCTCTTTTTAATTAGTTACAATTGCTACATACATACACACACACACACACACACACACACACACACACACACACACACACAATCCCTATATAGAAATACAACCTGCTGAGTCTATTCAGTGGTGTGTGGGGGGGGTTTAGTACTGGATAAACTTGACTCCTGATCCCTGGAGTCCCCTGGAGCCCATCCCTGGATAAGCCCATCCCTTTGTCAGTAGCTGTTAATTACCTGTAACTCTTCAACTAGAACTGGAGCCTCCTGAGATTTCATCCATGTTGCCATGTCAACTGGTGATGTCATATTACTGGTCTTGTTTTGGCAACTGTTTTGTTGAGCTTTCATAGGCATAGCTTTCTTGTCATAGACAGAGGACAGTATCTTACAGCGGACTTCCTGGTCTTCTGGCTATAATCTTCTTGCTCCCTCTTTGATTTTCCCTGAACCTTGAGTGTAGGGGTTGTCTTGTAGATGAGTATCATGTAAATTTAAAATTAATGAAAAGAATGTTAGAATATTGTCTTAATCAGTGGTTCTCAACCTTCCTTATGCTATGACCCTTTAATACAGTTCCTCATGTTGTGGTGACCACCCAACCATAAAATTATTTTTCATTGCTACTTTATAGCTATAATTTTGCTACAGTTAGGAATCAATGTAAATATCTGATATGTAGGATATCTGCTATAAGACCCCTGGGAAAGGGTTGTGACCTCTGGGGTTGAGAACCACTGTTTTAAATAAATGAGCTCTAGGGTTTCAGAAGCAGCATGAGGAAGGAATGGAGTACTGTCACATCAGCAGAGAAAAACAATGGGTCCTGAGCTAGCCATGGAGGCATCCACACTCGAGCTCCTGGCACAAAGGGGGCACAAAGGGAGCCAAGTGCAGAGAGCAGTGCTGGACCACAAATGCTGTATCACTCTCAAGCCAGTTCTTGTGGACTCAGTAGGAACCCTTCAGTGGGATCCTTCAACAAGGACAAGCTGATAGATGAAAGATGGGGGTGGGGGATGTGATGCATATTTGACACTTTCAGTAAAAAAAATGTTGAAGACACATTGGGATATTTAAAAAAAACATTTTTTTTCACTCAAATTATGTTAGTGTCTGATTTAAGACTTGCAAACTTGGATCAGCAGGTGAGAGCCACCCTGCTTGGAATACTAATTCAGGGCATCATTATTACCATGGGGGCCTGATTAGACTCCAGTATTTTAGTCTGCCATCTTAGCTCTGGCATACTGTTTAACACCAAATACTGAATGAAGTGATCTGGAGACAGTGTCATTCTTTTCTTTCTATTCTCTTTGGACTTTAAGGGACAGGATTCCTCAAGCTCTTAAAGGCCAACAGAAGCAGACTTAATAAAGTAAGTTTTACCCCAACACAGGTTCAAGCCATATAGCCATTGCTCCTACACACCAAAACCCTGTAGTAGGCTAAGGGAGTGTCTGAGAAGCAATGTGTTTTGCCAAGAAGATGCATCTTGGCTCCATCAGCACTGTAAGAAACCCAAAGACAAATTAGCACCTTGCTGAAGACTTCCAAGAGGTTGGAGAGACTGCAGTTTCATACTTGCTAAGCTCAAAAAAAGACTATGGATTGAGTTGCTTCCACCCAGGTTAGGCCATTGCTTAGACTTTCTGTATACCTTCAAGTTATTATTAATTATCATCTCCCCTGATGAAGTATAAAGGAAATCCAGTTCTTTGTATGTGCTTTATACAAAGCACTTCATACAAAAGTGCTAAAAAATATAAGAGTTGAGAAGAGGGACCCCAAAACACATGAGGCTCTTGTTACAATGCACAACCAGAGTGGGGGTAGCATGAATATATTTGGTTTGTAAGAGCAATAATAATTTGCTTAGAAACCTGTAGCTTTAAAGTAGAGGTTGGAAAACTGTTTGGCAAGATAAGCCTGGCCCATAGGTTGTTTTTGTCAATAAAGTTTTATTGGGATACAACTATGCCCATTCATTTATGTATATGGCTGAACTTACGCTCAACAAAAATGATAGTATTTGTGATAGTGACTACATGGCTCACAAAGTCTAAAGCATTTAATAGATATTTACAGAAAAATTGCCAAACTTTGGTTTAAAGGGTTGGTTATAGGGTAAGTTACATTTTGATGATGTGGAAAGAAAAGCAAAACACTGGTTTTGTAAGCATATTCTTGGGTTGCTTAGAGATCCCATGGATATGTGTTTCCTACACACACACACACACACACACACACACACACACACACGGGGGGAGAGAGAGAGAGAGAGAGAGAGAGAGAGAGAGAGAGAGAGAGAGAGAGAGAGAGTCATTAACCAACCAAATCAACTCCCATTTCTTTTGCACTCTGAGTTATCTATAAGAGTTCACATGAAGGCAGAACTTTGAAGGCTTATTTTTTATTATTTTTTAATTGTGTATGGGTATGCCCATGCATTGATGAGTGCATATGAGTGCAGGTGTCCATGGAAGCTAGAGGCATTGGTTTCCTCAGAGCTACAGTTATAGGCATTGTGAGCTGCTGCCTGATGTAGGTGCAGGGAACCAAATTTGAGTCATCACCAAGAGTGCTTTGTGCTCTTAGCTGCTAAGCCATCTCTTTAGCCTTTGAACAAAGGGTTTTTAGAGCTATTAAATGTACTTAATATCGTCTAGGCCAGTAATTTTATCCATGGGCCAACAGTAGGCATTTCTAGAAGCTTCTAAATATTGTCAACACCCTGATCAGAGGTCTATAATTTGGATTCATTTGTCTTAGGGTCTGGGGAGTCTTGGCATTGCAATAGAAACAAGTCAAGCAAAGGAAAACCAGAGAAATCCTCTCTGGAGATTTTATTTTGCATTAAGCTTGGAAAACCATTGTCCTAGATGGGAATGAAAGTCTGGATTAAAGAAGGGACCTTTGAGGAGGTCTTGATCATTTAAGGTGTCCAACAAAAGTGCTAGAAAAATGTAAGAGTTGAGAAGAGGGACCCCAAAACACAAGAGAAATACAAAATACGGGAGTTAAATCAGGACTTTCTTAGGGCAGTGTCTCTTAAAGTTGATCTTAAAGTTGATGTATGGATAATTGTTGTATCTTAGATCAGAGTCAGTGATGCAAGTCAGCTTAATGTATTCCCCCCAGGCCACTTAAACCTGGGTGAGCACAGTTAAAAGGAAGAAGTGAAAAACAGACTTAACGTTGGTCTTGATTTAAAAGAACAACCTAATCAGAATTTTTGAAATGTGTGTTACTCCCACACTATCAATCTATACCAGGTTAAGTCTTCAGGGCCTTGGAGGAAGTCATTTTTGTCCCAAGTGGATGATGAAATGGCAGCAAAAGCCTAAGACACCACTGCGCTTTCCATTGGTGGGGACTTGGCTTGCATGATGTCTCTGTGGGGTGCTCTTTAGCCAGTTTTCTTGCTGTGCTCTGAAACTCTTGTCTGAAACCCTTGTCTGGAGTTCCAGTGGTTGGCTCTATACAGGTAATGAGGATCATTAAAAGGCTGCACTAGGAAAGTCTTTTGTTGCAGATGTGGGACCTTGGAGGCTTTTTCTGGTTAAAAAAAAAAAAAAAACAAACAAAAAACAAAACAACAACAACAACAACAAACCCTCTTGGACTCCTCAAATAAGGATCAAGGAGTTGAAGTCACCTTCTACCTCAGCCTCCCAAGTGCTATGATTATAGGCATGTGCCATCATGCCCGGTTTTTAGCTAGTAGAGTTATACATAAGTTGTCTCTTATAAAAGCATAGTAAATTATTACTTTGAAGTCTATTCATTTTGGCGGGGGTGGGGGGTGGGGGTAGGGTGGGGGTGGGGGTGGGGTGGGGGTGGGGGTGGGTGTGATGGTGGTATGGTGGTATATTATGTAATTACAGCACTTGGAATTCAGGTCTCTGTGAGTTCAAGGCCAGCCTAGTCTACATAGTAAATTCCAGGCCAGCAAAGGGCTACATAGTGAGATGCTGTTTCAAATGTGTGTGTGTGTGTGTGTGTGTGTGTGTGTGTGTGTGTGGTGTCTGTGTGTCTGTGTGTTTGTGTATATGTGTATAGATAGTTCATTTATAAATATTTCTTAAGAACCAGTTTTTTTTTTTTTGCCAAGTCTTGTGATCTGGAAGCTGCTAAGATGTTTGAAACAGCTTCTGGCCTCTGGGCAAACAGTTTAGTTGGGGGACACGTTTTGCTGGAGGACATGATTACAGGTGAGTAAGAACCTCTGGGGCACACAGTTTAGTAGGGAGATAACGATTACAGGTGAATAAACTGAGCTTACTTTGAAGTTTGAAAAAGTGACGAGAAAGAATGCAAGAATGTGTTCATCTTTCCGGGCACAAGAAAAGCTGTCTGGAGAAGGTGGGGGACTGGGGAACTAAGATCAGGGAATCCTTGGGGAGTGGTGGGAGTAAGGTGGGGGCATTTTAGAGAGTGTAGATCTCAAATCACCAAGGTTAATAAATAAATAAATAAATAAACAAACAAACAAACAATAAATAAATAAATAGAGTAGAAAACTGCTCAACTGACACTGAGGGGAACCTATTGTGTTTCTCATACCATGCCAACTTAGAAGGGGAGACAGACAGACAGACAGACAGACAGACAGACAGACAGACAGACAGACAGACATGACAGACAGACAGACAGACAGACACACACACACACACACACACACACACACACACACACACACACACACACACACACGGAGAGAAGGAGACCTCAACTTGGCAGCTTCCATTTTGAGGGACCATAAAATAGAAAAAGCTTTCCCCCTTAAAAAATCCCTTTAAAAATGAGTCTGATTTTATACAGCCCAGCAGGCATAGCAAGGTCTCCATTTCATTTTGTCAGGGAGAGGCCAATGATTTTGGGGTGGGAACTGGTCTGTTTGCACAATGGGAGAATTTCCCTCATGCATACTGTTCCTTAGTAATTTGTGGCCTCACCGAATGCCACTTATAGTTCCTGCAATGACAGGAAAATTAGGGGACAGAGTGATTATTAACGCTAATCACAAACTTAGAGGATGTTCTGGTCCTGCTTCCCTTTCAAACCAGCAAAGGCCAGCTCTGCTTGGCTTTCAGCATGGACAAAATCAAGTTAATGGGGCAATTTTTCCCTTCTTGGATATTATCTTTCAGCGTGTAAAGCCCCACCAGCTGCTAACTGTAGCCTAGGGTCTGAAGTCTTTGCTCAGAATAATGCTTTGTCTCATTAAAAAACACGCTGTAAAAGCAACTTTGGGAAGCCCACCTGGACCAGAGAGCTACATCTCGTTGCAAAAAGGTCTCTGAAGAAGTCCTCACCCCACTGTCAGAAGTCTCCCCATCACTGTTTCCAGGCACTTCATTGGAATGTTATACTGAATTCTGGCTAAAGCTTTGGATGGTCCCAGTTTGCACTTTGGAAAGGAAGGAATAAACACAGTCTCCGCTCCTGGGTTGTGTGTGGAGGTATTCATAGCAGGCTCTCCCTTTGTTGTGCTCAGCCAATTGCTAATTATGCAGTGAGGAATGCAAACTGCACACTTGACACTTAAGGCTCCCTGGCTTCCCGATCCTTCCTTTTGTTTAGAGAGAAAAGGCCAAAATATTAAGAAAATGTAGGAATCTTTATCCGGGGAAATAAATCCTAAAGGGGCAAAATTTCTGCAGGACCAGACCTTAGAGGGAGGGTCCCAGCTGACCCCACCCCAATGTCATCAGGATGAGGAAGATGCTCTGAGAGCCTTGCTCAGTGGTGACTAAAAAATGGACGCCCTTGCTGCAAGAGTAGGAGTGTCCCTGGACTCTAAATGTCTTGTTCAGAGGCTGGTACATGACAATATAGAGACCAGGATTACTTTACCTTTGGAAGGCAAATTGTAGTTTTATGGCTTCTTGAATTTCCCATAAGATTATGGAGCCAAGGTAAATCCAACACAAAATAAGAAGTTGAGAAGAAAGCTAATGATTGTGTCCTAAGCAACCTGCTGGCTGATGAAGCAGATAGACCCCAATATTGCCATTGATCTTGTGACTATGTGGCCATGGCATGTGGTTTTCATACTTTATGGGATTTAGAATTTAGTTGGTAGGATCATGTTAAGCAGGAGAGGTTTTATTTGTGACCTTTCCTTGTTTGTCTCTGCTGTGTCTTTGTTGCTGAGCAAGGAAAAATTAGCTTAGAGGGAGGTTGCACTTGTCACACTGGGATAAGGTACAGATGCCGCTGGCTGCATTGTTATTGGCAACTAGTACTCCTCCCAAGGATATTTCACCATTTTAAAGAATCCCCCTTCCCTTTGAAGGGGTTTTCTTTTACTTATTCACTGAGAAGCCCTCTTTTCTTAAATTACAGTTAGGACTGTTCTAGTCTGAAATTGAATTGGTCGGAATACAGCTTTCCGTTTTGCCTGGGAGACTGAAGGGCCACAGGGAAGCAACCTCCATTTCCAAACCAGGCAGGGAGCTGGAGAGAAGAGGTTCTTGAGCACAATATTTCCCTTAACTCAACTTTGCAGTTTCCAAGGAGGTCAGCTCCCGAGTTCACCTTGCAGCCCTGTTTCAAGTTATGCCTATCAAAACACTCTTTGTTCCTCAACGAGATACCACTTCACACCTACTAGGATAGCAACATGTAGAACTCACAAGTGTTGACAAAGATGTGGAGAAACTGGGATCCTTACAAGCTATTGGTTGCAACGTAAGATGCTGTAGCTACCGTAGAAAGTACTTTGGCAGTTCTTTCAAAAACCAAATACAGAATTACCATATGATCCTGAATTGCACTTTGGGTATAGAACCAAAATAATTAAAAACAGGAACTCAAATAGATATCTGTACACCAGTATTTACAGTAGCATTGCTTCTTAGTCACCCCAAAGTGGAAATAATCAGAGTGTCTACCTACCATGGGTGGGTAAGTAAAACACATACACACAGAATATTATTTTACTTTAAAAGGGGCAAAAATCTAAAACATGCTACAATGTCAATGAGCCTTGAGGACATCTGCTCAGAGGAACCAGGCAGCCCCAGGACAGAGTGTACACTTCTGCTTTCATGACGCATTTGGAGTCAGACTCAGAAAGACAAAGTAGGCTGGCTGCAGGGGTTTGGGTGGGGCTGTGGTAACTCGAGGCACTGTATAATGTGCACACAGTTTCAGCTGGATACAGGAAATGAGTTTGGGATGGTGGTAACAGATTTAAGACAGTGTGAGTGTACTTACCACCACAGGACTGTTCACTTAAACGTAGCTAAGGTGGCTATTTTAGCCAGGTTTCCATTGCTGTAACAAACACCATGACCAGAAAGCAAGCTGGGGAGGAAAGGGTTTATTTAGCTGTTCACCACAGAAGGAAGTCAAAATGAGAATTCAGTCAAACAGGGCAGGATCCTGGAAGCAGGAGCTGATGTAGAGGCCATGGAGGAGTGCTGCTTACTGGTTTGCTTCCTCCGGCTTGCTCAACCTGCTTTCTTATAGAACTCAGGACCACCAGCCCAGAGATGGCACCACCCACAATGGCCTGGGCCCTCCCCCATTGATCACTAATTGAGAAAATGACTTACATAGAGGCATTTTCTCAGCTGAGGCTCCTTCTCTGATGATGCTAAGTTGTGTCAAGTTGACATACAAAATCAGCCAGTGCAACAAACAAAGAAAACCCCAGACCTCTTCATTTGCATTTTAACTAGGCAACAATATCCCTCCAATCCTATACTAATTCCATTTCCCCCTATGTCTGCAGAGACACCCACAGATCCCCAGGGGTGCTGTCTCTCACACAGCAATGAGCTAAAAAGGTTCAACTTGTTTCAATAGTTTTGCCTCTAGTGGTTTTGAGTGAATGGGCTCAGAAATCATTCATTCTTGTCTGTCAGCAAGTTAGATCTCATTATAGTGGAGTTTGAGGTCTCCTGACACCTGGTGGCCTTAGAGGATTTGTTTACTGTGCAACAGGGGAAAACCCAGCTCCAGCCTTAGTTAAGGACTGGCTCATTCTCTCCTCCACCAAGACCTTGTGACAGTGGGAAGTGATTGTCTTCATGTCTTTTCACCGGTTCCTCTGCTGGCTTCTGGACTCTGATCCCAACTGGCTCGTCTCTGTCATATGCTGATGTCATTCTATTTCTTATCCATGGAGAACTTTATTTTTTCTCTGCATTGCCTATGCCTGTATGACTGTCATCGTTGCTGGTTTTGATTAGGGGGATAGGGAACAAAGAAAAGCATGTAAGTATGGTACAATGTCATCTTGACCAGAGCTTCTGGTTAAAAGCTTTGGGTGACAGCATTCCATATTAAGCTCTGAAGACTAGGGCTCTTGAGCTGTATGAATTTAAAAGGATAGCATTTCCAATCTGTAAACTAGGAGGTATGATGCCATCTAACAACATCCTCATTCTTAAAGAGGAAAGCCGCTGTGGAACAATCTTTGTACACTGTAAATATGTGTTACTCTCATTGACTAATAAAGATCTGATTGGCTTATAGCTGGGCAGGAAGAGATTGGGTGGGAGAGCCGGATTAGGAGGATGCTGGGAAGAAGGGGGGTGGAGTCTCGGGAGTCACCAGCCAGATGCAAAGGAAGCAGACCTGTAAAAAAAAAAAAACAAGGCAATGTAAGACCCGCAAATCACTCATGAGAAGAGGTCTTGATGCAAACACATGAAGTCTTTTATATTCCAGTGCACTAGGGCCCAACAGCCATACGCCACGCAGGGTAGAGGGCTGAAGAACCCCGGTACAGAATTGAGACAGCTTTTGTAGGGTTACAACAAAGCCTGTGCATTGTAAACCAATCACCTCGTAGCATCCAGTGCTGACCAATTAATTTAAACTATCCAAGCCCGCGCTTAGCCCAGGAAGTCTGCTTTCGCACAGGCTTCTGGGTGGGGCGACAATGTTCATTTCCTATGTTCACTCACAGGCTGTGAGTGAACATTCAAGTAGGTGATCCTTAGCTTGGGATTTAAGACTCCCAGCTTCCTGGGGTCACTGGGGAATTAGGCTAAATTTTTCCATCCTAACAGTAACAAGCTACAAGCCATGTGACAGCAATCAAAGGAATAGAAATAGGTCAATTTAAAAATATAAATGTTAGTTAGTAATAAGCCTAAGCTTGGGCAGGAAGGTGTTTTGTCCCACTCAGCTCTCCCCTTTCTACAGAGTTCTACAGTTTCAGGGTGCCTACCTCCCCTGGTGTTTCAGCTGATGAAGAGTCACTCTTTCTGGGATTTACTCATTTTAATGGAGAAAGAGGTCTTGTCCATGAGAAGATTTTCAAATCTGTAAATTGTGACAGTATTGGGTGTCATGCGAATCTTATAAGAGACCTGAAATCATTGAAGTAAATTGAACCTATCTAGTTGTATATCTGGATTGGGGAAAGAGGCTGAAGCATGACTTTTAATCCCTTCTTAATAACTCTCATCTGAAATGCCCACTGTGATGGGAGATGTTCATCTGTATATATGTTCCCCTTACTGGTTGATGAATAAAATACTGATTGGCCAGTAGCCAGGCAGGAAGTATAGGTTGGGCTACCAGACAACATGAGAATTTTGGGGAGAGAATGCAGAGAGAAGTGGCCAAGGAGATGCCATGTAGCTGCTGAGGGAGCAAGATTCTCTGGTAAGATAGACCACATGGAAATACGTAGGTTGATAGAAATGAGCTAATAATTAAGAGAGAGCTAGCCAGTAAGGAGCCTGAGCCATCAGTCAGTTTATAATTAATGTCTCTCTGTGTTTATGTGGGGCTGAAGGTCAGCGGAACCAGATGGAAAGAAACTCCATCTTCACCACTGTGTGCCCAGCATCAGTGTGAGGTGTGAGCCCAGCATCAGTGTGAGGAAATGCCAACTGTGTGCCCAGCATCAGTGTGAGGAAATGCCCACTGTGAACCCAGCATTAGTGTGACAAAATGCCCACTGTGTGCCCAGCACTAATGTGCTTCTGCTGTGACCCCCTTTCTTAAGAAAGAGCTTCTGTGCAATCCCTCTTCCACCCTTCCATTTCCGTTTCCCACTGGTGTTTTACTCATGACTTTGATGCTAGACACTGCTTATGGTTAAATAACACCATTGTAAATTGGGTGCTGCTAGTCCCTGGCTTGTTTAGCTCTCATCAGTGGAGCTCTATTAGCATGGAGATATTTTCAGTCACAGATAATGGCTCCGTTCAATTTGCATCTCAGTAATTCTCTGATTTAGACATGGGTTTGGTAATGGGCATAATAACTCAGGAAAGGGTCGGTGAAGAGGAGGAAATCTCCTGAAATGCTTGCATCTTTAGCAAGATCCCAAAATAGTCACTGCTTTCCATTATGCTGTATCTTCCTATATCTGAATACATAAGAGTTAATTACCTTCAGAAAGCTGTGTTGGAAATGGTGTTGGCTATTTTGTTCTCTATGCATTTTTTTTCTGTCGATTTGAATTCAAATAGGTTCCATAAGGAGGTTTTGCCCCAGGGGTCTGTTTTAATAGCAGCATTTCTGATTTGTCATAATTTACTGGAATACATGGACTATTAAAACCTTACTTTTAAAAGCCAACTCTTGGAAGAAAAGCATTCGTTATTGGTTTTGCAGCTTGCATTCTGCTTGTGGCCCCCGATCTCCTTATTTTTCCATTAAGCCTTTTGTGGCCGTGGCCTTTGTGTTTATGCTGCCCTTTTCATCTTTTCAGGGACTGAACTTCTTGAGAGAGGGCCTCAGCTTGTTTTCCTTCAAGACCTCACCGAGCACAAGATTGTAAGGAGGTACATAGCAGAATAAATAGAATTATTTATCTAAGTCTCCAAACACAGTTCTTGTCTAAAAGGAAGACGCACAAAGCCAAGAAGTGGTTTATCGATTGGTTGCTTTGTCTTCAAAATGCCAAACAAATGCCTGGGTGGTTTTTTTCCCCATTATTGAATTTATGTATTTGTATGTAGGAGGTGGAGAGCACTTAATCAACTACCTTGACAGGTTGCTTTTGCCTTCTGAGAGCAAAGCTTTTAAACGATAAACCTGGATCCATTAAACAATATGAAATTGCTTTAACCCTATGTCCTACTACAGATTGTGGGATGTGTGCTTGTGCTGGTGGATTTCCACATGCAGTGTTGGCATTAAGCCCATCCCCCTCCTCTTCAAACTCATGAAAGAGTAGTCTTTCATGTAAAGAAAATACTACAGAAAAACCTAAGACAGGGCTGCTGGTCGAGCTGATGGAACTTAGTATTGAGCACATTTACTTAGCATGTGCAAGCCTGGAAAAAAAAAAGCCTGGAATTCAATCTTTAGCTCCAAAATAATAAATAAATGAAACGAGTAAAGAAATAACTTAAAACAACCAAACTCTCCTCAAACTCTGAAACTATACTGAAGAAATGGTCATCTCAACAGCTTCTCACGCGGCTTCCCAGAAGGCTTTAATGAGCACAAATGCACACATGGACACACACGCAGTGGATTAATTTGTCCATTCCTTGAATATTGAGTATAATTGGCATTGTTTTATATCAGTAAGCATGAATTAGAATCCACTTCATTTTTCTAATAGTTCTGAAAAGTGCACCTCCCATATGCCAAGTAAGCACTCTACCACAGGTCTAGGCACCAAGTAGCCTCTTTAATTTTAATGAGTATAAACCATTTCCTTGCATAGGTGTGTCAATCTTAATTAAAGTCTCATACTGCTCTAAATCTAATATTTACTGTTATAATCAAAGTTGTGAATGAGTATCCCTCTGCACAGTTCCACATTTGTATAAGACAATTACATTAAATTTTGGCAAATATTATCAAAAGACATTTCAATTTATATTTCCCACCAATGTGATATGCAAAGGCATGTCTTTGTTCATGATGCTTGGCATAGTTTTTGTTAATTTGACACAGACCTAGACATACCTGGAAGGAGTGAATCTTACCTGAGGAATTGCTTCAAAGATTGGCCTGTGGGAAAGTCTATAAGGCATTTTCTTGATTGTTGGTTGATGTGGGGAAGGTGCCCGCTGTGAGCCTTGCCATGCCTGAGCAGGTGTTCCTAGGCTATGCAAGAAAAGTAGCTAACCAAGCCACGAGGAGCAAGCCAGTGAGCAACATTCCTGCATGTCTCCAGTTCCTACCTCCAGGCTCCTGCCCTGCTTGGGTACCTGCCTTGGCATCACTCAGCAATGGACTACTTATAACCTGGAAAGTTAAGCCAAATCAACCATTTCCTCCCCAATTTGCTTTTGACTTTTGTGTTTAGTGCAGCAAGAACAAAAACAAACAAACAAAAAAAACTAACAAATTCCCTGCTACAACAAAATCATTTATACTTATTTCTTTATTAGTAGTATCTAGTTAACCATCTGTGGGTTATTTCCCACAGTTCTGAGGGCTGTTGGGGATCAAGACCATAGCCAATGTGGTGTCTGGAAAAGGATGCTTTCACATACAAGACAGCATCTTCTGGATTTTTCCTCTGGAGCACTGTACCCTTATGTGAGATAGGACACGGGAAAAGTAAAAGACATTTGGATAGGTCTCTCTAGCCCATGTTTTAAGGCCTCATCTCTTAATGTTTTTCACTAGGGGTTAACTTTCAATGTGTGTTTTGGAGAAGAGGGAAACCAGAGCAGTGTTTGTTTGAGTCTTCAACAACAACAACAACAACAATAACAACAGAAACCATTTAAATAAAAAAAAAAACTACCATCAATCTGATAGGTAGAGTTTATTTTAGAGTTTCTTTAATTATGAACAATGTTGAATGCATTGTGTATATTTATTATCTATATTTCATTGGTTTATGAATGTTGTTCTATTTTTTTGTTCAATTTAATTAAATTGTTCCTTCATTTATTGATTTGTAAGAGTTTTCAGTGTAATAATAAAAGCAGCCATCTATAATATTAACTTGTTCATTGTTGGGAAGAACATTTACTGAGTGGCTACTAGGTTATAGTCATGGAATCAGTACAAATTAGACAAAAATTCTACTCTCATGTGAATTAAATTCATGAAGATAGAAAATAAATACGATGAATAAGCAAAGCAGAGAGCGTGTGACAAAAATGGGGAATATGAGCAATGTCACTCCTGACTGCTTATCTCCCACCAGTGTACAAGTGGAAGTACTGACTGACTGTGGGACTGTTTGAACCATTTATGACCTCTTCTGATGCTCTTTCCTGCTCCTGGGATGTCACCACCATGATACGATACAGTGATGAGGACCCTCTCCAGAGATATTGCCATGCTATTTGAATGTTCACGAACTTTCAGCTTCCAATACTATTAACCAAAGGAATCTCTTCATATATTACCCAGCCTCTAGTGTTTTATTTCATCAGTGAAAACAGCTGTGGTGGTTTGAATAAGAAGGGTCCCCAAAGGTTCTTGGATTTGAACACTTAATCACCAGGAAGTGTCATTATTTGAAAGGAATAGAAGCATTAGGAGGTGTGGCCTTGTTGGAGGAAGTTTGTTACTGGTGGTGGGCTTTGAGGTTTCAAAAGCCCATGCCAAACTCAGGCTCTTTCTCTCTCTTCCTGCCTGCAGATCAGAATGTAGCCCTCAGCTACTGCTCCAGAGCCATGGCTGCCACCATGGTCCCTGCTATGATGATAATGGACTTAACCTCTGAAATTTTTGTATTGGAGTCTTAGTCATCAACATAGTCATCAAATGAATGAATGATGAAAGCTCTAAGTTTATCAATGGATTGTTAGTCTGTTGAGGGATGAACAACTAGGATATGTAGATCAATTAGAGCAGCAGTTCTCAGCCTGTAGGTTGTGATCCTTTGGGGGGGGGTTGAATATCAGACATCCTGCATGTCAGATATTTACATTATAATTCATAACAGTAGCAAAATTAGTTATGAAGTATCAATGAAATAATTTTATGGTTGGAAGGTCACTACAACATGAGAAACTGTATTAAAGAGTCACAGCATTAGGAAGGTTGAGAAACACTGAGTTAAAGAAAATAGTTTACTATGGAGTGTGTACTTAGAGACTGTTAAGGGACCCTTGTCTCTTTCACTCTCTATCATCTGCTTCCTGACCACCATTAAAGGAGCTTTCTTCTGCCTGGCCCTCTGTATCATGTTCTGCCTCACTCTCTGTCCAGAAGCCACAGCGCCAAGTAATCAATCATGTTGAAATCTCTGCAACTTTGAGTTCCATAAACCTCTGCTCCTTTTACCTGATTTGCATATGTATTCTGTCCCAGAGATAGAACACTGACTAGCCCAAAGGATAAAAGTCAACATGGAGGTCAGCAATGATTGTCTCAAGAAAGGTAACAAGAGGGGAGCCTAAGAATAGGGGTCCACAGCTGCTGGAAGAAGGAGCTTCACAAGTTGGGGTGGCTTCTCACTCATGCTGATGGAAGTGTGGGAGCCAGGTGACAGGAGGTCTTATATATTGGAAATGCTTTTTGTTCATACTGTTGCTTGCTTTGTGACTTTATTAATGCCTCTTTGTGTGGTGATACTTTGTGATCTAACAAATAAAGCTTGCATAAAGATCAGAGTGCAGAGCTAGCCACACTAGTTAGTCATAGATAATAGGCAGTGGAAGCTCACACCTTTAATCTCAGCACTAGGGAGGTGGAAACAGGAGTGATATGGCTGGGTGGAGAGTAGAATATAAAGTGGGAGGAGACAGGAAGGAGCTCATTGCATTCAGCCTGAGGATTCATAGGGACAGGATTGCCCCTTTGGTCTGAGGATTCAGTAGAGGTAAGAACTCTCTTATGGCTGGCTCTTTTACTTCTCCAACTTTACAGCATGTACTACTATGTCTGACTCCCGGGTTTTTATTATTAAGACCTACTCATGCCACTACATATTTGTTCTATCTGTTTTAACCAATATTCACAGGGGTTCCTACCTTTATATGATCACTATTAGCAATATTTTTCTAATGGCTTTGTATATTTTATATCAAGGAATGTTGTACCTTCTCTGAAATCATACCTTCTTAAAAAATAATGCTGAAAAGTTTTCAGTAATTCATTTTTCAACTGGAGTCCCTTTTGAATTGGTGAATGTATAGGAATCTGGATTTTTATTTATTTCTTCATGACAAGCTTAATGCCTAGGTTTGCATCTTGACATATCCCAAGATGTCCTTTGAATGTGTATTTATTACATCTTTACATCTTGTCCTTCTCACATTTCAAGAGTCTCTCAATAAAAATTTCACATAAGCACTGCTTCCGGGCCAATTTAGCAATGGGAGCACCTACAATTTTCAGTTCACAGCTCCTTAAGAAGTTCCTCTGCTGTTAACCTGCTGCCTCTCAGCTTCTAGTAAAAATTTGAAAGCAATGCAATCTTTAAAATATAGATGTATCTTTGAGAATGAGCAGCTCAGAGATTTTAACCATAGCTGATGCTGGGTCATCTTGGAAAGGGGCACTATTAGCTAAGTAAATTCCTTAAAGAAAACCCCAGTCTGTATTCTCTTTTCTAACAATCTGGTTTTGATCAGCATCACTTGTCCAGAAGAAATTTACAATGCAGAGCCATGGGAAAATGAGCTGACAGAAGTCAGCACCCCACGCACCCCACAGCAGCTTCACACAGCTACTTACAAGAGGCATTTCAGAGTAACCTAGGGACTATTCAGGCAGGCAGCATTATGTTGCTAGCATGCAAAGACTACCCTTATTTTCCATCTGTTTCTTAACATTTAGGGTTTCCCCTACTTCCCTAATTCTTGAGTATTGCTTTAAACATATAAGCCTTTGATCTTGGAGAGGGGTGGAGCCAGCATTGCTCTGGAGAAATGATGGGCAGGCCCATGTCACTGACACTAACAATCTACCCTGGAGGATGGTTCATCAGCCTCTTTGCATACTGGCTCATTTCTTGTGTGTTGCTATGCCATTGCCTCCCTGGACCCAGCTGTCTGCCTTCCAGGTCCAGATGACATTTTGGATGTTCTTTCCAACCTGCAAATAAAGGCACATGGCTCCCTTGCTTGAGAAATTCTCATGGTTCTCCACAACCTATGAGCCTAGAGTTGGGTGCTCTAGGTCCAGCCCACTCTTAGAGGTGAATCTCCTGCTCCTTTTGTTCATGTGTACCCACCCCTCTTTCTCTCCCTCATTCCTCCAAATTTATTCTTGTTTGGATACATACTGTCATTATGCACCCCTCAGCCCCCATTCCTGCCATTTAACCTCAGGCAGTCCCTCTCAAGGGCTTCTTACACATAAACTAGTAAGACAGGCTCTGTAGGCCTGGGCTCCTGTAGGATATTTTCACGTCCAGGGAGCCTTTTCTACTCCCCCCAACAAAATTCATCTCTCCCTCATTAAGATTCCTGTAGCATGGAGTTGATTTGTATGACTGTTGAAGAGCCTGTTTCCCAGGCTCAGGGAAGACAGGCCTCTGCTACAGGGCTGGGATGATTTGCTCTGCAGAACCCTCCAGGGGCATTCTGTATGCAGTAGCAGAGCTACCTCGTGCTGGGCCTCTCATGGGCATTGTTTCACCTTATCTTCTGGATGATTCCACAAGGCAGACATTTTCATTCCCTCCGTTTTCAGATAAGGGAATTGAGCCTTGGAAACATCGAGGAACTGACTTGTCCACAGTCTGTGCATTTACCCAGCATGCCCAATTACTGGGACTCACTCCTGTTGTCTGACTCCAGGGTGAATGAATGAGAGCCAGTACACATGCTCTGTCTGCACAGCTTGGTGACTTTCATTGGATAGAACCCAAAGCCTTGTACTGAGGCAAATTCTCTACCACAGAGGTATGTTCCCAGGCCTATTCTTATCTTACATGTTAAGACAAAATCCTGTCTCAAACTGTTTACCTCACCCAGCTTTGAGGAAGACTGAGTGAAATAGTGGAAACAAAACACATAAGTGCTAGGGAAAACATTAGTAACAGTTTCTTTTTCCTTATTCCCCATTCCACAGAGATAATAGATGCTGTGTCCAGAGAGGAAACCAGGCAGGGAGGGGTATCAGTAATCAACAGGATGACCCAGAGTTCACAGGTCACACCCATGAGGGTCTTAAATGAATCCTAAATATATCATGCCCCACTTTTAGAAAGGAGAAAGCTGAGTGTCAGAGAGAGACAGAATACTATCAAATTAAAGAATAAAGTGGCTACCTTGGGATTTGAACCTGATTTTCCCAAACCACACAGTTGTTCTCCATGTTTCTATGGACTATCTGTTATGGTTTGGATGTGACAGGTCCCCTCAGGTTCATGTGTTTGAACACCTGGTACCCAGCTTGGGGGGGGGGTGGCCTTGAGGTGGGAACTAACTGGAGGAAGTGGGCCACTGGGAGTCTTTTTAGCCTAAGCCACTTCCTGATTGCAGAAGCAATGGGACCTGCCACCTTGCATCCCTGCTGCCATGCCTTACCCACCACGATGAGCGTAACGCCTCAAACCTTCCTCTAAGTGGCTTCTGTTAGATATTTCATTTTAGCAATGAGAACAGAAACTAATTCACTGCGTATTTTTTGCTTATCAACTGTAATCAAATATTGAGCATAGCACCCGTGGACGCTCAGCAGATCTGCAGATTGACTAAGTGCAATGAGTAGGATGAGTCCATTGGTGACTAGCAAGGAGGACCAATGGAAGAGGATTCGAGCTAGAGTCTCCTGTCAAGGAAATGGGCTTTGTTGTTAAAGTTCTTGGCCTCCTGCTTCACTTCCTGTTTAGTGGAGGACTGTTGTTCCACTGAGGTCGGAAGGAGGCTCTGCTGTGGGAGTGAAATGCTACCAAAAGAAAGTTAATTTGGCAAAACGAAATGGGAACTAACTCTGAAAGCATTTCTGAGTTATTTCTTGGGACTCAACACAGTGTAGTAGGATGAGCGTCTACAGATCCCCAGCTGCCTTAATCACCACACTGTCACTCTGACTTTGCTCAGACCCCATGCATTCTTACTCAGACACTTATCTGTTGTCTCACCTGAGTGAAATGCAAGGTGCCTCCAATTAGTAACTTCAGCTGGGGCTCAAGGCAAAATACTTTTTCTTCCTTCCTTATCATGATTGATATTTGCCATAAACGACCATCTACTAATACATAACATAGACTTTAAGTGAACTGGAGTCTTAGTTGCCCTGTAAACACATGTGTGAATACATGTGAGGCGCGTGTGCATGTGTGTGAGCGCGCAAGCACACACACACACACACACACACACACACACACACACACACACATGCTCTTTGAGACAGAATTTCTACAATGGGGCTCAGATCAGCAAGAAACTTGCTGTGTATCCTGGGCTGACCTTGAACTTTCAATCCTCCTGCCTCAGTGTCCCTGAAGCTAAGAATAAAGATATTCCACTGTGCCTGGCTTTTTCTGCAAACACTGATTGCTGTTGAGCTCAAGGAGGACATTACCAACCTTCTGTTAGACGGCACAGGAAATCAGTCATCATAAAAAGCTTTCTGAACTTTCCTTCCCCAGGTCTGCTTCCATCATACATGCAGGCATCTGAGAATTTAGTGATGATCATGAGATGCTTGTCCAACTACTGGGTGGAAACTTGGGAAACACATGGGGTCATTAAGATTATTGAGGGTGGTTATTGGCATTTAGTATCTGGGAACTAGACAGGATAGATGCCTTGTAATGTGGGGGTCAGGCCCTCACCACAAGGTTTGTTCTGAATAAGTTTGTAACCACATCTCTACTGACAAACACTGAAACTGTCCCTAGCTTTGTTTCCTGAAATCAAGACAGTGACAGAGGCCAGTTGCAACTCTATTTGTCAACTTTGACGAAGTCAGTTCACCATACTGTTAAATATAGGCAAGGCACTGGCAAACCGCCCCAAGGTGAGGACTCACTCAGGAAACAGAGAGGTGTGTTAAGTACAAGTGGCTTTTTCAAGGCATGCTGTTGAAGAAGTTGCTGAAATGCCATCCATTATTGCAACACACTTTCTATTCATTATCTAAGGTAATTTGTAAAGCAATAGCTTGAAGCCCACATGGAACATTAATTCTGCTAATGAACCCAGTAAGTATATTTTCCCTGGCCACTCTCTGTAAGCCAATCTATATCACTTCGGTGCATAGGAAAGGGCCTGGAGTTGGTAAACTTGCTTTCATACCTCTGAATAATTATTATTATTATTATTATTATTATTATTATTATTATTATTACAGAAAAGCTACATGCTTAAAAGATGTTGCCTAACTAGTTTGTTTTGCCATTAAAGCTAATTGTCAATAAAGATAATGAAAATGACTCCCAGGCATGTTAGCGATTCCAGTCACTAAGCCTCTTGGTGGCTTGATGCCAGCTGACAAGTGTTATCCCACAATATCTCTCTAGCCATTCAGAATGCACCTATCTGGGACAGGTCCACTCACAATGTTCTCTAAGTGAGGCTACAGGGTCCCGATGCCTTTCTAACATGAGAGAAGCTATCATTCAAATGTGGAAACATGCTGTTAGCGATGACACTCAGTTGAATGTAGATAAAGTATTGTGTTCATCCTGCATTTGGGAGTGTCTTAGTGAGGGTTTCTTGTAAATAGAGTTCTTTAATTGGTCTATGTAAAACAACAACAACAACAAAAACCAAGTACAAAATCCAAAAAACAAACAAACAACAAAAAAAAACCATGGAGTCAGATATAGAGGGAAATGCTGAAGGATGATAGAGAAGGAGCAAACCACGACCACACCTTACCTCCTTAGCATCTCCACAGACAAGAGTGAGTTCCTGTTTCTCTCTGCTTATATCCTGTTTCTGTACAGCTACCTCACTTCCTGTCTGTCTGCCTGTCTGTCTGTACAGAACTGAGGACCTTTATGGTTAGCTAGTAGCAAGCCCCATTCTCTGACCTTCAAACAGGCTTTGTTTGTACAAGCAAGATATCACCACAGTTTCCATGGCTGTGAAGAGACACCATGACCACGGGAACTCTTATAAAGAAAAAATATTTAATTGGTGTGGCTCACATTTTCAGAGGGTTAGTCCATATCAACATGGTATGACATGGTGGTATGTAGGCAGACATGGTGTTGAAGAAGTAGCTAATAATTCTACATCTTGGTATGAAGTCAACAAGAAGTGGTCTGTCTCACTGGGTGTAGCTTGAGCATAGGAGACCTCAAAGCTCACCACCACAGTGACAACTTCCTCCAACAAGGCCACACTTCCCATTAGCGCTACTCCCTTTAGGGGCCATTTTCTTTCAGACCACCACAGGAAGTAAGGCTAAGAGGAAAGCTATGGGAAAATTGTTCCCAACTTTAAATATACCTGGGCGCAGTTCTTCATTTCCTTCATTTTCTCAAGTACCCATTAACATCACCACATATGGTCTAGCCCATGGGGAGTAGATTCCATCATAATAAATGTACTTAGGCTTTGTCTTAGCCATGTGTCCAGTGTCAGATGACAGACAATAATTTACTACAGTTTGTTTTTTAACAAACCTGCTCCCCCACCTCTCATTATCCCATGTGAAGGAAGGTTGCCATGTCAACCAGTTCTAGAGGCCGCAGGAAAACTCTTTTGCAGAGACTTTTAGAAATTTTCCTTTATTTTTTTTGGGGGGGGGCGGAGGTGGGGAGTACCTAGGTTAAAGAATGGATGAGATGAGGCTTTTCCTTTCCACTGGAATGTGGCATGGTACTTGGGAATGCCACAGCCATTGTGTGGCCAGTTAATAGAACCAAAGGCTATAATTTACCCCTTTCTTGATGGAATCTCCCAGGACATGTCTAAGATTGTCAATCCAAATCATGACTTATTAAAATTTTAAAAATAGAAACAACAAAATCCAATCTTTATTTGACTAAGTCACTGTGATAGCTTTTTTTCTGTTAATTATAAGTACAACCTTTGTTGAAGCAGCAGGTTTTAGCTCTTCAAAGATGTGGGAATGATGGTCTTAGAAATTTTGACATGAGAAAACTGCTTATAGTAGAACCGTGACTAGAACCTAAATATTTGAGCCCATTGTGGTTGGTTGAAAGAAAATGGCCCCCAAAGGTGTGGCCTTGTTGAAGTAGGTGTGGCCTTGTTGAAGTAGGTGTGGCCTTGTTGAAGTAGATGTGGTCTTGTTTGTGTCACTGTGGTGTTGGTCTTTGAGGTCTCTTTTACTCAAGCTTAGTTTAGTGTGACACTCAGTCTACTTCCTGTTGCTTGCATATCAACATGTAGCAACCTCTTCCCCAGCACCATGTCTGCCTGCATGTTGTCAAAACCCACCATGATGATAATGAACTAAATCTCTGAAATTGTAAGCTACTATCTCAATTAAATGCTTTCCTTTATAAAAGTTGCTGTGATCATGGTGTCCCTTCACAGCAATAGTAACCCTACCTATGACATCCATCTTAGGTTACATATTGTCTGGCTGTTGGAGATTTGGGGTATTTAACATATTAGGGTAATAACACAGCTACCACTGTCCCCATAAGCAAAGTCAAGTACTATGTGTTGAGAATATCAGGACTGGCTATCTCCAACATGTCACTTTATGTTGTGGTACAATTATGATCAGGAAAGGAGACAAATGCTTGCTTTTCATTAACATGTGGGGACAGAGTCAAGTAACATAGATGTCACATGACACACCAAAGGATCTTTATATTGGTGTTGTTGAGTGGAAGGAAGTTACATTTTTATTTCTGGGAGATGCAATGGACTAAGAGTCAACATTCTGTTTTTTGTTTCTACTTCACACTTTAGGTTCATTTAAAAATTTTTATTTATTCTCTATGAGTGTCAGCTTACCGACTAAAAAATGTGGATAATAATCATGTTTTGTTTAATTTTACACAATTGCTGTAGAAAGCAAGTTAGATGAATTGAATAAAATTCACTTTATAGCATACTCGCTATGCAAATGTTAAGGTGTTATCAATTACCAGAGTCACTTTGTTTCTAGCTTCACAAAATAGATGTGATCATTGTTGTCATTTCACCAGTTTGACTTTGAGGAGAAATGCTCTGTTTATTTTACTGAGGTAGCACATTTTAGAGAGATACTCTCTCAGGTTGTGCATGGTGATACTTTAAGGTTTAAACACCCTTGCTCCCCATATACTTAGGTCATGAAGACAAGTATGGCTATAGTCCCGCATTTCATGCCTGAGAAAAGGCATCCCTCAGCATCTTGAGTTTTAGGTCTGTTAATCAAGTCATTACATTGGAGACCATCACTTAAATATGAAGCACAGTTCCAGAGAAGGGCTGAAGAGCTATAAATGCCAACACAAAGTTAGATATGCCTTCAGATTTTACATGAGAAGTTATTTTTTCAGTTCATGTTATAGAAAAAGGAAACAAAAGTTCAAATCCACCCCCCTCACCCTTGGGCCCACCATGGCTCTGAATGCCCTGAAAGATGTTCTTATGCTCCAAGTTCCCACAATATCCACCTACTCTCCAGAGCCAAATGCTTGTAAGCATCAGGAATTGCAGTGTTTGGGTTACATCTCTGCAACCCTGTGCAATACTCAGGGAACCAGGTGTCCATGGCATCATCAAAGACAAAACTGTGTTTCCAGATTGGGCACCTGGAAGCCAGAGGCCGATCTGATGGTTGGGTGTGAGAACTCAGACCAGAAAGGGGGGTATTTCCTGAATGGTGGAAACTAAGGGGTTGATTGAGCTGTTCCCTTTAGTGTTAGGGAACACAGACTGTAGGAAAGCAGACTGTATAAGAGGCAGAGAAATACAGAGGTGGGGACATTCACAGAGACAAGCAAAGAACCTGGATTTGGTTCCCAGCAACCCTCTCTCTCTTAACACACACCACACACACACACACACACACACACACACACACACACACACACACACACACAACGATCAAGATGACCCCATTTTGCTAAACGTACTTCTAGAGTTGAGATGTAGCTCAATAATAAGGTGTTTGCCTAACATGGAGAAGACATTGGGTTTGATATCCAGAACTGTACACAAATAAACAACCAATCAAACCCAATGCTTTGCGTATTAATATGGCTTAACTGCTCATAGAAAATCATCCCTTCCACTTCAATGTGGAGCGACATGATGGATAAGATAATAAAAGCCTAGTAAGGCTGTAGAGCTGTGCCCAAAAATAAGAAAGTCACGATGAGCAGAGACCAAAAGGACACAGAGCACGGAGGAAAGGGTCAGGGGAGGCTGGATGGAGCTTTATGGTTCAGCGGGACCTGCAAATGGGAGCCATTTGTCAAGGGAAGCCATCCCTAAGAAAGCTTTGAGAAGTTGAAAGGTGAGAAAGTACTTCATGCTGGAGAGCGAGGGCTGAGAAATTGCTTGGCATTACAGCTTCAAATGGACCAGTTTCCAGGAACCTGGAGGACAAGCAGGCTCTTGATCAGGCTACAAACTTAGTGTCATGACTTTCAGCCTGGGCCTTAGCAACACACCACTCTGGGAAGGGGCTCCCCCTGCTGGTAGCAGTCTGAGCACCACCCAATGCCTTCGTTTTGTGGGGATGTGGGGAAGCTAATTCTGAAATTTAAAGTTGCAGTAGCAAATAGCAGTGATCAAAGAGGACAGGCAGAAACTGCCTTCCTGAGACAAAATATGATTACAGAGCCTCGGCAGTTGAAGTAGGGTGGCATTGGTCTGGAAGAGCAAACGAGAATACAGAGATCAGGGACACATTCCCCATGTAACAGAACTTGATGCATGACAGTTTTGTATGTGAGTGGTGAAAATGATGGAGAGAATGTGAAGACTGACAAACAGTCAGGGGGACTGCTGAAGGGCTCTCAGGGTTTCAAAACACAAGCACTTATTCTAACCTGACTGTGCACACACATGACCTTCTAAATGGGGTGAAGTCTTAAACATGAAAAACTAAGATCATTGAAATAAATCCACAAATACCTTTTGGATTATTGGAATAAACTAGTCAATGAATATTTTATGGTAATAATACAAAAGCCACTTTCATAAAAGCATGCAAGTTTTACATTTGGTTTCACTACTATTTAAATTAAAAAAAATTCAAAACAAGCAAATTAAAACCATGCAAAAAGCAAGAGACAAGTGTTTATAGGCAGTGAAGTATTAACATACACTGTCTGGTGGAGCATTAACTCAAGTTCACATATTGCTTTGCTGTGGCAAAAAGACATAACATGAAACCAATCTGGAAGAATTCTAAAGGAAAAAAAGAACCCTACTAAATTCCACAAATTTTTACATTTTATTTATTTACTTTTTGTGTGCACAGAGAGCATCTACATTTGAGGTCAGAGGACAATATGCAGGAATCTCTCTTTCCACCTATGGGTATAGAGAATTGAACTCAGGTCACTAGGCATGGCATCAGGCACCTTTACCTGCTGAGCCATTTCAAAAGCCAGACATCACACTTTTGACACCTGTATGGGGTTTATCTACTGGATACCAATGGATCGCCAGTAATTTACCTCAGTTCAGACACTACAGTTGATGTTTACCTAAGGTCCCACAGGTTGTGAACTCATTCCTGCAACACAGTTCCTACTTCACTTGCAAACCACAACTGATAGTTGCAACATATATTGCCAGCCTAGCCAAATGGCTCTGAGAGTGCCCATAATCTTCCTCTCAGATTTAATTTGCTGCAGCAGCTCCCGAACATCACAGAAACATCTATGTTTAGTGGGTTTCTAATAAAGGATAAAGTAAGAATGAAATGAACAATCAGATGAAGGAGATGCATAGGATGAGAGCTGTGGAAAGGATGGGATCTTTCACGGTATCTCTGGAGGCCCTATCCTCCTGGCACCTCCATGCCATCCTTTTTGTCTTCTTTCTTTCTTTCTTTCTTTCTTTCTTTCTTTCTTTCTTTCTTTCTTTCTTTCTTTCCTTTCTTTCTTTCTTTCTTTCTTTCTTTCTTTTCTTCTTTCTTTCCTTTTCTTTCTTTCTTTCTTTCTTTCTTTTTTTTTTTTTTTTGGAGGTTTCATTATGTAGTTGTGATTGGTCACATCACTGACCTTAACCTTCGGTTCCTCTTCCCTCCCTAGAGATCAGCTGGGAGAGTGGAAGGATTCAACCTTCTGATTGCATGGTTGTTTCCTTGGTAACAAGCCCCTATCCTTGTATTTTCCAGGAGCCCACTGAGAAAGGCATCATTAGAACAGAATGTGTTCCTATCACAAGGACACCCAAGGGAATTAGAGCTCTGTGTCAGATGTTTCCATCAGGCAGTAAGTACATCACAAAGGTCTTAATGCTCTATGCAGGAATGAAGGATTCTTCTAGAGCCCCTATGTCTGAGGGTCTTAAGGAGTTCTATCTCAGGAACGTGGGGAAGATGCTATATATTTTGGACCTCCCTTTTTAATTTTAATTGGACATCTTTCTTTGGAGGATGGATAAAAATTCAGCTGAACCCTGGTAAGGTTTGGTCACAGATACCTAGACAATGCTTTTCGGGAGGGTACTTCTTCATCCTCATTGGGTGGTCTGTTGACTAGGCTCTGACCTCACAGGATAATTGAATATTCCAGCATCTGACCTGGGGGCTCTTGTGTCACCTGCATCTAGTCTGCTCCTACTGACACAGCTGCCATTTAGGAGAACCAAGTTGGATTTGTTAGGGCTTGACAGGGAAGATGAGGGGGATTAAAGCTATGAAATTGGTGGACAGCAAAGATAGAAGGATGCTAATTTCAGGCAGGGAACTGTGCTCAGCCAGCAGGCAGGAAGCAAGGAAGGATCCAACACAGCTAGGGTTCCTTTGTTATAATGGAACCAAAAGCAACTTGGGGTGGAAAGGGCTGATTTCAGCTTACAACTCAACTCTCAGGCCACACTCCATTGCTAGGAAAGTCACGGTAGGAACTCAAGGCAGGAACCTGGAAACAGGAGCTCACTCAGAGGCCACTGCAAGAGTGCTGTTGACTGTCTTGCTCTTTGTGGTTTGCTCAACCATGTTCTACACAGCACTCAGGGCTACCAGCTCAGGGATGGCAACACCTACAGTGACCTTGCCCTTCCACATCCACAAGCTTGTCCACAGGGCAATCTGGCAAGGACATTTTCTTCATTCGTCTTCCAAGGCGACTATAGATTGTGTCAAGTCAACATAAAACCAGCCAGTGCAGAACCTTTTTGCTGATGTCTATAGATTTAGCTGAGAAGTTATCTTTTCCTTTTTCGTAAATTTTGATTTATTTTATTTTTAATTACTCGTGTGCGTGCGTGCGTGCATGCGTGCGTGCGTGTGTGTGTGTAGGGGTGAGGAGAGTCACTATTCTTCCACATGAGAATCAGAAAGACATGCTGTGTTATGCTCTGCTCATTTTAGTTTCTTTTCTTCCCCCCACCCCTTTTATCCAGTCCAGATCCAGACCATAGGAAGGTGCTGTGTACACACAGTTAAACCTCCCTGGAAAAGCTCACACAGGCATACACAATGATGTGGCTTCTAAGTGATATACACACACTCGTGCACGCGTGTGTGCACACACACACAGACACACACAGACACACACACACAGACACACACACACACACACACACACACACACACACACACACACACACGAATTTGAAGAGAGGTTTGAGAATCCAATTTCCCTTAGCTCCTGTGTGTTTAAGAAACTCTTCTAGAGCTGAGTGTGTTTATACCACATTTTGATATTCAATGATTTGCAGGTGCACACCTGGGTGCTTCTACCTTTCAGCTCATAGGAAGTGCTGCTGTGGAGATTGGAATGCAAACATCTGGTTTAATCCTTGATTGGATTTTGATTATTTGGTGATTATGCCTAGAAGTGGAATTTCTGGCTTACATGATGATTCTGCTTTTAATTTTTTGAGATGCCTACACGCTGTTTCCCATTGTGCGCACATTTTACATCCTCACTAAAGGGTGTGAAGGTTCCAATGTCTCTCTACCCTCACTAAGTCCTGCTGTTTTCAGTTTGCTTTTAACAATGGCCATTTTAGCATATATTATATATTATGGTGATTGCAGCCTTGTCTTGTATTTCTTTGGTGATTAGCAATGCGGGCATATTTCACCAACCTGTCAGTCACTTGTGTGTCATCTATGGAGAAATGTTCAAGCAAGTCCTCAGTCATTTTTAATTGTACTATTTGTTTTTATTGCTATTGAGTTATAAGAGTTCTTTATAAAAATTGGAAAACAACCCCTTATCAGATACGTGGTGTATAAATAAATACTTTCATCACTGGGCTAGCAAGGTGACTTGGTGGGTAAAAGGTGCTTGCCACCAAATTTGACTACCTGTATTTTATCTTAGGGCCACACAGTCAAAGAAAGAACCAGAACTGTCACAAGTTGTTCTCTGACCTATGTGTATGTGCAATGGCATGCACCCTCCCACAGAAAGAATAAACAAAATGTAAATATTTTCTTAAAATCTACAGATGCTTTCAAAAAACTGGATTATTTCTTTTGCTTCATGGGAGCTATTTCATTAGATATGTTCCCATTTAACCTATTTTTCCTTTTGTTGTCTGTGATTTGGGGATAGATAGTAACTGAGAAATTGCTGTAAAGACTGATATTCTGATTTGACTCTGTTTTCTTTTAGTGGTTTAACACTTTAGGGCTTACATCTAAATCTTGTATCGAGTTTGAGTTAACTTGCATACAATGCAAGTGGGAGCTAAGATTCACTATTTGAGATGTGGTCACCTAGTTCCCAGAGCTATTTATTTGTTAAAGCAATTGTATTGACTTCTTTCTGAAATTTTAATAGATATGCTTAGGCTTATTCTTATTTTCCCCATTCTGCCTCATTGGCTGCTGTCTGTCCTTATACAATCACCATACTTCTTTGATCACTTTAGCTTTATGATATACTTTAGAGTCAGTATATGTGATACCCCAGCCTAGTTCTTCTTTTCCGTGATTGTTTAGCTAGCCTATTATAGTTTCATATAAATTTTTGGACTTTTAAAAATTTCTGCAAACAAAATGAGACCAAGAAAAATGACTGAGATTTGAGTAGAGACGTCACTGAATGTGTAGGTCAGGTAACATGAACATTTTAACTATATGAAATTTTCCAAACAGTGAACACATGATCTTCTCATTTACTTGTGTTTCCATTCTTCTGCTAATTTAGTTTATTAGTTTAGTCTTAGTTTTTCTGATCCTTGAGGGACCGAGTCAGATTGTTTACTTGAGACATGTGTTCCCTTCACATGTAGGTATATACCTCTGTAATCTTCCTCCTTAGTTTTGATGTTGCTACCCGCCATCAATTTGGGAACATTTGTTTTTGTTTTAATTTGCCAAGATGTCTTTGAATTTTTCTTTGATTTCTTCTTTGACTTGGTTACCCAAGAATGTTTTGTTCAATTTCTACACATTGTGATTTTTCTAATTTTTCTTGCATTGTTGATTTCTGATATCCTCCATTCAAGTCAGAAAAATGTGTGGTGTAATTTCAATCTTTTTAACTGTGTGTGTGTGTGTGTGTGTGTGTGTGTGTGTGTGTGTTACAAGCCCTGCTTTTCTTTGTTAAATTTATTTATTTTCTTATTTTACATATCCATCCCAGTTCCCTCTTCCTCCCTCCTTCCTTCCCTCCCTCCCTCTCCTTAACTTGTTTTTTTGTAAGCCAATACAGATGCCCATCCTGTATAAAGAAAGCTCTGCAGTGTGTGCTTGAGAAGAATATGCATTCTCCTGCTTCTCAGTGTAATGTTCTTTACATTCCTGCTAGGTCCATTGAGTCTATATTGTTGGCCATGTCCTGTTCTACATTGGGTTATTGATCTGGACATTTTGTCCCCTATTGAGATTGCATCACTGAAATTTTCTGCTCAATTTCCCTTCAGATTCATCAGCGTTTACTTCACACATTGGATTCTCTAATGCTGGGTGCACACAGAGTTATGTCTTTTCCTTGAATGGATCCTTCCATCATTTAATACTGTCTTTACTTCTTGTGAAGGGTTTCACTGTACAGTCCATTCTGTTTGGTATAAGTGTGGCCATCCCTACTTTCTTTGGTTTCTATTGATGTGAAATAAGTGTTCAGTCCTTTTCTTAATCTGTGTGTCTTCAAATCTACAGCCAGCATGTAGTGAACTTTGGCTATCACTCAGCCACCCTGTGCTTTTGGCTTGATGAGATTAATCCCTTTTCACTCAGAGTAATGACAGATAGGAACTAATGGCACTTGTTAGTAATTTTTGTCTGTCCCACAACTTTTCAGTCCCTCTTTCTGTCTCTATTTCACTTTAGTTTGGTTGCACTATGATTTTACATCCTTCTCATTTTTTCCTCCCCCCTCTCTTTTGATATGGGGGGGTCTCATGACATAGCCATGGTTATTCACTAGAATTCATTATGTAGGTCAGGATAGCTTCAGATTCACAAAGAAATGTCTGCTTCTCCCTCTCGAGTGTTGGTAGTAAAGACATAACGTACCATTCCTGGCCCTTGTGTGTTCTTTATAGGTCTCTTCTTTATGGTTACCAGAGGAATTGTGTAAAGCAACATATAATTTTGATAATCTATTTTAAGATAGTGACAATTTCACTTGTACACAGAAACTCTATTCTGTGACTACTCATTCTACCTCATTTTACTTACTGATGTCTCCAGTGGCGTCTTTCACTATTGTTACCTCCAGTAATATGTTTTATAGCTATGGTGATTTTAATGCCTTTTTGTTTTTGTTAAAATACCAGACTTGAAAACTCTTTAATTCCACCATTTCTGTTTCACATTGTTCCATGTTTGTGGATATATTCACAGTTGCTATGGAACTTTGCATTGTCATGTTGCTGTCTGGGTTTCTTTTGTCTCAACTTGAATGATTCCCTTTAGTATTTCTTGTAGGGATGATCTAGTGGTGACAGATTTCTCCAGCTTGTTTTTTATCTGGGAAAGTCTTTGTTTCTCCAGTTTTGAAGGGTCCCTCTGCTGTATTCCTTAGTATTGCCTACCTTTGTACACAATGAGTCAGAGCTACTTTAGAAATCCTTTGTCTTTGCTTTGTAGGAATTTGTGTCTTTGATGTGAGTTTCATTACGAATCATAGAGTTATTTGGGCTTCTGGAATCTGAGTATAATTTACTTGGCTCAATTTGGGGATTTTCACTATTGATTGACTCCTTGTGAGACAGGGTCCCACTATGTAATCTGGAGAGTAAGGTTGACTTCAAACTCATGGTCCACCTACTGTAGCATTCTGAACACTGTGCTTACACGTTTGCTGCTCAGTTTGGCTCGTCATCTTCTTGAAGAAAATGCCTGCTTCTTTCTCTTTGCCGTGGACATTTTGGCCCCCTTGATGAAATCATCTATGTTCCTCCCTCGTTTCTCATTCTCTTTTGTTGCTTGCTCCTCTGACTGGACAGTTCCAAATGGATTGTTTTGGAGTTGGTTCCTCTTTTCTCTGCTTCACAAAGTTTGCTGTTGAGCTTCTCAAGTGAAGTTTTCAACGTGTCACACTCACCAGGCCCAGTGCTTGTGTGAAGCATATTTTCATATTTCCTCTGTTGTTTGTGACTTTGTTTTTGCAGCATCTTCCTGTGCTCAGTGTGCACATTTGTGGTGGTTGTTCTGAATTTTATGCCATCTTTTCAGGTGATTTATTCTTCTGCTTCTTTACAGCTGGCTACTTGGCCATGTCCCCATGTTTCTTCATGTCCCTTTCAATACCCCAGTCTTCCTGAACTGACTTCAGAGAAGAACCGTTATCAGCCGGCTGGGCGGATGTGGTAGTTTGAGTGAAAATAGCCTCCATGATCCCACAGGGAGTGGCACTATTAGGAGGTGTGACTGTTGGAGGAAGTGTGGCCTTGCTGGAGGATGGGCTTTGAGGTTTCCGGTGTTCATGCCAGGGCCAGTATCACTCTCTTCTTGCCGCCTGTGGATCTGGCTGTAGAACTCGCAGATCTTCTTCAGCACCATGTCTACCTGCATGCTGCCATGCTTCCCACCATGAAGATGAAGGACTGAGCCTTTGAACCTTAAGCAAGCCCTAATTAAATGCTTTCCTTTATAAGAGTTGCTATGGTCGAGGTGTCTCTTCACAGCAATAAAAATCCAAACTAAGACACTGGAGATTCTAAGATTTCTCAACCCCTGTGGTTAGGTTTGTTTTCTCTGGCTCTGTGCATGTAAATTCTCAGTTACAGGGTCTTTTGGTTTCTATTTTGTGAGGAGCATAAACTCTTGTTCCTAGTTTGGCTGTAGTCCTGTGGGCTCTCTGGATCTGATTCAAGCATTCCTACTCTGTTCAGCAGACTCCAGCCCTCTAAAGCATGTCCAATCCAGTTAAAGCTTCCAGTTAGAAAAGACAGAACTCAGCCCCTTAAGGCATTAGGATGTACACTCAATGGGAATTAGAGATTTTCTCTTGACTAGTCTTTGAGGAGGTAGGGGAAGGACCATGCCAACTGAGTGTGTGCTAGTTGAAATTTCAGTTTTACTCTCCATGACCTTCTAGCTTCCTGTTCTGTGAAGGTAAGATACACACAACACACATGCACATGTGCCTTCACGCATGCACACTATAATCTTTTCTTAATAAGTTATAGCTTTTCTCTACACTAGCTTACCCCAAACTCTTTCCTGCAGGGAAGTTAAGAATCCCTATCCCACTTGAGTAGAGGTCTCCCCCATTCCCAGCCCCATCTCACTTGAGTAGAGGTCTCTGAGACCCCTTCTCCCCCAGGCTGCAGTAGGCAGCACAACAGAGTTCCAGCCACCTTCCTCTCTGGATGCTGTTGATAGCATAATGTGCAGCCATTTATGGGGGAGAAATATACATAAGGGAAACCAAAGGAAATTTTATTTATTTATTTATTTATTTATTTATTTATTTATTTATTTATTTATTTAAAGATAAACACACATTAGAAGAATAAGAACCATTCACCCTCTACTCAATCCTGGGGTTTAAGATAAAGCAAAGCAAGAATTCTGCATGATTCCTCCATGGCTGTTCTCTCCCAGACAGGAGTATTTTCTTTCCCTTCCAGGAGTAATAGGCTATTGGCATTTACATCTTTGCTGATGTAAAGGATGTAAAGGAATAGTAAGATGGCCACATTCGCTTGCTTCATGCTTCTAGAAATGTATTTTACATTCATTCCCTCAACCCAATGTTTATTTTTTAGACTTTAGTTCAAAAGCAACAAAAGTGGCTTCAATTTCTTCATAGGATGTGGTATTTTTAGCAAAGGTTTTCAAACACTGTTTATATTTCTGAGAGGTTTGAACTTTTGTTTCTTCTCATGGTTGCCTTTAAATTTCTCCTGAAACAAATTTTTCCTTTCCACTGAGTTTTCCATGGATCTTTTGATTATAGTGATTAATCTATAAGCCATTTCTTGCTGGATTCTGTCTTGAGAGAGATTCATTTCTGTTAAGGAGAACCTGTAAGGGCCATTGAGTCTGTTGGCAAGTTTGGGTTTCTGCAGAGCTAGTGTTTGAGGGAGAGAGGCTTATGTCTAATGAGGAAACACTCAGGCTTCCAGCTTTAAGATTGGCCCATGCATCTACATGTGGTTAGTCTTACTCAACCAGGGTCATTGATGAGAACAAGAAGTCTTTTCTGTGGTTAGATAAAAGGACTAGATGCTCTTAAAATAAAGACAGAAAAGAGAAAGGTGATGCTTTATTCTCTACTAGGTATTGCCATTTGAGAGGAGACCAGAGCACAATGGCTCCCTTAAAGAATGGATGACATTGAAATGAGAAATCTGGGCCAGCCCAGCCCAGGGCACACAGAATTGTGGGGCTCCAATGACACCGAATATCACTTTTAAAGGGCTTTGCCAGGTGCACATACCTTCAAATGATGTTCCTAATTGTTCTCTCTTTTCTTCTTTGCCTTCAGAAAGCACAAAGAAAGAAGGTGGGAGATTGAGCCCTGCCAGGAGAGCTAGGTGCTGAACCAGTTATGAAAAGGAAAGCAGAGCTGTACTGTTAATTCTGCTTCATTATCTAATGTTCCACCAACATGCACGTCAATGAGGAGTGGGTCATCAGGACATGGATTGTCCCGTGTGGCTGTACTGTGTGACTATCTCTGCAAACACGGGTAAGAGAAACAAACAAACGACCCTATTTCCCTCTTCTTAGGGACAGTAGCTCATCAGCACCCCAAGAAGCCAAGTCTGCTCTCTGCCTGGAGACAGTTGCAGTCAGCTTCCAGAACATAAGGAAAGTGAGGAGAAGTTGGAATTCAGGCTTTAGTTACTTCTGGAAAGGAAGCAGGTGTGAGCTGTGTTTTTATCAAAGAGCAAACAAGTCTTTGTATCAGTTCAGGCTTCTCTCCGTTTCTACGACCCCCCCCCCCACATACACACACCTGCTAACATGCATCCTCCCCACAGACACGCTGAGAGACTACCAAGGACTCTTCCAAGCCCATGGATTCTGACCTGCCTCTCATGAAACACAATTGCTAAGTTGAGGGAGAGAGAGAAAATGAGAATTCTTATTCCAAGTAGAGACAGAGACTGTATTGTGACCTGTTACTCTTCCCAGGTTGACTGAACTTTCATCCATGTTTTCCAGACAGAACTGATCAGGCCATGTGCCTGGCTTGACTAGGTGGTATCAATGCTGACTCTTTTGTCTGAAAACAATGGGCTTGTATCTCCTTCCTGTGCTTCAGAACCTTACATGTGTTACCACAGCATGTCATATCAGAAAATCACTGCATCTGCAAGGGACTGAAAGTTATGGTGCAGGGCTATCTTAGGAAGATTGAGTCCAAACTTGCCTGTGCGCCATAATGCTTAAGTCTTGAGGTTCCTTGTCAACAACTAATGTTCTGGCTGCTGAAGGGAGAGGTATGAGGTATGGCTAGCCTCCACTTCATTTTTTCTTTTCTAGACAGGGTTTCTTTGTGTAGCCCTGGCTGTCCTGGATCTAGCTCTGTAGACCAGGCTTGCCTTGAATTTATAGAGATCTGCCTGCCTCTGCTTCCAAAGTGCTGGGATTAAAGACGTGGACCACCACTGCTTAGCTTAGCCTCCTCTTCTTTAGATTACTTACCCTTAGTTTTATCTTCTGTATGGGATGAGATAAGTTCATTGCCTAAAGAGACAGGTACCTCATCATTACAGTATAGGATTTGAATTTGAAGGTGCTGCCTGGCTAGATCTCTTGTATATGCCTGTTGAATGGAAGACTTCATCTGTTTCCTGAGATATTACCTATTCTGTCATGGTGATCTTCTAGATGTGTTAAAAGTGCAGATCCTTGGATCTCTGTAAAGTTTTCAATGAAAATGAAGTTCATAGACTCATAGGAAGTAGCATTATTGGAGGTTAGAGGAAATGTGTCACAGGGGGTGGGCTTTGAGGTTTTAGAAGCTCAAGCCAGGCCCAGTGTCACTCTCTTCCTGCTGCCTGAGGTTCCAGATGCTTCTCCAGTACCATGTCTATCTGTGTGCCACCATGCTTTCTGCCATGACAGTAACAAACTAAGCTTCTGAAGGGCAAGAAAGCCCCAGTTAAGTGTTTTCCTTTATAAGAGTTGCTGTGGTCACGATGTCTCTTCACAGCAATAGAAACTCTGAGTAAGACACACTCCAAACACTAAATAAAGGCAATCCTGGAAATCTACATATTAGCAACAGAAAAACAGGCTGAAAGATGGACTATAAAACAATGATGAACAGGTGAGATCATCTCCTCTCTTCTTTAATATTTACATAATCTTGCTAAAATGAACTCATTTTCCTCTGTTTCATCTTTCATTTGGTGAGAAAAATCTTAATAGCTAATGAGTAGAGGGTATTGTGAGTAAACCCACTTAAAATGGCTAGACTAGTGCAAGGCATTCAGTCAGGTAAATAGATTCTAGGTGCTATCTTAACGTAAAATAAGAGTAAGACTCACAGGTCCAGGATTTAGGTCTTGGATTTTCCATCTGCTTCTTCCTTGGCCCTCCAGAGTCCATGTGGATTTGGAGCTCTGTGTTGTACCCACTAACCTGTGTTTTAAAACTTACAATGTCATAACCAGTGGTTCTCAAACTGTGGGCTGTGACTCTTTAAGGCCCCATATCAGATATCCTGTGTATCCAATATTTATATTGCAATCCATAACAGTAGCAAAATTATAGTTGTGAAGTAGCAACAAAAATAATTTTTTGATTGAGGGTCACTACAACATTAGTTACTTATTAAAGGATTGCAGCACTAGGAAGACTGGGAACCACTGCTCCTAACTGTCTTCTTGAGCCTTTCCTGGGGCATCGGGGAAGGGACACTCACCTCCCAGCACATGATGAGAGAAGAGAGACTGCCATCTACTTGAGAAGAAGGATTTTCTTGAATTTGGGATGCAGCCATGGGACTAGAAGGATGGAATCAGTTAACATAATCCACTGTCATGACTTTTCCATCTTGGTCAAGCTACTTGGGTTTCCCTGCTACATGAACTAGATTAGAACAGGCCCCCTTCCCTGTGGAACATACCCTCTGTGAAACTGACTACCCTGCCTTCCCTAGACTGGTCCAGCATCGAATTCCTGGTGTCCCTCAGCCTTAGGTAAAGCACAGTGGGAAATACTCTGAGCCCTGTCTTCCTGGATTGGATCCTTGGTAGAAGGAAGTAGAAATGCTAATTTTGTAGCCTATCAACCTATAACATTACAATGGCTTTCCCCACCCAGAAAGAGGTGCTTGGACTCAGCTGAACAGAAACACTTCCTGAGGATGAAGTGAGCTGGGGCAGAGCCGCCTTCTACCCAGAAAGACACCAATAAAAGGCCCTATAGCTAAATCTGCATATCTCTTGGCCATTGCTCCATGGTTGGTGTTAGGTGAATTCCAAGACTGACACAGGTACAGTGAAGAATAACCAGTTCTTGCCCTTCTTGGCTTGGCCAAACCGTAATTAAACCTATTTTTCTTTTCTTCCTCTTTGTTTCTTTGTTTTGGCATACAGGGCACCTAAAAGAGCAAGTTGTTAAAATGAGTTTCTGGTTGACTCCAAATCTTGAGGCAGTGGGTAGCCTGATCTCTGGGCTTAGCTGTATAAACTATCGGCGCCCCTTGAGTCTATCAGTTTAAGAAAACCTAACAGCTGATTGCACGGTGACAAGGAGTGGTGTCTACTGCACTCCTCACACTCCCTGTCTGCTGATAAGGACTCTCTCACTATACAGTGCTTTGCACAATGCACTCAGAATTTCTATTCTCCATCATGTCTGTTTTCTGATGTGGGTAGTAGCGAGAGCCATAAATACCAATGCATCCCTGGGGTCTAGATATTTATATGTCAACAGCACTTGAGTTGGAGAATGGTAGAAAGACTTACTTTCCTATTTTCCCAGAAGGAGAGAATCAGGAGGATGAAGACAAGGCTATAGATTTTATAGTGCTGAGGAAATCACAAATGTTGCCGAGGTAGTTAATCAACATCTAAAGACAATGGAAAATCTCATCTTTTGCTTGAGTATGCATTCTGCTAACCCCGATAGGTGTGAGTAATAGTATTGAAATGAAGGAAATTGCTTGAAGGAAATTGCCTGAGTGGGACTGTTAGGCAAGGAGGGTAAGGCTTGCTTAATTAAAGCACAGTTTAATTATTGTTATAACTTAAGGCAATGGTACGCTGTGCAGTAAGATGGGAGTGTGAGAGGTCTGTGCCTTGTTGGGCAACAATTAATTTCAAATCATTGGGCTGGGGTTGGTAAGGCATGATTAAACACAGGAGTTGGCTAAGAAATGAATTGTGGGGAAGTACATTTTTTTTTTAACTGAATGAGAATGAGTCTAGGAAGAATGGGGAAAATGATTACAATTATCATGCTGTCACCTTGTTAGAATGAGACCGGAAGGGCTCAGTCCCAGGCCATCTTAGATGGCCTGGTGCTCCTGGGTTCGGCTCATCAGAAAGCGAATCAGAAGGCCAGGAGGGTCCGAGCCTGACTTTGCTTGGTTGTCACCGGCCTCTGAGTCACCAGGGCATCTCTGTGGTCCCTAGCCTGGCCACAGAGCCCCAGAGTCCATACTGAGTGATGGGAGATGTCATTCTGTAAATACAACATTTAAAATGGCTTAGGGTGTTTCTTGACAATGAGACACAACTGCCCTGACAACACCACCTGCATCAAAAAGTAAGATGGACATCAAAGAAACTCATAATGTAGTTTACTTTCAGTATGACAAAACGGGCCATCTGGGCGAGATACTGCTCTTGCCTAGGCTGTTTGACTTTATGCTGTATAAACTGGACATGCAGAACCCACAGAAAAGTGACTGCTAAACAAGATGGGCAGTGCTACAGGGTTCCTCCTTCATGAAAGAGTCTGCGAGACATTCTACAAGACACAGAGAAAAGTGGCTGACAAGCTGACAATGCAGGTGGACAGTTTAAAGTTTCCTGTTTTGCTGAGGAGTCTGCCAGACACATTATGGCCTATAGGCTGAAGATAAAACGTTACAGAAGAACTTCCAGTGACTGACCAGGTAGCAAGATGTCACTGTCATTTCTAGAGTTTGCATTTTATCCTTCTGTGGTCTTTGAGGGAGTTATGATTAAAGATAAGTTACACATAAAACTTTAGACTCATAAAAATAGGATAGATGATAAAATATTTTCTTTAAATTTTGCTAACTGTTAATGGACTAAACATTGTTAACTGTGGTTCTTATTTGATAACTGTTTTGTTATATATTTTGCTATTTAAGGTTAAAACCCTTCTTTTTATTTTTGACAGAAAAGAGGAGATGATGGGAGATGTCATTCTGTAAATATGTTTCTCTTATTGGTTAATGAATAAAGCCCTGTTGGATAATAGGGAAGCAAGATAGGTGGAAGGACTAGGAGACAAGGAGGATTTGGGGAAAGGTAGTAAGAGACTCAAGATGTAGAGACTTGAGAGAGCAGTAGTCCCGACCCTCTCTCTGGTAAGCCAAGACCATGTGGAAACACTTAAAATAATAGAAATGGGTTAATATTTAAGACAGAGCTAGCCAATAAGAAATTCTAGTAACAGGCCAACATCTTTATATCTAATACAGCTTCTCTTTGTGTTATTTGGGGCTGACTCTGCTGTGGGACCAGGCTGGCTGGAAAACTACTTGTAACATCTGGGCCCTTTGCCTCTTCTGCTTTCTGAGGGCATTTTCCAACCAGTACTTCTGGTCTTCTCATTTGTCAACTGAGAAGAAAACTTCTCATTTCTTTCTCACTGCACTATAGAACTTTAAGATAAGGCAACATATCAAGGTACCAGAAAGGGGAGAAAGGGATTTGTCTAGACAAAAGTGAGAAAGAGAATAGAAATATAACACATCACTTTTCATTGAAGAGAAGCATACAAATTCACTGAGAAGGATAAGCCATTGATTGACAAGTTCAGGAGAGAAAGTTGTATGTGTGTGCATGTGTGTGTGTGTGTGTGCATGTGTGGGTGTAGGTATATGTGTATATGTGTGTGTGTACACATGTGTGTGTGTAATGACATCTTGTCTTGCTGGTGAACTTGTGATAGTGACACAAGTTTCAGGTACAGATGTGACCCATTATGGTAGAGGAGGGGTTGCCTTGTGATCTCTTGGGTTGCGGAGCACTGAAAGGGCTGAGACTGTATCTTCTGGAACAGGAAGACTGTGGTGGTTATTTACTCTTATCTGTGTAAGTGCTTCCCTAACAAATAGCTATTGATCATCTATCTTGGGTCTGGTGGACTCATTTAAACCTTGCCTTTGTGTGTGCGCAGGTATGTGTGTCCACACCATCGGATAATTCAGAGAATTCCTATATTCCCTGTACTCAGTTTTATTTGTTGTCTCGACATGTTTTATGGTTTGTTTTCTCCATTTCTGCCTTTCTCCTTTCTACCTTTTCTACCTTTCACCCTCCCCCATCACCCTCCCCTCCCCACTCTGTCACCACAAAGAGTTTTCCTCCTAGAAGAACTGTTTCTCAGTCTTTGTATTTGATAAGATTGGTATTTTTGAAAGAAACAGAACATTCACCCTCACAGAATATGTTTTTCTGATTTCTTATTTTTAAAGGATGGCCTTATTATCATAAAACTGATGTTCTGTCCATGGGACACTGTATCAGGAGTCACAAAGAACACCTCTGCCCCTTGTTATCCACCTTTGCTCGAATAATATGAATGTCCCCTTTCCTGTAGACTTCTGTGTGTTGTTAGGGCCTATGGAGTGATGTTATTGGATTGTCAATATGGATAGCACAACACTGTTTTAAGTATGGGGATGTCACAGTGGGTTTTACAATTAGGAGGGCTGGTCTCCTTCATGGCTTCCTCTTTTCACTATGTCCTTAGTTATCCTTGCATGCTTGTTTCTCTGTGTGAACATTAATGTTACCTATATACCCCCTACAAAGAAAGTTCACTGTATTTTACTGTGATTATATTCTATTTGAACCTAACCTAGAGACAACTCACCTTTGAATGGTGTGGGCAAGTCCAATCCAAGAAATAAACAAACAAAAGGCACCTTCATTTAGGAATATTTTCATTTTCCCAACCCAACTGAATCAACCTGGGGGAGTGTGTGCTAAAGCAAATTATGAGCAATGTATGGACAGCAGCAAGCACATCCTCTTCTCTCAAAGTCAAGCTTGTGCGGCCCACATACACAGATTTCACTCGAGCAGAAAAGTGTGGGAGAACCTAGCATTGTGTATTGAACTGTAAACCTTTAACTGTCTTTACAGAATAAAAGAAAAGAAATACAGGAAGCTTGACAGTGTACAAGACTGGTGATTTGGAAGCTCCTTAAAAATTCAGGGTGTTACTCTGATCCTGCAAGCATTGACCCCAGATGAGAAAAGACAGTCTCAAGAAAAAATGGAAGGTTGAGAGCTGAATTGTTGATGATTCTGTAGCAAACAGTTTCATTTCTGCATGCGGGGGGTCAGCAACTCTGAATAAATCATTTCCATATATGAAAAATTATTTCTTGGAGGCAAGTAACTTCAAGCTCACAGAATCAGTTATTTGGTCTTGTGGTATGATTCCTCACAGGGTTATTTTCTTTTTAAAGCTCTTATTTTTTTCAACTGCCCTTTGATATCACTGTCACTCAATATCAATATGCTATCATGCTGTGGGTCATTTGAGGGATTACATGATGCATTGTGACTTATGGAGATAGTGGAGTTCTTGTGGTTGGTTAGAGATAGAACTCACAAGATCAGCGGCTTCTCTTGCTGTGGACCATCAAGCAAAACAGGAAGAGGTGTGTAAAGTCATTGGTTTGGTGATACAGAGTCCTCCACCACAGAGGAGAACCCTCAAAATGCTGTGCTCCCAATCATTACAGTAAAAGTCCAAGAACTGCGAACGCTGTGGATTCTTTGTTTGGATTTTAATTCACTCCAGGGGCTAAGTTTTCCCCTCAGATATCACTTTCTTATCAATTGCTTTGTCCACTCATTTTCCTCATGAATCTGTATTTGCTGTTCCTGTTTCTTTTACTTACTCTTTGTTCCTTAGCCTAGTGGTTTAAATGTTCTCTTCTAGGGTGAGACACACATGGATTTAAATTCTCTTTGCCATGGCTTGGATGAGAAACTTCTACTCGTTGTGCTTCCAGCTTCTTATCTGTAAAATGGGGACAATACTGGCAGTAGCTTCAGAGGGTCAATATAAAGATTAAATTAGGTAACACAACCATGGTAGTGAGTCATGCACCAGACATGGCGAGACATGGCCAAGAGATTGAAATTTGAGTACACTGGGGTTTAGACACACTCAGGTCTCTCTCTCTCTCTCTCTCTCTCTCTCTCTCTCTCTCTCTCTCTCTCTCTCTCTCTCTCTCTCTCTCTCTCTCTCTCTCTCTGTGTGTGTGTGTGTGTGTGAGAGAGAGAGAAAGCAGAGAGAGAGAGAGAGAGAGAGAGAGAGAGAGAGAGAGAGAGAGAGAGAGAGAGAGATCTAGGATGCTGAGGAGTTGGTTTAGATTGCTGGATGGAGTTCAGAAATTAAGAAAATTCTGTAAGACAGGAGAATATGTAGTATGTAGAATGCCCTCAGCATTAAATGTTGAATTGGGAACTGAGCTGTGTCTTCAAGTGCATACTCTTGGGGTGCAATCCTAGAATTAACAGCGTACTTGGGGTCTTCGTCTGTTATTCTGTGGCCTTGGTAGTGCAGGCAATAATACTGTTACTTTATCTGAGAAGAAGCCCTTTTCTCCATCTTTTACACACACACACACACACACACACACACACACACACACACACACACACACGAGAGAGAGAGAGAGAGAGAGAGAGAGAGAGAGAGAGAGAGAGAGAGAGAGAGAGAGAGAGAGATTCAAGGGAGGATGGGTACAGCAGGCCTGGACTTTAGATAGAGGAATCATTGAGATTATGTGAGAATGGATTGGCTGCAAAGCAACTTCCCTTCTGTGTCGGGAGAGATCTGTACTTGTCACCACAGAAAGCAATGGGTGGGGGTGTGACTGCATGTGTGAACCTTAAGTTCTCCCCTAGGTTCATGCTTTGAATTCTTGTTCCCCAGCTGGTTGGTGCTGTTTTGAGAACTGATGAACATTTAGAAGGTAGGGTCTAGCTGGCAGATGTACCTAACAAGGGTCATATCTCTGAGAGTTATTAGCTTGGCCTCTAGTTCTGGTCATTCTGTTCCCTGGTCCACTGCCAGTAAATGTCCAGTGCCTCATGCTGTCACTGCTGTGAACGGAGATGTTCCTCCCCATCTTCTCTGTATGCACAACCGAAATCCCGTAGAACCAAGAGCCAAACAGGTCTTTCCTCCCTTTTGCTGTCTCTGTTGGGCATTTGGTCATGTTGGTACATAAGTAACTAATACAAAAAGGATGATGGTGTGTAGATGACCAGAAATGGCAGTCCTACACTGGAGCAGTCCTGTGCTGGGGGGCAGTACTATCCCATTTTATGGATGAAGTAATTGATGCTCATAGAGCAAAAGAGGCAGTTTCTCTTCTTGACTGAGTAGGAAAACAGGAAGAAGAGCCTCTGTCGGATTCTGGAGTCATATTCTTTATTTACACTCTAGCTTTCACTTTAAAGATACAGCAGCCACTAGTGAAGGACCCATCCAGCAGTCTAGTCTTGGAATTCTGTTGCTCCTATGCATTATTAAATGTTGTGGGTGTCTGCTTCATCTCTCCTTGATGGGTCTTGTTAAAATTGCAGCATCTCTTTTCCATTTTAGTGGTCTTTGCTTTGGGTCTTGTGCTGCTGCATTCGGGAGCTTTAGCTCTTACAGCTTCTTTTTTATATTAGTGTTATTATATATATATATATGTATGTATATTGTACGATGCATTTTTGAAGTGTGTATGCAAATGTACTTACACATGTTTATGTGAGGGTTCACAAACACATGCACATGCATTCACAATCAGAGAGTTTCCCTACCCATTCTATCATCTTTGTACTTGATAATCTTTCATAGTTGTGCATACTCTTGTCTAGTTGTGAGACAATCAAATGTCCCCTTGTACTCTGTATCAAAAGCATAAATAGAGTACATGAGAGAAGAATATTTATCCATAGAAACACTGCTGTCTTTCAAAGTATGAACACTAATGTTCTCTAACTGTTGAGTCCCTGATGAATAGATATTTATTTTAGTGTTTTCAAATACATTCCAGTACTGTTTTAGTTAAGGGGTGATTGCCCATTTGCATGAAGGGACCATTGGAGAGAGGATTTTTAGGGTATGATTTCATATTGCCCCAGATCATTCATATAAAAACCGAGTTGCCATCTTCAGACATGCCAGGGAATCTTTGAATGCCCTTCTCCTAAGCTCAGGAGAACCCTATCTAGGTAAGCTACGGATGGAGGCAAAATGTCTAAAATGCTACAACAGCTTAAAAACAAACAATACAAAAACAAAAACTTAGATGACAGCTCATAGAGTCTGCTGCTAGTGTATGACAACCTTCATTTTCCAATACACTTTCCAGTTACTTCTACATGAAGACAGAAATACGCAATAGTGACAGGATATGGACTTGGGAGGTGCCGTCGTAGCCTTAAAAGACTGAAGCTCATTAAGTATGGTGGCACATGTCTGTAATCTAAGCACTTGGGAGGCAGAGGCACAAGGACAGTGAATTAAAAACCATCCTGGGATACACAATGAATATCAGGCTGGCTTGGGTTACAAAGCAAGGCCTTCTGAGAAGAAGTCAAAGGCCAGGTTGTGAGTGTGATAGACCACTTGCCTCTATAGGATTAACCCCCAGCACTGAAACAAACAAGTCCACTCCAGTAAGGAAGCTGTATTTGTTGGTTTTGCTTTGCTGCATTGAAAAACCTGAGAAAACTATTCATGCTGAGGTGCCAGCCCAAGTCACAGCAGCCTTGTGTAGCACATCATTTACAGATTATGTTAGAGCAAACGCTCACATCCTGAACCAGGAAGCAGAGAGATAATGGAGAGATCAGTACCCCTACAATCCCCTCAGAGAGTGAGCAAGCCCTCGAGACCTAAGGACCTCCCATGAGCCTCTATGGTTTTTCTTTCTTTTAAAATTTATTTTATGTACATGAGTGCTTTTGCCTGCATACATGTCTGTGCATCCCTTGTATGCCTGCTGCCCTCAGAGGTCAGAGGAAGGAATCAAATGCCTTGGAACTAGTTATAGATGGTTGTGAGTCACCATGTGGGGGCTGGGAATCAAACCTAGATCATCTAGAAGAGCAACCAGTGTTCTGAGCTGCTAAGCCATATCTATAGCCTCCTTTAGATAAGTCTATTTCTTTTTCTAAAAAAACATTAGTTTTACCAATTGTGTGTGTGCACGCGTGCCACACTGTGCTTGTGAAGGTTGTTTCTTACCTTACCTTCTACCTCAAGCCCCACCTCTTAATGGTCCATAACACTTCTCAATACTGCTACCATGGACACTAAGACCCTAATACACACACTTTGGGGGCACACCACCAAACCATAGCAGTGCCTATCTGACCACTGGAGTTGGCTTCTTGCCTCCAAAGCTTTCTTTATTCGAGACACCATAAATTCTAATGCTTCTACTTCTGAGAACATTGAACATTTACACATAGCTCTTACTGATCTACATGGTAGCATCTGAATACTTCAGGCATGTGAATTTTCCTGCAGCTTACATTGCCATACTAATACAATTTCCTGGTTACAGAGACAATAAGTACAGAATAGGCTGAGGCTGTGATGCAAGACTGCCTGGAAAGGGGTGGTGGTGGATATGTGCGTTATCTGTGGATAAGCTTGGCTTCAAAAAGTAGCTCTAGGTTGTCTTAAGTTCCTTATATTTGCATTTAGAAAACTTGGGAAAACGAAGCACAAACACTGAGATGACTCTTAGTGTTGTCCAGCCTGCTCTCCTCATCAAGGAAAACAACCACAGGGTCAATACCAAAAGCATCTGCAGCTGACAATTCTCATTGCACCATCTGGAATATATTTATATTCACTTCTGATAGATGAAAGATGTGTTGTGATTTCCTAGGGGTGTGGACCAATCATCAGTGTCAACTTGATTGAATTTAGAATTGTATACAGCTGGGCATGTCTGGGAGAGCATTGGGGGGGGGCTCTTTAAAATTTTATTATTTATTTATTTATTTGCTTTTTGAGGCAGGGTTTCTCTGTATAGCTCTATAGACCAGGCAGGCCTCAAAATCACAGAGATCCGCCTGCCTCTGTCTCCTAAGTGCTGGGATTAAAGGCGTGAGCCACCACTGCTGGGCTTGGGAGGGCATTTTTTAAGGGAGGTATTAACTTAAGAAAGAATACCCACCCTGAATGTGGCACCACCTCACGGGCCTAATAAAAAGGTAAAGAGGAAGAAGGCAGTCGAGTGCCAGGATCAGCCTCTCTCAGCCTCCTGACTGGATGCTATGTTGTGACCAGTACCCTCACACTGGCATAGCCATGTCTTCCCTGACATGATGGACTGGATCCTTAAACTAAACTGCGATTAAAAATAAATCCCTTCCCGCCTTACTTTGCTGTTGTCAGCTATTCTGTCATAGCAACAAGAAACATAATCCATACATTTAGGCAAGGTGAAGGTTTGCAGGGATATTAGGGAAGGAGAATTTTCCACCTTCGTTCAGCTGAGACCAGCTGCTTTCAACCTTAAGAGGCACTGAACCCTTAGGATGATGCCTCTCTTAAACTCTGGGCAGATGGCATCTTCCACTTAGATACTGGCTTAGATTCTGTGGTGAATACAATGCATCTTACCTATCAGCTGCTTGTTTTTTCTGCAAATCTTTGTTATCCAGCAACAAACATATTATTTTTTAAAACACATGAATCATGTATGGGTAGTGAAGGGTATATATCTTGAAAGTTCTCTGGGAAAGTAAGAAGGCTGAGGGAAAACAGTCAAAAAAGAAAAAGGAAGAGGAGAGAAAGAAAAAGAGAAGAAAAAAACCCCAGCGTGGTGGCACATGGCTTTAATCCCAGCATGCAGGAGTCAGAAGCAGGAGTTTATATGAAGCCTGCCTGGTCTACAGAGCTAGTTCCAGGTTAACCAAGGGCTATATAGTAAGACCCAGTTTAAACAACAACAAAAGTCTCTGCATGGCCTGCCCTCACTGTGTACATAGATTTCAAGCAAATAATCTCAATAGCCTAATAGAGTCAGGAGAGTGTCAAGATTTTGGCAAGTGTTCACCAATATTTGACTTTTTTTTCTTTAACTGTTCAAGTCATCAAACACCCTGTGTAACCAATGGCTGGTGCACAAATCGCCAAGGATTGCTTATGTCACACATATTTGTCACTATTTCTTCTCTATCGATTGTGCTGAGATGTCTTCTTTCCTATCATTTTCTTTTTGCTGCTGTTCACCTTAGCAAAAGAGAGAGGGTCAGATTTCATTGCAGCGTGAGCTAGTCCACAGGCTTTTAGTGAAAACTGCTCTTCACATGTATAGTCTTCTTGGGATTTTGTTACATAAAATCTGAGTACTTTAGTACTCAAAGGCCTGAGGCAGGAGGATCATTAGTTTGTAACCGGCCTATGCTACATACGGAGAGTTGTTCTCAAGCAACAAACAAAATTTCATTTATGAAATTAGCAAATTTATAGAATTATCAGAATGACTTTCGTTACTATTCTCTCACATGGGTCATCCCATCCTGAGTGCCCTTATTATTTACCTGCTAAATTTAAAAAGCGTCAGGGCTTTTTAATCTAAGAAGCCTCCTTTTGTTTTTCAGAAGAGTTCTTAAAAATTTTTAAAAATATTTCTTTATGTATCTTACTCTGTGTGTGTATGTGCGCACACCATAGTGTTTGGCATGTGAAGGTCAGAGGGCAATTTGTGGGACTCAGTTTTCTCCTTCCAACATGTGGGTCTTTGGAATTAAACTCAGGTAGTCCAGCTTGCCCACAAGCCCCTTTACCTGTTGAGCCATATCACAGACCCTTTAGGGAGCTTTTCAGAGAATCTGAATCTGCCCCCCACCCCTTCAGCTCTGTTTCCTAACTATGGCTTCTGCTAAGTGAAGCAGCTTTTACATTGTGACATAATGCAAAAATAAAGAAACGAAACAGAACCCCAAACGTCTTGCATTAAGGCACATATATGGCTAGATCACAGGTGATTATGAGTGACTTCTGCTAGAAGCTGGTTTCAAGCTTCTAGGGGGTGCTTCCCTTTTCTGTTTGTGCTCACACTGGTGCTCAGACTCTGGCTATGACTGTGTAACTGATGGTTTGCACCTTGAGGCTGAATTAGGGTGCTGCATACCGTATCTACATGCAAGGCTTGTATTTGCATGAGCAAAGAGCATAACCTATTATTTCTGAGGAAAAACTCAAGACCAGGGAAAGGCACAGGAGGCACCAAGATCCCCAAGAATATGTTCCTAAGTTCTAGGTTTGACCCCTCTCTTTCAGAGAGGGGATAAAACCCAAAATGAAAGGGATTTCTCCTGGATGAATTTTGTGGCATTCTGGACATAGGCAGAATGTACTTATAGTACATTTCTGGACTATTATATAAATATACATATGTGACTTTAAGAATACAAATATATGTGCTATTTGTTTGTCTTGTTGTAACAAAGAACCCAATAGAAGCAACATAAGGATGGAAAAATTTATTTTGCAGTGCAGTTCTGGTGAATAAAGTCCATCATAGCAGGAATGTCATGGAGGCAAGAGCAGGAAGCAGATGGTCACATTGTCACAGTCAGGAAGCAGAAAGTAGTGGATGCTTACAGTCAGTAAAGGCTCACCCAGTTACTTTGATCTAGATAATCCCTCATGAATGTGTTTCCATGATTACTCCAAACACTGTCAAGCTGACAGTCAAGGTTAACCACCGCAGATACCTTGAGAGAACCTCATGCTATTTGGTACCAAGAGGTACCAAAGGGCAACTTTGTAACCCTAAGAGCAGTGCTTTGAAGAAGAATTCATCCATCCTTCAACACCAGAAACAACCATGGTGACAGAGGCCAGACTCTTTTGAAAGCCACCAAAGGGAAGCCACATTTTAAAGATAGACCGGAGGAGAAGTCCCAGGAGATCTCCTCAGAGTACTCTTTGTATATCCAGGAGGATCTTGGATGCAGAGCATCTTGGATGTAGCACAGCCAGCATTGTTGAGTTTAATGATTATATAACCTAGTTTGAACTGTCTAGTGGAGTCTAGGAAAGCTCAAGTTATAGACGAATAATAACTTCAAGTTATAGATGAATAATACATTTCTGAATAGAGGATGCTCTAACTTGAATGTCTCCTCCCAAGGTTTATATGTTGAAATCTTAGCTCTTAATGCAACAACAGTGTTTAGAAGTGGGACCTCTCAGGAAAACCATCTCTCTTCCCTCTCTCCCTCCCTCCCTCCTTCCCTCTCTCCCTCCCTCCCTCCTTCCCTCCCTCCCCCTTCCCTCCTTCCCTCTCTCCCTCCCTCCTTCCCTCCCTCCCCCTTCCCTCCTTCCCTCCCTCTCCCCCTCCCTCCCTCCATACACTATGATACAGCAAATGCAGCGCTCCACTATTTTGGACTTCCAGACTCTAATGCTACAGGATAAATTTCTGGTCACGATAAATTACTCCATGATGTCTGTCATAGCAAATGGACAGAGGACACGTGTAAAGTAATGAAATCATCTGTTCCTTACCATTCTGTTTTGATTAGATACCTTTACTAATGTCAAACAATGGTTGGGTAGCTCTGGATCCACTCACATTCCCTGTTTTCTGAGACTGTCTCCATAGAATCAATCATTGTGTGGGCATTGAATGTGGTATTGACCTTGAAAGAAAAAGGCCAGGAGAAGAATGTTGGATTGAAAATAGAGTGAAGGCAGGCTGTCTGCCTGCCAGATGCTTCAAAACAGAATTTACCTTGGTGATTTAACTATAGGCCAGTGTCTGGCCCTGAATTTTTCAGGTTCAGAAACAGAGAAAATTGGTTTTGTCAGCATAGCGAAGTAAGACCAGTTTATCGGGCCCTCAGTCATGCTAACCTAGTTCACAAGAGAGGGATGTATAAATCAAAATTCCATTTTATTAATTTATATCGACAAGCAAAATCAGCCTAGAGATCAGACACACATTGTCCGTGGAGCACACTCTCTCCCTGTGGTGAGATCTAGGTGGGAAGTGAAATTACCAGCAGACAGCTGGGGAAGCTGGAATTGGAGCAAGCAGAGGCAGCTGGTTGGCTGCCTGACTGCAATGTTAAATGAAGGCGATGCTGCGCTCTCCACCAAAAGGAAACTCCTGGAGGGATCAATAGACCTGAATTGTGCATCTAGGCCGATGTTCCAGCACAGACCTGAGTGCACGTGACTCCTTCATCCCTGCGGACACTGCTCTGTCCTGTGCTGTCCATGCTTATTGTGTCAGACATGCTATTTCTTTAGCTGGGTTGATTCCACAGATTAATTATAGCCCTGTTCTCCCTTTATATGAGTCCTGCTTTCACCCTATCTACTAAGTAAGGCTGGGACAATTGTCTCTGAGTGACCCTAACCTATCTTCAAGGTCAGTTGTGGCTGTCATATTCTGCTGAGGTTAGGAGACCTCTGTTATGGCAGGTTTATCCTGCCGGCTGCCCCCAGTCCTGCCGCCATGGTCCCGCCACCACATGAGCCCCAAATAACATTCAGAGACTCCGTATTTGATACAATCCTGTTGGCCAGTTACCATTATTGTTTATGGGCTAACTCTGTCTTAATTATTAACCCATTTCTACTTATCTAAGTATTTCCATGTGGCTCATCTTATCCGGGAGCCATGGCTGGCATCTTGCTTCCTCCATGCTCTACATCTTGACTCCTCCTTCTACTTCCTCTTTCCTCCTAGTCTCCTAGCCCCGCCTAGCTAGTTTTCTATTGGCCACAGTGCTTTATTAATTAACCAGTATGAGAAACATATACATACAGAATAACATCTCCCATCAGACCTCTGTGATCACACACACCACAAAAGCTCCACCACCCCTGCCCAAAGCTTGCTTGTCATCCTTCAAGCCAGGTCCAGCTGGACAGAGGAGGCTAATGAATTGATAGTGAGGGCAATCAATATGTTTTTTTCAGGACAGGGGTTGCCTCATATTCCTGACCAATTTGCTACCTAAGTTAAACCCAGAGTAAGTTGTCATTGCTTCTGAGCTGCCAAGAGCTCTGCTGCAGGCCTCAGGCTATAGGTGTCTTCTCTGCATCAGCATTCAGATATGTTTGAAGAGCTCAAGATGTGATCTGTCAGCTCAAGATGTGATCTGTCACCTCTGGGACCTCGAAGAAATGCCGTGAAGCGAGCGAGTTTGATCTATGGGGAGAGAAGCATTAACCACTTTGGGCCATGCCCCTTTATCCTATTGTGTCCTGTCTTCCCTCTGCCCTAGATACCTTCCTAACAAATAGGGTGGCCCCATATCATACCACACTGGGAGCTTGTCATATACTAGATTCTTGCTGTTGCTACTAAATACTTGACAGAAAGCAACTGAGCAGTCTGAGGCAATGCAGTTCATTGGGCAGCAGAGCATTGGCAGTGGGCAGCCACATAGGCAAGGTCAAGTGGCAGTTGCTGGCTCCAGGAAGCAGATGAAGAGGAATTCTGGCTCTCTACTGGATTCTCCTTTTCCCCATTTTATTCGATGCAGACTCTTGGCCATGGGAAGATGCTGCCTACATACAGGGTATTTCCCGTTAGTTACTCTTCTCTGGAAATGTTCTCCCAGACAAAGTCAAAGGTGTGCCTCATTATGCCCTAGGCTTTTATTAATCCAATCAAGTTGACAAGCTAAGTTAACTGTCACAGATCTGTTCTAAGCATCTAAGTAATTTCTTTAACCATTATAACCATTCTTTGAAATCTGTCACTATTATTACAGATGAAGAAAAGAGACACAGAGAGGTTAAATAAGTTCCCCAAAGTCGCTAGCTTATGTGAAATAGATATGTACTCTGGTGATAAAATTTGGGCTAAAGCTGCCTCCTTCCTGTCTCCAGTGTCAACCTAACTTAGTAGGCAAACTAAGTTACTACAGTACATTCTCAGTCTCAGCAGTTGAGTTTCAGCCAATCAGAGACTACTGACGGATCAGACCATGCCCACATAAGGCAAGTACCTTATTACACTGTGCCCATATAAGGCTGATCACAGCAAATCAGATTGCTTCTGTATGCCTCTTCCTTTTCTCTGGTCATAAACATAGCTTGCTCATGTGACTGGACCTCTGGTTCCCAGTGCTCTGGCTCTCTAAACTCTTTATTGCTCAAATGAACTTTGTTAAATTTAGCTTTCCTCAGATCTTTCTTTAGCATTATTAAGTGGTAATACTATATGCTAAGCTTGTCTACCACTGATCCATAATGTTAAGCAAAGGTAGCTGAAGAAATCTACTTAAAAATTAGAGTTTATTATTAATAATGTAAATTTCTACCGGGCCTATATCCTTGGTTAAGCCATTTACATCTCTGAAACTCTGTTTACTCTGAGGGGAGCCCCTCAGATCCCTACATTCCTGTCCAGTTTCAACTAGGTGAGTTTTATTTCATGACCATTACTTTTACCTTCCTTTTTTTTTTTGGACTTTTAAACAATCTGCCATTTTATTTGAGCCAATAAGTTTTTGCTCACCTTCATGTTGTGGTGTTGGACATACATATGTTGGTACTGCTCATACATGTATTAACTTGACTGCATTGAGGTGTTGGATACACATGTTGGTGCTGCTCATACATGTGTTAACTTGACTGCATTGAGGTGTTGGATACACACCTCATATATATATTAACCTGAACTAATTGTCATCACCTCCCCTCGAGGTGGCCAGGCAGGCACCATTACTGTCTCATTATGCAAATTTAGCAATTTGTGCTTAGAGCAGTTCTGTAAGTGATCTAGACTCAGAGAGTTCACCTCTATCTTTTGTCGCCCTTTATCCATCTCTGAGTGGTATTTGGTCCTGCCTTCTTAAGCAAGCAGTGTGCTGCTCAGTGTGTCATTTAGGCTTGTACCTAATGTGTACTAGGAGACACAGTAAGATTGTGCCAGGCATAAAGTTGCTATTCCAGCTACTCTTCAAGGCAACAAATTGTCCTAAAATGGTTTACATAGAACTGTAGCCAGCTGTATGTCATATGTACATGTCTTTTTCAAATTAGGTAACTGGCCTCTAAAGATGAATGTTTGGGTGTTTACCATGTTAAAAAATTTCAATCCTGAATTATGGCTCATTAACAGTTGTCAACCAGGAGCTCAGAGACATGAAAAGTTTGCTCAAGTGACTCAGACTTTAACATCGTGAAGTGCAATAGTGTGTGTGTGTGTGTGTGTGTGAGAGAGAGAGAGAGAGAAGAGAGAGAGAGAGAGAGAGAGAGAGAGAGAGAGAGAGAGAGAGAGAGAGAGAGGGAGAGGAGAGTGTTTGAGACAGGGGATGGGGTCTTACTATATCGCCTAGGCTTGTCTTGAACTCTGGGGATCTGTTTTAGCCCCTGGAGTTGCTGGGACTACAAGGATGTGTTGCTGCACCCGACATCTTTTCTCCATGGAATAAACAATCCTACATTTTTTAAAAAAACAGATCACAAATCAAACCGAGATGAAAGTAACACATTAAAATTAAATTCATTCAAGGCCAGATTGATCAGTTTGATCTACATATTACCAGGCCAGAACACACAAACACACACACACACACACAAACACACACACACACACACACACACACACAGAGAGAGAGAGAGAGAGAGAGAGAGAGAGAGAGAGAGAGAGAGAGAGAGAGAGAGAGAGAGAGAGAGAGAGAGAGAGAGCACTATGCATAGGAAGTTGAACATGAAATTCCACCCTTAGACGAGGCGCTACCAGCGATGGTTAGCTGCTGGGAGGTGAGTCAGTTTTCCTTACTGACCATTTTTTGCTCACTGTCATTTTTCTACAGGTTTGTAGTCATTGGTAATTTGACCACATTTCAGTAGAAGACCACACGTCCAAGAATATTTGGGCAGCAAAAACTGTTTTCTTAAGTAAAGAAATAAAATTTATGTACATTGTTGTTTTGCCCACATGTATGATTCCAAGAGAGTGCAGAATCCCCTGGAACAGGAGTTACAGACAGCTGTGAACTGTCATATGGGTGCTGGGAATTGAACCTGGGTCCTGGGAATTGAACCTGGGTCCTCTGGAAGAACAGCCAGTGCTCTTTACCTCTGAGCCATCTCTCCAGCCCTGCACAAATTGGTTTTAATGAGAGAAACAAAACAAAGTGAAACTGACTCAGGGTCTGGAGAGACAGCTCAGCGGGTAAAGCTGCTTTCTCTAAGCCCGATGACCTGAGCTTGATCTGGAAGACCTACACCATAGGAGAGAACTGGCTACCACAAATCCGCTGTGGCATGCACTTAAGACCACATGTGCACACACATATGTATACACACAGTTAAAAAAAAGTGAGTGTAACAAAAGTTTAGTATTAGTCTCATACTTTGATCAGTTCAAGTTTTATGCAAGACCTTTAATGACTTCTGCTATAGGAGTTTCCCCTGAGTGGTGTTCTGCACATGATGAAGAGACCAGTCTTAGGCTCATCCATAGGCCTTATTCCTTCTGTTCTCAGGATCCCAAGAGCTCCCTAGAGCCTCGAGAGTCTCCAGACTGGCAGAGGATTGATGCAGCCAAGGGGATGATCTCTGGGAAAACAGAGCCCTACAGACACATCAACTCCAGTTATCAACATGAAAGATCCTTCAGGGAGATAACACGAGCAGAGGCAGGGCTGGCAAAGTTCGTGCCAGGAAGGACTGTATGAGGACTGAGTAAAGAGTCATTATGATGCACCATCTGAATCCCTGCTGATCAAGGCGAGCTCTGGCTGTCATGTCTGTCTTGCTCTTCATGAGATCGCTAGACTTCTGTGCAACTGCTGGTGTTCTGAAACACCGCTGTGGGGATACGAAAGTAAATGTCTAGGCAGTTGTAATAGGATGATGGGCTATTCTTTATGCCATCTGCCCACTTAAATTCTTAGACTCAAGTTATATACTACGGCCTTGAAGGACAGTTCTAGCTTCCCTCCATTCTCTCTAACATTGCTTCTGTTAAGTGTTTAAAAATTAATTTATCTTTATTTTGTGTGTGTGTGTGTGTGTGTGTGTGTGTGTGTGTGTGTGTGTGTGTGTACATGTACACAGATGCAAGTGTGTGTGTAGGCCAGAAGTTGATATACAGTTTCTCTTTCTCTTTCTCATCCTCATTATCATTTGATTTTTTTTATAGACATGGGTGGCTTTTCCAGGTCATTTGGAAGACACCCTTAATCACTGTGTCCAGCCCTCCATCTTACCTTTTGAAATAGTTTCTCTCCCTTCAAAGTCTTATGATGTAACGTTGGATATTGAAGCTCACTGATTCACCTAATTCGTCTGGCTGGCCAACAGGCCGTCTTCTTGTATCTAGTATTAGCATTACAGGTGAGTGCCTGCCGTGCTTGCCTTTGTACATATGTGCTGGGGATTTGAACTCAGGTCTTCGTGCTTGCAGGTTAAACATTTTGCTAACTGAGCTATCTTCCCAGCCTTTATATTGTTTCTTTAAGGGGCCTCTCCTGAGCCAGGGGAGATGATTCCACCAGTAAAGCACCTGGTGAGGAAGCATTAGACCCCGAATTGGGATCCTCAGAACCCATGGAAAAAGTGAGGTGTGCTTGGGTGTGGCTGTAACTCTATAAGCTTGGGTGTGGCTGTAACTCTGTTGTAGGAAGCAGAGTCAAGCAGATGCTCCAAGCTCTTCAGCCAGATGGCCAAGTCACTGGGTGAGCACAGGTTTCAGTGAGAAACTCTGTCTTCAAAGGTAAGGTGGAGAGCAATCTAGGAAACCATTGGTATTGAACTCCAGGCTCCACATTCATGTGAAAACACATATATACTCACCTGAATGCACATGTGCTTGCAAACACATTATATCACACATATGTACACACACACACACACACACACACACACACACACACACACACCTGTTACAGCATGTTGTTCCTGCCGGCCTCCCGGTCCTGCCGCCATTGTCCTGCAACCACGTGAGCCCCAAATAACACTCAGAGACTCTGTGTTTGATACAATCCTGTTGGCCAATTACCATTATTGTTTATGGGCTAGCTCTGCCTTAATCATTAACCCATTTCTACTTATCTAAGTATTTCCAAGTGGTCGTCTTATCGGGGAGCCGCGCGGCAGGCTTCCTGCTCCTTCCCGGGCTACATCTTGACTTCTACCTACTACTTCCTCTTCCTCCTCCTAGTCTCCTAGCCCCGCCTATCTAGTTTTCTATTGGCCAGTATGAGAAACATATATACAGAATAACATCTCCCATCAACACACACACACACACACACACACACACACAAGAGAGAGAGAGAGAGAGAGAGAGAGAGAGAGAGAGAGAGAGAGAGAGAGAGAGAGAGCTATTTTCAGTAGCATAAAGTTTACAGTCAAGGGTCAAGATATTTTGAAGGTCAATTTAAGGAAGTATTTTATGGCTTTTATTGCCTGTGTGAATGAGTTTCCCTCACATTGACACTTTTAAATTAGTTTTAAAATAACTAATTGCATTAAACAGATACTTTGAAGACAGTGTTGCTTAAAAAACCATCCCTAAAGGGATAGTGATAGGAGCAGTCCTGTGTCCTCACAGCCTGTGGGGCAGATGGCTTGAGCAGGCTGACTCAATCTAGTGCCGATGCTTTCAGATCAGGCCCAGCTCAGGGAGGCTGCTGATCCCTGAGTCTATTTGTTCTCAAGCCTGAACTAAAAGATAGCAAGGTCCTCAGGGGAACTCTCCCTGGAGATGGTATAAGTGCAGGAGGCCCAGTGGCCAAAGCAGATGCTTTGAAGGGTTGTTGTGGGTAGCATCATGCCCTGCAAAGATATATTGAAGTCTGAATCCCTGCCCATGTTTTATCAGTGAATATGACCTAATGTGGAAATGCAGCCTTTGCAGATGTAGTCACATTAGGGTGACGTCATAATGGATTAATGTGGGCCCTAATCCAATGCCTGGTGTCTTCACAAAAAGAAAGAAACTTGGACACAGATGCCCAGGAAGAATGTCCTGATGGCAAAGGCAGAAAGTGAAGATTTGTTGACACAACCAACAACCAAGGATTCCTGGTAACCACCACAGGTGAGAAGGAACTGGATCAGATTCCCTGAACCCACAGAAGGATGCATGTGGTCTGAGTCTAGGTCAGAGAGAATGTGTGTGTGTGTTATTTTAAGCAACTAATTTTAATTAATATGTTATTGTGCTCTTGAGAAATGAATAGAAGACATGAGCCTATTCCTTTTGCCCATAGTCCACTGGCCAGTGCAGGCTGCATAGCTGAACTCAAAACTGAGGCTCACAAAGAGTGCACTGAATCTCTGCATGGCCAGGTGATGGATGGAAGGAGGGGGGAGGGTTGGGGATCAGAGTTAGACTATCACATAGGAGGGTTCCGATTTGCATCCTCAGACAGGATGCTAGAATCTGTGCATTAACAGCATGGATGATGTATTAAGAGAGAGCTGAATTCTTCTGAGACTTGAGGGTCCATGATCTTAGGGGAGTGACATGACCTTGAAACAGCAGTTTCTTGTTTGTGCAGTGAGAACAGTAACAGTGCCCCTCTCATAAAGCTCATTAACAATGCACAAGTGGATGTCTGTGAAGTGTTTATTTCAGCTACTGACATGAAATAGTCCAAATGCTCCAATAAATAGTAGTTAATGCCATATTATCACTGTAATAATAGAGCAGAAAGGACTTAGAAACCTAGGGAGGAGTGTTTATTAGGACTTTACAATAGAATTGGATGGAAGGAAGACTGACTATGCAAGGTAAACATTCAAATTTCCATTTGTGGAACATCAGGTAAGATATGCTAATGACCCTTTGGATAGGCATGGGTTGTAGCTCAGGAAGAAAAGACCATTTTCCTAGAGAATAGCCAGTTCCAGAGGACTTAAAGCTGTGTAGAAAAAGATGAAATAAAGCCCCAGCTACAGAGGAATAGGATATGGAGAATTTGTGTGGGAAAACTAGGTGATGGGGAGGAAGGGCAGGATCATGAAGGAACAAGACTAAGCTTTGACAACTGAATGGTAACGTGCCTAGTCATGGAATTGAGTGGACATGACATAGAAGTGCCATTTCAAGACTTGATTGCCTCACCTACAGGGTAGAACACAGAATGCAATTCTGAGGATGGGATGGTTAAGGGTTGCCTTTTAAAAAAACTTATACTTTTAATTATTGTTTTAATTGTATGAATTGGTGGAACATGTTAACTCTCCTGTTTTGATCATTACACACTATTGACTGTGCTATAGCAAGAGGAGCCAGCCTGTGAGAAAGGGTGGTGTAGCCTTATGCACTTAGAAATGTGTAGCATGATGTGCTGGCCCATGCCTTTAATTCCAGCATTGAGTTCCAGGCCAGCCAGGACTACATAGTGAGATCCTGCCTCCAACAAACAAACAAGTCAAACAACAAGGAAATAATTATCTTCTAAAGGAGCCACAACCCAAGGAAACAGAGTACCCATGGGAGAGGGGAAGAAAGACTTGACTCATTTTTTTCTTTTTTAATTTTTAATGATGGAAACAAAAATATACCTAAAAATGAAGCTTCTAGGAAAATCATTTTTTCTTCCCTATCTTGTATTGTTCTTCAAATTTGGCCTTGGCCTCCCATCTGGCTTTGTGTTTCAGGGCTGGGTCTCTAACGACATCCTTGTTTTATCCAAAGATGTGTCTACAGAGTACCTTGTGGAAACTAGGTGACTGCAGTTATAAGCTTTCACAAAGGACTTGATCTTTGATCTCTTGGTGATTTTTCTTCTTGTTCGTGGCAGCTGTCACTTTTTCAGAGACGGCGGTCAGTTCCAGCCACCAGGGCATGGCTCTAAGGGTGGTCTGAGGTGCTATCATCATTGTTCTTCACGATGACAGATTTGGGTCCAGAATGGCATCCAGCCATGACCAGCATCACTTTCCCACATTTCACAAATTTGCCCATTTCAACAGCAAGCAGTTGGCACCGTGCATAAATGAAAGGAAGACACTTCTGCTAAACTTTCACCTCGAGGAGCAGTGGCTTCACTCGCCAGTCAGTTTTTCTTATTCAAAGTTTCTGCATGCCTCGTGGTTAGATGAAATAAAAGACTGACTTCTGCTTTTAGCAGCTAGCAGATACAATGAAGTCATGGTGGGAGTGTGTGTGTGCCAGGAGACTCACGTCCTCTTCATTGAGCTGGAAACAACAGAGATCATGAACTTCTCACTTCCCTTGATGGCTAAAGCAAAGGGTGCAGCTGAAATGTCTTATTTTTTAAGGAAAATGAACTATTTGTTGGCAGAAGTAAATAATATAAGGTTTAAAAATTGCTGCAACTTTATACCTATGAGGTATGTATGTGAGAGAGAGACTTCATAATTCTAAACTGTCAATAAAGTTAATCTTTCCATTTTAAATGGCAAAGAGATGGCTTGAACTCAGAGTCCTTATATGGCATGCATTTATGTAAGATAATGGCCTGGGATATTGCTTAGTTGTAGAGAGATTGCATAGCATGTGCAAGGCCCTGGGTTTGATCCCAGAGCCCCTTGCCCAGGAAAATTATGATAAGCATCATCTCACTGAACCCTGCAGACACTGCCTGGAGTTGGTGTCTTATCATCTTTATTTTACAGGTCAGAAAACAAGCAAAAATGGCAAAGTCAGTCCCTGGAGGCCACACAGTAGCCTGAAGAACTGCCTTTAGGTCTCTTGGTGTTCTGCAGGTATTTTGCATCTACCACCTACAATCTTCATGAGCAGGGTCCAGCTTCCAACTTTTGGAAGGAGCTGACCTTTCCATGCATCCAGCTTCCCAGGCTGAATAGGTGGTGACTAGACTGGAGTGGTCAGCATTTGCTGAAGGGCAAAGAAACGTAAGCTTGAGCAGCTCCTAATATAGGTCTAAGGACTGAGCCAAGACGTACAGATTTATTCTTTACCAGTCATGCTTTTGCTCAAGGCATGACAATTGCCCTCTTGTTTGGCGCACCAGCTTTGTTCCCCCAGCCCATTCCTATAAATTGACACCTGTGACTCTTTGAAGAGGATGCCCCATGTCTTGGAAGATCATGCCATGTCTCTATCTTCTCCAAGGCTAATTTAGGTGCCATCCACTCTCCAGTCTCCCTAGCTGTGAGCTGATTGAGCAGGCATGCATCTTCTTGACCTTTACCATCTGACCCTGGTACAAGAATCAACATAGGTAGGAATCAGCTGATGTTGAATGGCTGATCATCTCTATCTCCCGTTGCTAGAGAGTGATCAAAACGAAATGAACACCATGCTGGGCTGTTTGTCTTGCATTTTGGAGAAATGCTATTGCTTACTCTAATTGAAAAGCAAAAGTTAAAGATGCATGCAACCTATTTTCTTTTGAAGGGAAATTTGTCTTGCTGTTTTATGTGCGTGGGTAAAATGTGCTCATAAAGCAATCTGTTCAGAGAACGGCAAAACGTTTCAGGGAATTTTCTGTGAAATAGTTTCTTTGTGTTGTTATTGACTTAGTCTGTAAAGATAACGGGAAGGCAAGAGATACAGATGAAGAGAACAGTTCCAAGTTTGCTAGCCTCACAAGAATGTGTCATTAGGGAAGATGCATGCACATTTCAACAATGCCTTAAACTAGTTACTCTTAAATATCTGTGGTAAGAATAGGGGAGAAAATTTTTCTGGGAAAGTTTATGGGAAAAGCAAATTTTAGTTAATAATTTAAAGGAAGATGCTGAATTTCTGTAATAATGATTTAGGACTTATGCACATGCTTCTCTCTCTCTCTCTCTCTCTCTCTCTCTCTCTCTCTCTCTCTCTCTCTTGTGTGTGTGTGTGTGTGTGTGTGTGTGTATGTGTGTGTGCCCGTGTGTGCCCATGCAAATGAGCATGTGTGTGCAAATACATATACCTGTGTGCATGTTTGTGGTGGCCAGAAAAGGATGTCAGGTGTCTTCTATCTGTCTCAGCCGTATTCCTCTGAGATGGGGAATCTCATGGAATTCTTAAGTCCTTTGTAGGTTGGCTGGCAAGAGGGCTCTAGGGTCTGCCTGTCTCTGCCCTCCAAATTCTAGGGTTACAGGCAGGAACAGCCATGCCTAGCTTAGACATGAGGGCTGTGGATTAGGACTCAGGTCCTCACTCCTATTTATTGAGCCATCTTCCCAGTATTAAAAAGTGCTTTATATTGACACTTTCTAATATGCCTTTTTGAGTTACCCGTGATTTGTTCTCATGTCTGTTAAAATGAATTGATCACAATGAATCATCCATACTACTTTTCAAACAAGATATTATTTTCTCTTTTGGATTTTTGAGACAGGATTTCTCTGTGTAGCCCTGGCTACCCTGGAACTCACTCTGTAGACCAGGCTGGCCTCAAACTCAGAGGTTCATCTGCCTCTGCCTCCCCAGTGCTGAGTTTAAAGGCATGTGCCACCACACCTGACCTAGTATTTTCTTCTATAGAAAAAGAAAACAACATCTGTTTTCTGGACTATGGGCTGATTAAATGTCGACCCGTCAGAGGTCACAGATTTGGGGAGGAAGAGACACAAATCTTTGACTATGCATCTCTTTGAGATAAAACTGAGACTCTTGTTGCTTGTTAATTTATACCTTTGCCTAATCAACCAAGAAGAAAATAAGTTGCCAACATCTGGAAGCTTGGATTTTGCATATTTATGTGTCTCATGGATCCTTGGCTTAGAAAAGTGAGCAGTAATTGTCAAGGTAGTTCAGGTACATGGTACCAAACAGGGCTTTCCCCCAAAGCTCTCATGGCTTCATGCTACTGTCTCTGGATTTCATATAACACTACTATTTAAACAAAAGGTGGACTAAAGTAAAATTTCAGAACTAGAAGTGTTTCCAAGATAATTATGAGGACTGCTTCCTGAGTGCTATTATGAAACAGTTTACATGGATTATCTTATTTATTCTCAGAAAAATCTTAAGATCTCAACATTTCAATGCCAGTCTTTCAGATAAAGAAACCGTGGGTTAAAGAAGTAAATGTTGCCATGTGTATTGGTGCATACCTTTAATCCCACCACCGGGGAGGTGGATCTCTATGAGTTTGAGGCCATGCACATAGCAAGCTCTAGGCCAGCCAGGGCATCATAATGAAGAGGAGGAGGAGGAAGGGAGAGGAGGAGGAAGAGGAAGAGGTAGACAATGTCAGGGCTAGAGAGATGACTTTGTTTGTAAGTACTTGAATGCACATAAAAAAGCTAGACATGGTGGCAACACCCCTGTAACACCAGTGCCTCCAGTTTGGAGACAAGTGGATCTCCGAGGCTCATTGACTTTCTAGCCTAGCTGAACCAGTGAGCTTGATGTTTACTGAGAGATTCTGTCTCAAAAAAAAAAAAAATCCAAAAAACCAAAACCAAAACAAAACAAAAATGAACATTGGGGAAACACACCCGTATCTACCTCTAACCACCTCATATACATGTACACATTTACACACACACCCTTCCCCACATGTCAACACACTTCCTCCTTCCACCACCAAGAAAACAGAGGAAATGATTGAAAGCTTTGGAGATATTAAATGACATAGCTGAAATTAGATCCCAAGCTAGACTGACATTCTATTACCCTTGACCATGACTGTTACATTACTAGATAATATTTTGCATTTGAATTTCTTCTACAAAAATCACACCAGGTGATCTGGCTGTATTTAAATACTGTAATGATCTTGGCAGCCCTATATGAACAGAAATAGTATGGTTTTTTTTTTTTAATTATTTCAACATGTATCTTAAGTGGGCTTAATAGCTGTTCATTATTCATGGCCACTGCAATTTGTTGGATGAAAAACTCCTCTGAAAGAGCTTACGGGCACATTAAACTATTATTAGTACAGAGCATGAGAGTGTCCATGTAACTGTATGATTCTTCTGCTCCATTTAAAGATATAGCTTTTAACACACGAGAAACAAACTAAAAGGCTAGAATAAGCCTTTTGACCACCCTCTTGTTGTTTGAGGAATGAAATGGATAGAGTTCTCTAATGAATCCTGCCCAGCTTTTCACAGAAGTAGTTTTTCAGGCAGCAGTAGACATCTGCCGTGAGCTAGCAATGCCAGCATCTGCTATAGAGCTGGAAAAGGCAACCCAATGCTTCCGATTCCAAAAAGTCTCTAAGCCACCCTACCTCAAAGAGAATTACAGAGCAGACATATCTGGTGTCTTCATACCTACATGCCTAAAAAGATACCTGGGCTGGACACACACACACACACACACACACACACACACACACACACACACTCGTCAATGTTATCTCAGGGCTGGCCTGCTTGCCTCTCTCTCTCTCTCTCTCTCTCTCTCTCTCTCTCTCTCTCTCTCTCTCTCTCTCTCTCTCTCTCTCTCTGTCTCAAGATTTATTTATTTATCATGTATACAGTGTTTTGTCTGCGTGCCTGCATGCCAGAAGAAGGCTTCAGATTTCATTACAGATGTTTGTGAGCCATCATGTGGTTGCTGAGAATTGAACTCAGGGTCTTTGGAAGAGCAAGAAGTACTCTTAACCACTGAGTCATCTCTCCAGCCCAGGGCCTTTCTTTCTTAAATAGAAGACTATCCAATGCCAAGAAAGCAAGAAAGCACCAGCATTGTTCTTGGTCTTTATGTTGCACCAAAAGTAGGCAACTTCGATGAATGAAGCAGGAAAACAAAAGACCCCCTCTCACCCTGGAAATGCCACAGAAAAGGCAGAAAGAAGGCAAAGCTAAAAGTGCCTGTGTCACCCATGCTATTTGGAGCAGAGTAGAAGGTGAAAAAAGGTAAGGTACTTAAATAGCCACATTAAGACAGCCTGGGTGTTAATACCTTCATTTATCAGCTCTCTCTCAGCCCTCACTTCGCTGGCCTCATTTGTCTGGGGAAGGGATAGAGATCCTGTTCTCCTGTTCTCCACAGTATTGCTAGATAATTCTGACCCTTGAGAAGATTCTCGGGGCGGGTGGTGATGGGGCATTTCTCCTTATTCTGGAAGCGTTCCCCCATGTTGTCTAACATTGTGGGACAAGAGGAAAGAATGGTAAGTTGCCAAGGTAATTTACAAAAGGTGACCATGGGCTAACTGTGCTTCAGGGTTTTCCCACTGAACTTCACTCTGTGAGGAAGTATCACATGACCAGGAAAAATGAGAGCAGGCTGTGGGCTCATCATGCTGGGGCCTCCAGGCTCTGGAGTGGCAGGGGGTGGGGGTTGGTATTGGTGGGGACTCTTGACCTAACAATCCTCCTGAGTCCCCTCACAGGCCTTAGAGAGAGTGTGTGGTGATTGCAGGCTCCTTCTCTAGGTATGCTCAGGCACTAGGCACAGCCCAGAGCCAATCCCCTGCCTAAAGACCCAGAATCTCACACCCCTGTCTTGGAAACCCCTTCCTCTTCAGTTCCCGATGAGTGTTTTCTTCACCATAGTGTCCCTGTGGCTTTTCAGAGTTTGTGTCCCTATCAGTATCTCTCCAAGTCACTCAGAAACAGGGAGAGCCTTTTAAAAGATAAGCCTGTTTTTATTAAATAACTAATATGGGTTTCAAAGCAATCAGGCACTGTTAAGACAGTCACCTTAGGGGTGATGTCGGTTCTTTCAACCACCCTTTTCCATCTTAAGATTTTCTTTCCTGGAAGTAAGGCCTTTTAATAATTTTAGGTAGTTTTCTGATTTTCTTCCTCCTTACTCTGTATAACATGTTTTTTGTTTGTTGTTATTATTTCTTTTCTTCTTTAGTGTCAAGATCTCACTACATCGCCCAGACTGGTCTCAAACTCATGGCAATCTTTCTTCTTCAGCCTCTGTGCACTGATGTTAAGAGGTGTGAGCCACCATCTTGGCCTTTTGCTGTTTCTTGGTACTTCAGTTTCAGGTGGGGGCCGTCAATTCTGCTAGGACGGTAATTATTAGTTACTCTATCTCCATTTCCTTGCTCTCCCTGTCTACAATGATGATTTCATAACTTCAGTGTTACTAGCAGCACAGTAAATATAGATCATTGCCAAGACAACTACTCGATTCATTTAGGTATTAAGTCATCTATTGTTGCAAACTAAATTTTATCAAAAGTTAACAACTTCAAATGATAATTACCATTTCTTTTTCACTATCTGTGTGTCTTCGTAAGTGAATGGCTTCAGCTGGCTGGTTCTGGATTGAGGCTTCAGTCAGAATGTCAACCTGTAGAAGCTAATTATACTTTTATTTTACTGTAGTGAAATACCAGAGGCCAGATAAATTATAAATAAAAGAGTGTCATGGAGTGTCATGGAGTGTCAAGAGCATGACTCTGGCTTGTGCTTGTCTCTAGTGAAGGCCACATCACAATGGGGGGGGGAGCACATGGGGGAGGCAATTTAGAGGTCTCCTCATTTCACTTTTTTGTGTTTTGAGACAGAGTCTCCTTATTTGGCCTAGGCTGGCCTTGAATTTGACATATAAGCGAAGTTCCGTGCATGTCCATGTTCTTGTGTGTGTGCAGATATGTGTGAATGCAAGAACACATGGATGTGCTTACAAAGACCATGGGTCAACCTCATGTGTCCATTTTCCACACTGTTATTGTTGTTATTTTGAGACACAGTCTCTCACTGAACCCAGACGGAGTTCACTAATTTGGCAAGACTGACTGTCCAGGAAGCCCCAGAAATCCTCCCGTCTCTACCTCCCCAGAGCTAGAGTTATGGGCACATTCCACTGCATCTGGATTTCCTGTGGGTGCTGGAGTAGAACTCAGATTCTCTTGCTTATGCAACAAGCAAGCACTTTACCAGTTGAGCCATCTCTAGCCTCATGGAAGCCCCGCCTCTTAAAGGTACATCCACCTCTTAACACCACTGAAGATAATGTTTCAACACCCTGTGGGAAAAACCACGTTGAGTGATTGATGTCTCTCCCACACATGCATTCACTTACTGTTTCATAAAAGGCTCCTGCCAAGGTAGTATCAGCTCAAAGTTTACAGTTTCACTGTCTAAATCAGGTCCAAGCAAAGATGGAGCTGGACAGACGACATTCTTTAAGATTCTTTCTTAAAGACCTGAAAACTAAAGCAGGTTTTTTAAAAAAAAAAAGGTGGGAGGACACATAGGATCAGTGCTCAACGGGTACAAGGGCTAGTAAGATGGCTCAGCAAGGAGAGGAACTTGCTGCCAATCCTTGGGACTTACATGATGGAAACAGAAATGACTCCTACAGCTTGTTCTCACACAGTTGTTATGGAATAATCTTTTTGCACATTGTGAAGATGTATTTTTGCTAAGGTGCCTTCTGATTGTTTAAATACTAGGCTAACTGGTCAATAACTGGTCAGGAGGAGGTTAGGCAGGAGAACCAAAGTGAGAGAAAGCTGGGAAGAAAAGGGGTGGAGTCAGAAAGAGTCACCAGTGAGATGTAGCAGAAGGAGAACAAGCCGTGTTGAAAAAGGATACCTCCATGTGGCAGAGTGTAGACAAGAAATATGGGCTAATTTAAGAAGTAAGAGATAGTAACAAGTCTAAGCTATCAGCTGAGCATTTATAATTAGCAATAAATCTCCGTGTGGTTATTTAGAAGTAGGTGGTAGGACAGAGCTGACTGGCGGGACACAGAAAAGTCTGCCTACACACAGTAAGTATATGCATTGTATTTGTTTTAATTTAGTAAGACAGAGTTGATATTCCTTGAATGGGACTCGAGATCTAGGAAGACTTCTCCTTGGTTCCTGGCTGTGCCTGCTGAGTGTTTTTATCTTCTGAGTCATTCTCCCATTTCCATGAAAGGTAGTGCATGCTTGCAGCTAGGGCATTTTCTCAGCCTGTTTTCTGCAGGTAGAAGTTTGAAAACCCCGAAAATCCTCCTTCTAACTGGTCCTGTGTCTGTTGCTTTCAGTACAACATGGAGATCATTTTGCCAATATAATTTTATAAAACATGTATAGGTCTCCCTTTATATGAATCCTTCCTGAGGTTCACGCCATTAGAGCAAAGCCATACCCAGAAAGCTCTGAGATGCCCGCTTCTTTACCTGGGTTTCTGCTGAGAAGGCAATGGGACAGTGTTCTTAACTTTCTTAGAGGTGTTTGTTTTGTTTTTTACTCTTTAAGACAAAGTCTTACTTTTTAGCCTAAGGTGGTTCAGAACTCATGGCAATGTAGCTACCTCTGAAGCTCTGGGATTAGAGGCTTGAGCCTTGATTGTTTCTGAAGTTTTAAGTCTTTTTTTGAACCACCCCTTTGGCTTCACCTTCACTTTACTGCTTTGCTTACACAGTATTGGTGTTTAATAAGGATCAGGAGAAACAAATAGGCCATATAGATGTTTATTCAGGGAGAAATAACTTACAACATATACAGATGAACACCAGCAGGTTCCTGGTCCCAAGGTCTCCCGATGTACTCCTGTCCCCGTGCTGCAAGCAAGAGAGCTCTCCGAGCCCCCTCCTCAGCCTTAGTTCCCCCAGGTCACATCTGGCTCTGTCTCCACCCCCAGTGGGCGTGGTCTATGCCGCAGGTGTGGGCAAGGTGAGTATCTCACTACAACACAGCATGGGTCTGCTCTTTGCCCGGGAGCCACTTCTTAGTTTTAAAAAGCACTTTTCATATAAAAATGTCAGAAAAGTTCCACTTGCTCTGTCTTATCTACTTATTTCATAGCCTTTCCTGCAGTGATTACCCACTCTCAAGTTAGATTACCACATCACTCTTAAGTTAGGTTACCTAATAGATATATTTCCCATTTTCCACTTATGATAGACAATACCATTTCTAAACTTTCTACTACTGTGTAGCAAGAAGTCCCTATTTTCCACTTTGTGATAGGATTTCCCCCATTTGATTGATGTGGGCTTCTCTCAGACGCCATTTGTCTTTACTAACAATATCTAGTTTTTGTTTATTTCATGCATTGTCTTGCTATGTAGTCCAGAGTGGTCCTGAATTTGTAATATTGAGTCTCATGGGTGTATAGGCATGTGACACCACTATTCATAGTATAAAACTAACACTTTGCCCAAAGTCCCCTGTTCAGTCTAGATCCATACCCACCCCTTAAGCTTTTACAGCTACATCCTCTGATTTCCAGGAGCACTTTCATGCTCCAAGTTGACTCAGTGGCATAGAACAGAAATAAACATTGTTCTGTGCTTTCTGGGGGCCTAGATTCCAGGGGTGTTTTGGGCAGAGTGTTGACCCATGGTATCTGCAATCTTGGGTTTGGTGATCTGCTTCCTGGATAGCTTACTCACGTGACTGTCAGGGTATTCTGGCTGTTGGCTAGCTCTAGACTCCTGAGTATTATGTAGTGGAAGCTGGCTTCCTCCAAAGCAAACTGGTCTGAGAGATCAAGCTGATAGTCTCAGTGCCTTTTAAAACTTAACGTTGAATCTCCCAATCATTTTTACAACTCATACTTGTTGCGTGGTCAGCCCTACTGAATATGGGAGGGAACTATACAAGGACATGAAAACCAGGAAACGGGTAGTGTTGGGGACTATTTTAGAAGCTGGTTATCAGCACAGTTTTCTTGTTAGGTTTTTCCTGAGACTGATAATTGCCATGGAGGAAGCTGGATCCCCTCCAACACTTCAGTATCTTTAAAAATACTTAGGAATTATTCTTCCAGACACTGAAAAACATCAGAGTATGTCGCATGTGCTATTTTTATCCTGTGGGTGCATCTCTCCCACAGCCAAACATCTTCCCGTTCCTTCTGGACTGGTTCGTTTCTAAGCTTTTAACCTGGTTTTCACCATAGAACTTCCTTTTGCTCTCCTTCTTCATTTGTTTTCTTTTTTTCTTGATGGAGTTTGATTGTGGAATGTCCCCTTAGGTGTACGTGCCTACCCCTACCAGCAAGGAAGACGCGACTCCGGGAAGATCTTCTTCATGCAGTTTTAATCAGGATTCTTGAATCATATTCTTCTGACCCTCAAGACCCAGGGGACCCCTGCACAGGCTTAAATACCCTTGAGCTAACCAACCCCAGTGAGCTACGTGGACCCTGCAGATAGGCTACTCTAACGCGGAAGCAGACAGGCTGAACAGACTTAACCAAATAAGGGCTTGTTTACGCCAGAGAGCCCTCACCAACGGGAAGGTGTAAGGCAGAAGCCAGCACCACTTTAAGGCGTGGCACTTCGCGGCTCTCTACACTTAGGCTCATATATTAGAACCCTTGGTGCCCAGCCTGTAGATCTGTTTTGGAAGTTTGTGGACCCTTTAGGGGTGATGCCTTGCTGGAGGAAGAGAGTCACTGGGGTGAGCCTTGAGGTTTTATAACCCAGCCCCACTTCCCGTTTCCTGGCCATTTCCCCACTTCCCTTGTAGTGACCATCTGCCTCCCTGTTCCTGAAGCTGTACCCTTTCTTCCATAATGGGTGACATTCCCCAGGAATGTCAGATAAAATGTAAGATAAAATAGACCTGTTCTCCTTAAGTTACATTTGTCAGGGAGCTTTGTCACAGCCACAGGGATGTAACCGACACAGTGCCTCTTTGTCTTTGCTGGTTTCCTTCTCCCACATCTTTATCCCAAGCTCTGGGAATTTGAGAATTTGGGAGATGAGCGTGTTGAGTTCCATGTGTCTCTGTTCCTTGGATCTTTGACTGTACACTGTCATTACAGAAATAACTCAAATGTGATTGTGAGCTTGGTGAATGTGGGTGGAGTTTGCCAAGTTGCAGGCTGTCTTGTAGAGGACCAAGGAATGAGCAAGTTTTACTCTTCCCTTGGTAGATCTCTGAAGATGAGTCTTCCCCTCTCTCCAATCCCTAGAGCGGGAGGGGAAATGACAGAGTTGAGGGCCCCACCATTCACAGCACCACAGGTCTTCAGCCTCTCTGCACACAGCACACAGCCTGCCTCCTGTTCTCTTTGACTCAGGGTTTCTCACTCCAGCTCAGGCTTGTCTGAAACCCAGGAGGTAGCCCACGCTGTCCTTGAACTCAGAAATCCTCCTCCCTACCTCTTGAATTCTGGGATAGTAGGCATGAGTCGCCACACCTGGGACACTGAGTCTCTTTCATCCCTAGCTGAGCCTTAGGGCTCCAACTTTGCAGTCCACTTTCTCCAGAACACAAGAAACTCAGGCAGAGTGGGTAGAGACTGGTTACCTGACTCCTTGGAGTTCAAGAGCTTAGTATGGGGCTTTTCAAAAGGACATCCCTGGTTGGCATCACTCACCCCACCCTGACCTCCTTTGCAATCTATCCTCCTGGCCCAGATCAACCCCTCATCTGTCATTCCTTCTTCCCCGCCCACCTACAGATGCTAGCCTCTGATTTCCCCTTTTCTATTTGCTTTGCCTATGGGCTGCCACCCTTCTTAACAATTGTGTTTTTACAGTAAGGGCCTTGAAAGGGAAACTGAAGACAAACAGTTTTGTTGGTTTCCCTATGTATAATGGGAAGAGCCCAGCTGACAGATTTTTGACTTGCAAAATAAAGGGATAACATAAAGACTCAAAATCAAAGAAACTTGCCCTATAACCACTGCAGACAATGTGGCCCAGCATGAGCAAGCCCCTTTCCTCCCAGTCCTTTGGAAGATGGATGAATTTTCATACCTCCACTGAACAGAAAAAGGATGTCCCTTCCCCGCACCCAGTCCATGTCCAGGCATCTGAGCAGTGTTGCCAGCTTGGCTTCTGTGGCCTAGGGAAGCAGATGGCTTTCAAAACCTGATTAATCTTTCTTCCCTTGCTTAGGTTTCCAGCTGTGGTTCATGCTCCCCTTCCTGGCATAGAGCCATTTCTTCTGAGTTCTTTTGTCCCTGGCGAAATGTCAGAAACATGGCTATCTTTTACTAAACCTCTCTAGTCACTAGCTTCACTTTGCTGCCCGGCATTCCTTTATTTATAACACAGCCACTATTAGGTGAAGGTCTTCACGCACTGTAGAATGAAGCCGACTTTGTCATTTAGTGTCTTGATCTGGCTGTATGCCGGAAATCAGCTGGAGTCTCTCATGATTCCAAAAGTCTCTCAAGGTAGCTGCAAGAGTTGGGCCTGCCAAAGAAGCTATCTCTGGGGCTTTTAGTGCCCGGTTTCAAAGTTACATGACATGTCATACAATATAATGGAATTGTTGACTATTAGGTATAGGAATCTTGCAAAGGGTTGACCAACTTTGGTAGCCTTGGAGTAGCCCATCTTGACACTTGGTTTTGGGATTGTTAACTTTTTCTAAGAACCTCTTTCCCCTAAGCAGGGCCTTCTGAATCTGAGATGTGCACTCAGATTGTCTAGGAAGCATGATCATATGACACATGGCCAGACTCTACTCTGAGAGGTGCTTACAGCCAAGGTTCTTGCATTTTGAAAGTTCTCCAGGAGGCTTTAGTTAAGAATTGTTCTAAAGGATGACTCTGAAGTGAAAGAAGCAATATAGTATCATAATTATTAAAAAACAACATAACCTCTGGACACTGGAGTACAGGTCCTTGCCTTTGCAAAGTTACTTCTCTCATTGGTAGGGAGGCCATGTTCTTTGCAATTCATAATAGGACATGTACCATAGCAAAGCAGAGGCTATTAATAATCACATCAGGACAAGAGACATAAATTGAGACTGTCTGGACAACTCTGTCACCTAACTCATTAGTCAAATGAGAGTCTGGAGTGACTCTGAGGTCACATCCAGATTTATGATTCCACAATTCATGATAACTGGGACAAGTGCAAAGCACATTTTCATTCCAAGTGCAGCAGGGCAGATTCAGTGAGGTAGGTCTCCAGGCAGGGAAGTTGAACCAAGAGCCATACCCAGCTCAGAGGCAGAGTGATGACACACAAGGAAAGGGGTAGCAGGGGATAAAGCCAACAAGATCAACAAGTCCAAAGGCATGGGCCAGCAGGGACAAAAGCACAGTGAGCATTTGTCAGGGACAGCTGCTTCTGCCACCAGAGCCCTGAGGATAGCCACCAATGCTGTGTGAAGTCTGTTGACATTTACATATTTCTGGGTCATATTCCAATATGGCAGCCAGAGACATTTACACACACTTCTGTAATCTTTCCAGTCTGCTATGCAAATAATCTGGGTCGCCATTTCCTTGGTGACTTTCTGCTCCATGGCCCAATTTGAAAAAAAAAAAAAAAAAAAAAAAAGGAGGGGGATGTGTGTCAGGTTAATTCAATGCTCAGTTAATGATAAGTTAGTATATAAATCAAATCATATAAATCAAAGTGAATAAACCACTTATAACGAAATACTTTTAACTCTATATTTCATGTTTTGGGAGTATTTTGGCACTCTGCATGGTCTTGTTGGGCTATGAAAAGTCAGCTCCCCCCACCCCCACCCTGTAAATCTATGGTACCAAGAAGTCTTGATGAACACAGAAAGAATAAGCTCAGGGCAGCTCAGTTTTGATGGTCTGTTTCTACTATATTATATGTTGGTGAGATTTAGATCATACAAGAATGAGACACCACAAATAAACTTTATAAACCTGGGGAGCAGGGGCTGAAGTCACTTGTTTGTGATGGTTTGAGCATGAGGGGAGTTGGCAAAAAGAGTGAGGGAGAAGTGGGAAGAGGGAGGAAAGGGAGATGAGGTAGGACACCAAACTTATTGAGAGACACCAGAAAGAGAGAGGAGGGGAGGTGGTGCATGTAGGCGAAATAAATGCATGTGTGTGCATGTACATACGTGAGTGTGCACCCAGGGGAAAAAGGAAAATTCTAGGATTGTATGTTTAGTGAAAATCTCAAAAAGTATTTGTACCAGAACATAGGATGCAGGATGGTTCACATCAGTGCTGAAGCTATCTGGATGGATGCTACCCAGTTCTTACCAAGTAGGTTTAGGTTCTTTCTGTCTGGTAGGAAATGACTCACTGTGGCTGTGACCCCAAGGGTGTCATTAGAAGGACTGCCATTGATGGAAAGGTTCCCACCACTGCCCTGGGATGAAGTCAGCAGACTCTCACAGCTGTGGCAGCATCATCAATTGTTGGGACCCGCACGTTTCACACAGTGGAATGTGCACATGCCTAGCTCCATGTCATGTGTGCAGTGTGATGTGCACATACTAAGCCCAGGTTTAGAAACATCCTGGCTGCAAAATGGTTTCCTGCTAACAGATTTTTATCTTGGACTGAGAATGGCAACAGAGTTAAGAAACTATTGTTATCATTTTCAGCCTTGTGGAGGGGTGTGTGTCCCTGAGGAAAAGATCATGGAGAAGGAGCTGAGAGGTTATCATTTGGCTCATTACGGAACATCTTGGAGTGATGTAACCAGAATAGCATGTACAAGGCTGGAGGCTCCAGGGAAAGCTTTGGAAGTAAATAGCAATCACTTGCCTTTACCTGGGGAATGCTGAACGTGTGGACCTTTCTATCCTCTACTATACTCTTCTGTATAGTGGACTGGTGGAGGAGGCTCACTCTGGGCCTAGGAAGTACTTGAGGTACAAATGCCATTTGGGCCTTTCAGTCTACAGTAGCAAGACTGACATAGAATGAAATGGACCTCTGAAACAAAAGACAAAGACTGCACACCTAAGGCTTAAGAGTCCTGCATAGCAGTCTGCAATGCTTTAGAAAGATGACATGAAGTATGACTTTTAAAAATAGTAAAGTTGGGAAACTTCTAGATGACCAGATTAATGAATTTAGAGATGACCGATACTAAAAAAATAAGTAGTCAGGAAAGGGGTGGGCAAATCAGTCCACAGTGACCCAGACTACATCCATCTCTCTTTTGCTAAGGAGACATGTAAGTCCTGACTCGTATTGTCTAACTAGCCTGGCCTAGTTGTGCACCTCCCAGGCCCATGGCCAAGTGGACTAGGCCTGGGTAAGGGATACCTAACCCAAGACCAGCCAACCATAACCTCAATTGTTATTTTTTGCTTTGTTGTTCTTGCTTTTGTGGTTTTTCTTAGACAAGGTTTCTCTTTGTAGCACTGTGTCCCTGTTCCTGTGAACTCACTATGCAGATCTGGATGGACTCAGGCATGCTGAGATCCTCCTACTTTAGCCTCCTGAGTCTGAGATTACAGACTGGGGCCACCATACCTGACTATTTTGATTCCATTTAATCCTGGATGGTTCCAGAATACCATTCTACCTTAGATTCTAGTCTTCTAGAAACTTATCTTACCACATTCAGAGAAAGCTATTCTCGACATAATCCAAGACCAGAAAAGAAGGAAGGAATTAAGAAAGAGAGAGAGAGAGAGAGAGAGAGAGAGAGAGAGAGAGAGAGAGAGAGAGAGAGAGAGAGAGAGAGGGAGGGAGGGAGGGAGGGGGAGGCAGAAAGGAAGGAAGGGAGAAGGAAGGAAGGAAGGCAATGTTTAGTTTTCAAGATAGCAGTCCTACTAAGAGTCTGTTCTCGGTCTCTGTGCCAGGGACACTGCTGTGACCTCTCCATGCCATGTCACATTTTAACCTGTAAACTCACATGGCAAGGCAGCAGCTACTCTTAGTTTCATCCTACAGAAGGGGATATTGAGTTGGGAGAGATAATAGTGAACAGATCGTTAGGTGGCCCTCTGCCACTGCCATAGCTTCTAGCATAACCATGTCCCAACACTTGTCATGCTCCATAAAAATAATCTCTTTTCTTGTATGATTTCATTGTCTAGACAGTGAGCTCTGGGTCATTCATTCCTCAGGCTTCTGTCTGATGGATGAATAGATCCTTGGTTGTTAGTGTGTCCTGCACAGGGTTCATGCATTGCTACCCCTGGGGGCTCCTTCACACCTCTATCCCCAGGTTTTGAGAGTATTCTCCTTCCTCCAAAAAAAATCTAGAATTTGTTATGTTAATGGATAGTTCTATACTCAATGTCTCAATTGTCTTTTCTTTAACATAGAACATCACGAAGACAAGGGAAAAAAAGAAAAAGTGAAGAAGTTGAATTCTGGTCTGCAGGTCTGCAGAGTCCAATACAATTTGATAGCACTCTGTTGATTTTGACAGAGATATGAGGGACAGGCTCTTAGATCTGGAACCAGCTCTTCTCAGACATATGCCAACAAGTCGTTTCTATAAGCAGGGCAAATACTTTCCTGGAGCCCACTAAGCTAACTGTCGGGTCAGAAACACACCTAAAGAATTGGTGGGCAAGGCTACCATGCTGGGCAGCCTGTTTTAGGCTGCATGAAATGAAATCTCTCCCTCCCTTATAATGATTTGTACATTCATGTCTCCTTGTCTAATTTCAGAAGAATCATTTCTTCCTGATGCAGATAGACTAAGCAATGTCTCCTGCTATTTGACAATCATGTTCCATGAATGACAATTGGGGAGCTGACAAGGAAAACAGTTATCAGCCCTCTTACCCTCAGCCAATAAACCATGAACAATACTCAGCACTGGCTGCATCTGAGCGCAGGAGGAGATGGTGCTATCTTCTTAAAGAATGGATGTTGACTGATAAGTGGGTTTTATCCATTCTGTTTCCTACATGTTGGCTCTTGGGAGCCAAGTGTAGTTGCTGATTCCATCCCATCCTCTGAATCCCATAGGAAAAGCAGAGAAAGCCAAAGCTGAGAGGGAGCAAGTGATTCTGCATTCAGACAGTGACCTATCACAGATTCACAGAGCGTGACAATTTCAAGCACCATGGGCCTGATTGATTTGTCCTTTTCCTGTCTGCAAGATTTCATGTGTAAATGTTTTAGAAGATTGCTAATGCCCCGCTGATGAACCTCCTCAAGTGTTCTTCCTTTTGAGAACAAATAGCTATAGTCTCTTCTTGCCTGGATGTTGCTCATTTTTTCTTTAGGCATTGTGAGGAACAAAGGGGTATGGTTTCTCCCTGGATTCCTTTATGCAGACACAACCTTCCCTCTCCCTGACAGCTTAGGATCTTTGGGGTTTTTGTTTGTTTGGTTTTTTGTTTTTGTTTGTTTCTCATTTGCTTTATAAAAGCCTATCAACTACAAATAGACTTTATTTCATAAAATTTCACCTGTCTGTTAATTCTCCTAAAGGACATTCTTAAAAACAAAACAAAACAAAACCAAAAACCAAAACCCCCCCACAAGGCTAGAAGCAATACTTTTGTCTTAGCTTGTTATTATGTGTACATTGTTGACCTTTCGCTGCCCCCCAGCCCCACCCCCTCACCCCTGCCCTGTCTGGTGTTCCCACACCATGCCACCACCATCCCTGTCCCCAGCCTGATGCACCATCTGGGGAAGACTCCCCTTAAGTCAAATGCAGTCAGGTATCTTATTCTTTCAGGAGAGATGACACAGTGATTTGAAGAAGACTGTTAAGCTCTAGAAGTCAATTAACAGACAGAAGCCAAATGGATCTTAAGCAGAAGGTGAGTCATGTCTACCTCTGATGTTTACCGACACTGTAACCTTGCACAAGATGCCTAAACCATCTAAGACTCTTGTGGGCATCTGTAAAATAGGAACAATGTGACAACTTAGCTTGCAGACTTGGAATGCTGTGACATAGATCCCTCTCTGTAAGGGAGCCCTTGCGGTTACTCCCATCACTCTGAGACAGCAAGAGGACTTCTGATGGACTGGAAAGATCATTGGAGCAAGAGCTGAGAACGTAGGAACCTGTTGTCGGGAGGGTAGCTTCCATCGCTGACTCCCATTCAATTCCCAGCTCTCCAGGGCTACTTAAAAGAGCAGGAGAGTCACAGTCTTCTCTCCCCTTAGATTCAAGAAGTGAGAAGTGAAAGTTTGATGAAGACTCTCCCCGCGTAATTTATGGAGTAGGCTGACATTACGAGTTTTTCTGAAAATGCTCTGGGCTAAGTTGGAGAAAAGATAATAGGGACGTTTCTTGAGGAAAAATGTTCAGCAAGCTGCACTCAAAGAGATTGGACCATCTTTCTCTCTTGCAAAGCCTTTTGTGAGGAGCTGAAGATGAGTCACGGAACAAGTAGATCCATCACTTTGGCAGGATGTTTTCCAAGAGGCCCCCGAGCACTAGCTGTGACCCTAACTGGCAATCTCTACTTATCTGGGACAATTTCACTGAAGGAAAAAAGCAGAAAGCAGAGACACTTTTCATAGTTTCAGTTTCTTATTCGGCCTACACTGAAATCTCAAACAACTTTTGAGAGAACACGGTAACGTTTCAATTGCTTCCTTGATGATTTCCTCGTGTGGCTTATCACTATGCCCCCCATTTTTACCCGAGGACAATGACTTCCAGCCTGATCCTCTGCTTAGCATTGTCTTATATGATTTTCCTCCCTTGTGATACAGTCTTCATGTCCATCCACTGTAATGTTCTGCAGCTGTGGGCTTTTCCTTTGAGGAAGTAGAAATGCAACCTGATGTGGGTGGGGAGATGTTGGGTGGTGTGGCTGAATAAAACCAACCTTTACCCAGTTCTGGCCACGCGTCACGCAAGCTGCTTTCAATTTTATCGCCCCAATGATCCTGAAAGGTAGGTCTTACTAATCGTTCCATTTTGCAGATGAAGAAAACTGAGGCAGGAGAGGTTAAGTGGCTTGCTTAGAGTCACATGGTAGGAGGGCTGACGCTGGAACTCAGCTCAGACTAGGCCTAAACTCATGCTTAGCCACTCTGTGCTTGGAGCAGGAAGCTACAATGCTTTCACAGGAGCATGGCTGGCTCCTGCAGGAGTGAGGCAAGTGTTTTCAGAGGCTAACAGTTCTTGTCCCCAGCCTGGATACCTCACACCACCGTCTTAGCAGCTGGACTTCTGTATCCCTTCACAGCTCCCCTTTCTCTTTCTCTGTTCTTTAAATGAAAATTAAATTGCCTTTCAAACTGCTTTAAAAAATTATTTGTTATATATACAGTGTTCTGCATGCCAGAAGAAGGTACCAGATCTTATTACAAATTGTTGTGAGCCATCATGTGGTTGCTAGGAATTGAACTCAGGACCTCTGGAAGAGTAGTCAGTGCTCTTAACCTCTGAGACATCTCTCCAGCCCCTCAAACTGCTTTTAACAAGTGCCAAGTTCCTATTTCTTTATCCCTGCTCTCTCAGTTCAAATTTTTAAGGTTTCCAGAAATTTTGGGTTCAGAAAGTTCTATTTGGATTCATGAGATCCCTCCTGGGTTCCTAAGAACATTGACTGTGAGGTTCTAACTTTTCCTGGGGCTACAGAACCATTAGGCTGTAGTCACCCAGTCCTTAGGCTTTTGTCTCCTTAGAAACAGAAGAAACCCACAACACCTGCCTATAATGACCCCTATCTGGAGAAAACAACCAGAATCACATCTAGATTAGAATTAAACTCTGGGCAGCTAATTTCCAGTCTGCTCCCTCTGGTTACAATCCAGACAGAGCCTTAAACAAATGGTCCTGATATGCATGGATCACACCTGTCAAATGTCTGATCTCTTCTAATCAGATCCCGGAGTGTCTGTCTGTGTCCCAAGGGGAGCAATGGATTAAACCTCCTCTGAGCTGGTGGCACTGTTTGTTTACTCTCTGGATGAATTCATGCTAAACAAAGACTCTGGAAGTGTTGTTAATTATCCCTCTAATCTAATTTAATACTCCAGGCACCTGATATGTCCTATATCTTCAATAATGTTAATTTTATCCTTTTGTGACCTGAGCCTGGTATTCACAGAAAGCTGTAAGATGTAATTTATTTCTGCCCACTTGCCTGCTAAATATTAATTCTATTGAAAACTGATTAAACAGATTATGTAAAGCGTGGTCATTGCATCTACTTTAAAGGTTAATTCTGCCATCATGTAGCCAGATAATTAATTTGCATTCCTTCCCAGGCATTAATTCTCAGGGAAGTTAATGTGTGATGGGCCACAGTCCTCTATTAAGGAGGTCATTGTATGCCCTTCTATGATAAACCTCCAAGCAACAAACCTCAAAACTTTTAGAAGCCAAGTACCTTTAAGACATTAATGGGCTAAATGTATCATGGGAACAGTGCCATCCCTGCTCCAGAATTTTAGAAAGTGAGTTTTACTAGTTGCTATTGTTTGGGTTAGCATTCCCCAAAGGTACATATGTAAAGTCTGGCTCCCCAGGGTAGAACTCTAGTAGATGCTGTGGACACCCGAGAGATGGAGCCTTATGCAAGCCATAGGTCATGCCCTGGCATGGGCTGTGGGATGTCTCTTCTGGCCCCTTGATCTGCTTCCCACCTCAAGATGTCAGCGTCTTCTTTAATATGGCTTCCACAGTGATATGCTGCCTGGGACAGAAGTCCAAACCAATGGGATGGGGGACTGCCTCATCTTGGACTTGAACTTCCAAACCATGAGCAAAACAAACCCTGTCCCCTTACAGAGTTAGTTGCCTGTGCTATTTCACTGCAGTGGTGTATAAGTGGCTAACTCATTCAGCAGTCTTCTCTTCCTTCAGTTCCCTTAGGTGTGAGTTCACTTGTTGGGAAGCCAGGCAAGTTTCCATTTCAGGGACTCTGAGACACTCTCCTGCTTCAAACAGGAATGTTGCTCACCATTCAAAACTTCCTGGCCAGGAGACACCACAACAGGAATTTTCACAGCTTCACCCATCCATTGCCATGCTCTGACCTTAAGTACACTCACGAGCTAGTTACCTCTTCTCTGAAGACAGTGAATGACCCAGCTGTCTCCCTCCCTTGTGTTGCTGTTAGGTTGCTAGAGAATTCTTCCTCCAAGGCAGTCTGTGAGCTCTCTTCAAGCTTCACCCTCCTTGGCCAGGATAGGGACAGCTGAGATGGAGTTTGGGCTCATGTTTATTTGGTTTTGTGGGCTTCTCCTAAGAAATGTTACATAAGAAGACAAGCTTGAAGTTTTATGCAACATGAATATGTATTCGACATATAAGAAGAACTCACATCTATAAATTTTTAAAAAGTGACTAATGCTATAAATATCATAAAAGCTATAAAAATGACAATATTTTTACTTTAAAATATTTTTCTACCCTGCTTTTGCATAAAACAGATTTTCAAAATTTGGTCTGCCTACTTTGATCACCTCTTCGTACAGCAACGGTTTTATAATATCGCTTTCTATGGGAAGAATAAGGAGATAATTTAGTGCATCTTCTTGTGCACAGTGAGTGTCAGAACATGTTTCCTATTGCGGGTAATTAGGTTGAAGAAAAGATTTCGACTTCACATGCTGACATACTGTTTTCAGTGCTGCTTCAGGATGGTGCCTACAACACAGGAACCCGGCGAATTTCGTTTCGTGCAATTGCTATCAAAGAAGGAAAAAACAGACAGGAGGGTAATTTAAAGCTGCATATGTTGTTATGTAGTATATCCCTGACAAGAGAGAACTTTAATTCTGTCTTGAAGCACATGCTCTATTTTCTTCGTGTGAGAGAATGTTTTAGATGAGGTTGGGTTGGTCCCAGGTTTTCAGAGCTCATTTCTTCTCCACTGTTCAGATAGTTTTTGCCAGTCTCTGGAGAATTCACATTTTGTTAGTTTTACATCTCTGTGTACATGTGCGCATGTGCACAGATGAGCTGCACTACTATAAGCACATGGATGAAGTCAAAGGACAAGCTCAGGTGTGGGCTGTCATCTTCCACCTGGTTTCTTGGTGTTTGTTGCTGCCTACTCTTGGGTAGCTGGCCCCATGTTTCCAGGGATCCATCTGCCTCTGCCTTCCATCTCTCTGTAGAAGAGGTGACATTACAGACACATGTACCACATCCAGCCCTATGTGGGTTCTGGGGATCCAAACATAGATCCTTATGTTTGTATGGGAAGCATGTTTACCCACTGAGTCACATCTCTGGTCCCAAGAATTCGCTCTTATCTTGATGCATCCCCATGTCCTTGTTAGGGAGCTAGATGAGTCAGCAGTCAGTGTGGGTGCGTTCCCAGAAGGCCCCCCTACATAGGGATTGGCTATGTGTGTACATGCTCCAGAACTTTAACAAAATATTCCATTTAGCCAATTTAAATGTATCCCCCAACTCAACACCCTCTCAGCTACATATCTCGGAGTTCAATGGATACTCTGGGACTTCCTGATCCATGGTCAAGAAGAAAGGGGAGGCATTGGGAAGGCCAAAGTTGTCAGAATTAACTGATGGAGCTGAAACATGCTCTGTTGTCTAGGATTGTATGGGTACGTCATCAGTGTATGCCAGAGACCTTTGAAAAGGAACTTTAGTAATGAGTACTGCAACTTTACCTCACAGTATATCTGCCTCTGGAGAGTTGGTTCCTGGATTCACTTTCCTATTGGCAGCCAATCATACCTACCACATGTTTGACACTGAATTCTGTTTCCATATGCTTGTGGTTATTTGATTGTAATTGGCCCCCATAAGTTCATAGGGAGTGACACTATTGGGAGGTATGGTCTTGTTGAAGTGGGCGTTGCTTTGCTGAAGGAAATTTGTCACTGTGAGGGCAGGCTTTGAGGTTTCTTTTGCTTAAGTTTTGCTCAGTGTCACAGTCAACTTCCTGCTGCCTACAAGATGTAGGGTTTCAGCTACTTCTCTAGCACCACGTCTCCCTGCACACTGCCACCATGCTCCCTGCCATGATGATAATGGACTGAACCTCTGAAACTGTAAATGAGCCACCTCAATTAAATGTTTTCATTTATAAGAGTTGTTATGGTCATGATGACTCTTCACAGCAATAGAAACCCAAACTAACACAATGCTTGACGTTGTCCAAAGAGCAGGGCACCACTTTTGGCAAGGGCTCTTACGGCATCACGTTATGGTAGAAGATACCATGGCAGAAGGGCATGCCTGGGGAAGAAACCACAGGGCAGAAAGCAACTCTTTCTTGCAAGAACTCACTCCAGAAGAACAACATCAATTCCCCAATGACCTAATTACCTTGCTCTTGGCTCCATCTCCTAAGGGTGTGCCGTGGGGCTTCTTAGCATCAACACACTAGCAACCAAGCTTTCAATGAATAAACTGTCATGGGATAAACGCCATCAAAACGATAGCAACAGGCAACCATAGGTTGCATGAAATATTCCAAACCTTCCTCTTGTATCTGCATCTTTCTTGGAAATGTCACTGCTTTTCACCATTTTCTTGCCTTTGGATTCATTTCCTGTTCTATCTATCCCGTCTAAATTTTAATTGCCCTGGAGACAGTTAAGCAGAGTACTAAATAAATAAGGAAGTAAGTAAATAAATAAATAAATAAATAAGAAACAATTTAGGCATCAAGGAGACCTGAAAACCCCAGTGTCTCATTTACTGTCTGTGTGCTCTTGAGTGAGTTACTCGGTATCTCGGAGCCTCAGCTTTACAATATCCTTAAAATAATTTGAGTTGTCCTACAATACATGATGCATGTGAACTCATACAGCAGCAGCACCTGGTGCTTTGTTGTTGGTTGAAGGTGGTGATAATACAAAAATCTCCGTGTCCCTTTGGAGCAAGCCATCTTTTTCTATCCCACTTTCCCAAGCCCTACACTGCCCTTCCTTCTTCCAGCTTTCATCTTTTGTGCAGAGCAGGACATAGGCCTCTGGGCCTGTGTGCACACAGACGGTAATCAGAGCCACAGGTTGGAGCTTACAAAATCCGGGGTATGGTGAGCTAGCAGTCGGGTCGGTTCAGCACCGCGGAACCTGTCTACGTGGAATACATAATTCGCTTTCCTTAGTTTTCTTAGTTGGTAACACTGTTAACAGGCGGCTGGTGATGGCACAAACATCAGCACTGTCTGCCGGGCGAGGTGACAGAAGCTTCTGCATGGCTTGTCTTGTCTCGCAGGAACAGTTCCGTGAATTCATATGCAAATGAGAATGAAGCCAGCCTGTCCTGATTTGCATATGCTCTCAGTGAACCCGCTTTCCCTCCCAAGTTCACATTCTGTGCATTTGTGACGCCGAAATGACTTTGCCAAAGCAATTTCATTTTTTTTTTTTTTTTTTTACTCTATCCATATTAATCTGTTTTAGAAAATCCTTTCCCCAGAGCCCAACTTTTACTCTACATTTCTTTGGCCCTCACTGCCCCAGCTCCCTTCCTGGTGCTCTTTGCCAGCTCACCCACTCTGCATCTAGCTCGCTCCGCACTGCCCCTTCTCCCCTGAGCCCCTGCAGCTACCTGTCCTTCTTGTGTTGTTTCCTATCCTGACCTCAGGGCCTGGTTCCACAAAAGGCACGCAGGCTCTGCTGAAGGACCAGGAGAGTGGCGATACCCTGAGTCAGACTTCAGTGTGTGAGGGACTCAACACCCTGCTAAAACAAATTTAAGTAAAACCTAGCATATACATCTGACCTTTAATTGACACAGGTTGGAACTTGGCAAGTCTTCTCCTTAAGAATTCCATAAAAATTCTTATTATGAATTTGTTTTGGAGAATCGTGACAATAAAAACAAACAACTAAAGTGTCTGCATAGCCTTGAAGCATGGATATAAGTTAACACGAATGTAGTTGTATCATTAACACATAAGAATATATGTAGATGGTCATAATTATATTATTGACTAGCATAAAAAACATGAATATATTGTAAAAAACTAAATTTTACTTAAGACTTCAACAAACTGATTATACAGGGTATCGTTTGCAGTTTCGAGAAACGCAAACACTTGTAAATGATACAGTATTGATTATGCTCCATAAAACCATTTGCCTGGGTGTTTTGTCAGCTTTCTGTAACTATAACAAAACACATGAGGTGGTCAGCACAAGGAAAGGAAGGTTTATTTAGGTTGCTTTGTGTCCCAAATAAATTTGTATGTTGAAACTTGTACCCAAATGCCAGTATGATTAGAGACAGGCCTTTTAGGAGGTGCTTAGGGTTAGATTAAGTCATAGAAGTGGGTTCCTACTCCAACAGAGAAGGAGAACTCCACTTCTCTCCCCATTCACCCAGGGAGCAAAGGCACAGAATTGGCCTCTGTTGTCAGGTAGAGAGCCCTTACCAGACACAAGGTTCCTTTCTCACTGCATGTGACTAATCCCCACAGCTTTGGCAATGTGAATGTTCCACTTGTGAGTGTTACAGTGACCTCAGCAGACTTCAATACACATTCTGTTTTGATGGCTTTTGTTTGTTTGTTTTTTTGCTGTTGCCAGATAAATACCTTTAAAAAAAAAACACACAATTTTTACTGCTGTGAAATGCAAATAAAACTCTAAATGTTGATCATTTCAAGTATGCAGCCAGTGGTGTTAACTGCATCCGTGATGTACCTAGTGCCATAACTCCTTTCATCTGGGAATACTGAGTCTCTGTACCTATTAAGCAATAACTCAGGCTTTGTTCCCTCCTTTTGTGACCTAGGGCTACTGTTTTGCTTTCTTCTTCTTCTTCTTCTTCTTCTTCTTCTTCTTCTTCTCCTCCTCCTCCTCCTCCTCCTCCTTCTTCTCCTCCTCCTCCTCCTCCTCCTCCTCCTCCTCCTCCTCCTCCTCCTCCTCCTCCTTCTCCTCTTCCTCCTCCTCCTCCTCCTTCCCCCCCACCCCCCCTTTTGAAACAGGGTTTCTTTGGCTATTCTGGAACTAGCTCTGTAGACCAGGCTAGCCTGAAACTTACAGAAATCCTCCTGCTTCTGCCTCTGAATCAGCATTCAGAGATTAAAGGTGTGAGCCACCATCGCAGGCCACTGTTTTGCTTTCTAACTCTGCAGCTTTGACCACTTCAATGCCTGTGAGTGGAATCAGACAGTATCAGCAGATACAATCTTTTAGTGACTGGTTTATTTCTTTTTGCATAATGGCCCCAAGGTTCACCAAAGTTACAGAGTGTATCAGAATTCCCTTCTTTTTAAGCATGAATAATATTCTAATATACATTTGTGTCACATTGTCTTTGTCCAACAGCTGGTGTGTGTGTGTGTGTGTGTGTGTGTGTGTGTGTGTGTGTGTGTGTGTGTGTGTGTTGGATTTTTGTTTGTTTATTTGTTTTGAGCCAAGGTCTCTCTCCATGTAGCCCTGGATGTTCTGGAAGTCTTGAATTTACAGAGGTCCACCTGCCTCAGCCTCCTGAGTGCTGGGATTAAAGGTGTGTGCCACTACACCCAGTGTATCCATCCATTCAACTGTTGAATTGAATGAGTTGCTTCTACACTGGAGCTATAGTAAATAATGCTGTTAAGAACATATTAAGTCCCTATAGGACTGGGGAGATGGCTCTGTAGTTAAGAATGCTTGCTATACAGGCATGAGGACTGGTCAGATACTTATTACCCACATAACAGATAGCTATGGCTGTATGTATGCATCTGTAACGCCAGTACTGAGGATAGAGTCAGGAAGAACCTGGGTGTTAACCTAAATAGCAAGCTTTGTGTTCAACAGCAGACCCTGACTCAAGAGAAAAAAGACACAGACATCTTTCTCTGGCCTCTGTATGTGTACAGGTATGTATGTATCCACCAACACATATACATTTCCCCCTACACACACAGGAGCACAGGTATATAATTTGAGATCCTGTTTTCAATGCTTTGAGAAATAGAATTGTATCATAGAGTAATCATTCTATAGAATTATTACAACTATCAGGTTTTTCACATTGGCTCTAATCTTCAGCCCCTCCTGCTTTCTGTGTCTGTCTTTTTCTTTCTCCCCCTCCCTTCCTCCCTCCCTTCCTCCCTGGCTTCAATAGTAATTGTATTATTAGTTACTTTTCTGTTACTATGAAAAGGTGCCACAACCAAATAAATTATTTATGGTAAGAAAGCTGAGATCTCACATCGTGGACCAGAGGCATGAAGCAGAGAGAGCAAACTGGAAGTAGGCAAGACTTTTTTATTCTTATAGCTTCCCTCAGTACCATATTTCTTCCAGCTGAGCTACAATTCCTGAACTTTCCCCAAATAGTGCTACCTACTGGGAAGTAAGAGTTCAAATGCCCAGATTATGGGGAATAAGTCTCATTTAAACCACCACACAGTGGTCATTCTATTGGATACAGGGTGGTGTCTTATTAAATTTGATTAGCATTTTCTAATGGTTACTGATGGGAACATGCCTCTTTAGCACTGGCAGTTGTCATTCATCCTATATGGAGCTTGCACACACACACACACACACACACACACACACACACACACACACACCACCAGGAATGAGATACACACTTACCATTCTTTGATGCTGGAGCAAAGATTCTTACAGTGAGTAAAGTCTAACTTGGATTTGAGATGGATGGTCTTTTAGGCCCCCATAGTACACTTGATGGGAGATGTTATTCTGTAAATATGTTTCTCTTATTGGTTAATGAATAAAGCACTGTTGGCAAATAGGAAGGCAAGACAGTCGGGATTAGGAGACAAGAAGGATTCTGGGAGATGTAGGGGGAGATTCAAGATGTAGAGACTTGAGAGAGGAAGAAGGTCCAGATCCTCTCTTAGGTAAGATAAGGCCACGCGGAAATACTTAGATTGATAGAAATGGGTTAATATTTAAGACAGAGCTAACCAATAAGAAATGCTAATAACAGGCCAACAGCTTACTGCTCGTAACATACACTGGCTCTCTTCCATCTCTCTTCCTATCGTCCCCAAGCCATTCTCTGCTCTTCTCTACCTGAATCTGTGCTTTATGGCACTGATGGCTCTAGACTGCATCTTTAGGGCTGGCTTGCTGGCTTGTTCACAAGGTTGACTCCTGTTTTGGGACACTGTGGCAAGGCGTCAGAGAGTAGAGGGAGAGCTAACTTCCTCTGTGACTTCACCACAGGTGTATGTAGGCACACTTACACACATACTCACACACACTTGGGACAATGGTGTATTCATGTCTGCACACATTTTGTTCATAGGTACCAACTCCTGATTGGAGTATGGGTTGTCTTCCCATACTTCAAGGGATTTCTGGGTTCTGCCAGCAAAGTTTTTCCTACCTCTACCATGGAGCAGCCACTCAACCCCACTTGACTGAGAAGATATTTCTAGGTCTGGGAGTGGTCCACGGCCAGTCGTTGTTTGAGTGTAGATATTGAAATAACTTTTTGAGACAACATATTTAAGCAGGGTGAACATTGGAAAGAGACAAAATAGCATCTGGAAATAATGCTCAGTGAATAAAATGCTTGCTGGACAAGCCTGAGGACCTGTTTAAATCCCAGCACTCACATACAAGCCATGCGTGGCCGCTCACACCTGTAACTCCCGTGGTGGTTGATGGAGGATTCAGGGGTAGAGACAGGTAGATTCCAGAAACTCTGTGGCCAGCTAGGCCAGCCCAAATTGTGAGCTTCAGCCTCAGTGAGAAATCCTGTCTCAAAAATATAATGTGGCAAGTGCCAGAAGGAAGACACCTAACGCTGATTTCTGACCTCTACACCTGTACACACATATGGATGTGTACTCATACAAATACACAAAATAAAAAATAAGATTAAATAGACAAAATGCCCTGGCTTTACTGTGAACCTGTGAACCCAGTGACTCCTGTAGTGTACACCGTAGTCTTTATTTCACAGGGGCCAGTGGTCCCTCCATTTGATAAGGAGTCCACTGTGCTACTGACACTGTAAACTCTTCATTAATTCTCCCTCCTGAAGAGTTAGTTGTTAATGATGCAGTGATGCAGAGGCCGGGTTGTCCTTTCTCTTACAGCTTCAGAGAAGAACATCTTTGCTGTTTCTATAGAGTGTGCATGCAATTCTCCCCATGGCCTTTGGTCTTTTTCCTTCCTTCCTTCCTTCCTTCCTTCCTTCCTTCCTTCCTTCCTTCCTTCCTTCCTTCCTTTCTTTCTCTCTCTCTCTCTCTCTCTCTCTCTCTCTCTCTCTCTCTCTCTCTCTCTCTCTCTCTCTCTCTCTCTCTCTCTCTCTCTCTCTCTTTGAAAAATAGCCCTCAGCTGTCTGCCTTGAGTAATCTCTTTGTAAGTCTGTGAAAAACAATTGCAGACAATTACCGCACAGCCATTTCCTCCAGGTAAAGGATGCTGGTCACTTATATCCTTCTCTAAGATGTTTTCTCAGCACACCTCTCTGAATTGTAGTTTTTGCACCTTCTCATTTCATCTGGAAAGGTGGCTGGCGGCTCCAGGATTTTGCAAAGAAGGCCTTTGCTTGGAGAATCTGTACTCTAACCCATAGATTTATAGTACTGCAATTTCTACATCAAATACATTCTATTTAAGTAAATAAGATATGGTGGGAAAATTAGCCAGGAAATCTCTCATCCCCAAACATGCTTATCTATAAGCCCCTTCTTGGTTTGGTTTGAAGTGATTGGGGATGCAGTCCTGGTGTAGGTTTTGTGGCCTCACCAGTATGTTATTATGAGGGAGGTGGGTAGGGATCCTTTGGTCTTGAGATGAAGGCTTTATGGCTTTGTGGGACTCATCCTGCCGGGGCTTCCTGTTCTTAATAGAGGTGTGGCTGTTCCCAGGCTCTGTGAAAAGGAGCATTTAGGGAACCAAGCCAAAAGGGGAGACTTCCTGGGAGCAGGGTTCACAGCAGGAAGCTTTCACAGGAGAGGAGGAGGTCTCAGTTTTCTTAAAGAAAAGATCTCCCTTAAAAGATCTATTTTTGCCTTTAATGAATATGCTATTACTTGGCAAGGACCCAAGGACTTAACAGGAGACTGCCATCTCCTCCGTTCAGCTTAGGAACATGATAGAGGGTGCCTTAAATAGAAACTGTACATTTAAAGAGGAATCTAGTCTTGCTAAAATAATGTTCAGAATAGTGAGCTTTCAGTTGGCTTTAATTCTTTTTAAGCCTGCCTGTATTTTTAAGCACCCATATAACCCCATTTCAGAACCTCTGGGAGTCGGGTACAGTTAGGGGCCCATTTTTGAGATGAGCTCTTGGCATCCAATAACTGCTCTGCATTCATGTCTACAGATAGACTTGTAAACAAAAATTCAACTCTTCATTTTCCCATTTCTTCTCTGCTCTAACTTTTAAATATAATTCAATCACAAGCTTGGGAGAGTGAATGAATTCAATCACCACCATTAGCTTAAAGAAGAGACTCTATTCCTGGTTAGCACAATTATTTGGGGAAAATTAACCATTTAGAAAAGTGGCTCCCATCTGTCTGCATGGTGGCACTACCCTGGGAGCTCTCAGTATTTCTATCCCAAATTCCAAGAGTTTCTGTTTGGATTGGGGCTGGAGGAAGAACAGCTACTATTCATATCTGTACAGACTGCATATTTTCATCTGCAGTCAAGCTTACCAGGAAGCTGTTTCATGAGGAGAGCCTGGAATTCAGAGTGGAAGGTTCAGTCTTGTCCCTACTTTGTTTCTTGGACTAGATCAATGTGCCTGGTCTCTCTGTGTGTCATTTCCTTGGTCTCATTGATAAAAGATTTGAAAAATAGTCACAGAAAGGAACTTGAGAGCAATTTATTGGACAGAGAGAGAGAGAGAGAGAGAGAGAGAGAGAGAGAGAGAGAGGTCTAGGCTTCAGGATAGAAGTGTTTGGGAAAGGAGGGAGAAGGTAGGGAGATAGTTACACTTATGCACACCTTACTAGATTCTGTTGAGGAAAAGAAGTGATAGGAAATGCCAGCAGGAACAAATGAGAATAAAAGGGTCCATCCATTTAACAGACACTGTTGACAACCAGCATGTCAGCTTCCTCAAAGACAGATGGAGCAATTGATGATCATTAATACCCTGGAAGATAGAAAAGTAAATATATAAATATATAAAGTGAAATATGGGAAAGGAACACAGATTTCAAGCTAATAGGATATTTCCAAGCTGCTTTCAACTCATACTAAAAATAAACCACCCCTGATTGTTATCACTTGCATTAGATTGGGACCATCAACAACATCCTGTTACAGGGGACAGGGGTGGGAGTTGGGGGCTCATGAAGTTCTGCCCTTCCTTCGGGAGTTGAGGGAGTGAATTTGACATTTTCTTCAGTGGTGTAACCAGGGTAAACTGCTTCGTGCTCCTGTATATAACCCTAATGAAACTCATTGGGTCACAAACAAATGAACAAACATGTGAAAATAAAATGGGAGGGAAGTAGTTGAGAAGAGAAGGGGTGGGGGTCAGTGAAGAGTGGAAAAGATGACAAGAGGCAGGGTAAATAAAAATATCAACTGACCAACTAGAAAAATGCCCCCCACCCCAAATACCTTAATTCCCAGGATATGCAAATATAATGTTATATGTTAAAATAGAATTAAAGTTACAGATGGAACTAGGATTGCCAATCAGTAGGCTCTTATGCACCAGTAAATAATCCCACAGTATGTAGGCTTATTATTATCTCAAGTGTCCTTAAAAGTAGATATGGAGGCAGGAGTTTAGTAATTATGGTGTGAATGAATTGTAAAATGCAAACAGAAATCAACTTACCCATGTTTGTGGAGAGTCTTTTATTGTCCCACCAGCCAGCTCCCACAAACTACATGAAGAGTTATTATTAATTATGAAAACTTAGCTGGTAGCTTAGGCTTGTTTGTTAACTAACCCCTATAACATAAATTAACCGATTTCTATTAATTTACATGCTGCTATGTGGCACATGGCTTCTTACTTCATCTTCTACACATTATGGTTCCTCCTCGTGACTCTGCCATATTTTGCTTAGCACTCTCTCTGCTCTGAAAATCCTGCCTAGCTGTTGTCTTTTAGGTTTTTATTAAACCAATCACAGTGACACATCTTCACATGGTGTAAAGGAATATTCCAAAATGCATGTTAGCTTTGTGTCAGGAGGAAGAGAGTCATGAGCCAAGTCATATGGGAAGCATCTAGAAGAGAAACCAGGAAATGTAATTTCAGAGCCCAAGAGAAAATAATGTAGCTTCTGTCAGTGATATAGTAAGAATTTAGTGAGACAGAACTCCAAGTTAATAAATGAGGGATGGGAAATGAGTATGCAAAATTAGGATATTAGACTGTTTTTTTTTTTTTAAATAAAATGAATTCATGGGGCTGGAGTGATGGCTCAACAGTTAGTTAAGAACATGTAATACTTTTGCAGAGGACCCAGGTTTGGTTCCCAACACCCATATGGTGGCTCATAACCATCTATCACTCCAGTTCCTGAGGATCCTTTGCCTTCTGACATCTGCAGGCATCAGGCACTCATGCAGGCAAAACACTTATACTCATAAAACAATAGATAAGATAATAAATCTTTTTAATGTGTTTGTTTTGACCTCTTAAGATATAACACTTTAGTAGCAGCCTCTCAATGAGTGATAGAGAGCCACAGGATTAATTGTAATATTGGAGACAAATTAATGGTGACAGTTTTAAATTGGCCATAAAGCCAGAGGGCAAACTTATGACAGGATATGCAGGTAGTAACTATTCTATCCTGCGTGGATCCTAAATTCCATATGACAAAGAGCAGCTTTCAGCTTACTAACAATGTTTAAACAAGCAACATTAAGGCTAAATATTTCTTCATTGTTGCCATATAAGGGTGGTTCAAAGGCCCTATTTACCAGTGGAAGGTGACAATTACGCCCCTTCAATAAAACTACCTAGAACAAAACCCTGTACACCCAGTTTGTCCTTTTTCTGTTGTGCCCACTTTGTTTTTCCAAGCTGTATCTTTTTTAAAAACTTTTATTTTATTAAAAATGCAACTCTGTATCTCCCACTCTTCCATCCTCAACACCTTTATCCTGACCATTAGACCACGCTCTCTCTAATCACTATGTTACCTCTTTGAGTTCCTTTCAGTTCCTGTTCTGAAATTCTTTATATCAGCGAGACCACACGATCATGCAGAGAGGACTCTGGTCTGTGGCAGGAACTCTTAGCATACAGAACAGGCTCTCCATCAAGAGCTATTTTCCTGAAGTATGAATAGTCTGGTAAAATTATTTTCTTCTCTCTTCATCTTCTTTGCTGCCTTGAATCCATCCAAACCTGTCCTGTTCCCAAAGACTTAGAGTACACACACAGATGGTCATAAAGAACACATTCAGGTTACAGATTAACACCCCAGCTACCTGTCAGCTTCATGCTTTGCTGAGAATACATGAGGTATTGTGTCTTGGCCAAAAGCATCCAAAGATCCTTGTCAAGCATTTGCACAAACTCATAGTTACCATGTCTGTTTCCATGGAGAAGTCATGAGCCACCCCTGGACCACAATGTTTCTTAATTGGTAAAGTGAGATAAGACAAATAAAACTCTTAATTCTTTGCCAACAGCATTTGTCTATGAGCTTTAAAGAGCCTACAGGCCCATTCCAGAGAAGCCAGCAAATATTCTCACCCATGAGCTGGAGAAAATGGTGCCCAGGAAGCTTCTGTAAAAGTTCCATGAAGAGCATAGGGGTTTTTCTTCTGAAAATCTGGTGACTTGGCAGTTAATAGTAAAAAGGTCATCATTCCATGATGACTTGTCTTAAGAACATGGCTCTGTCAATTTTGATGGAGAATAAGGTCTTGGGGTTGATTAAGGACCAAAGCAAGATGACATCAGAGGCCCCAGAGGACTGGGCTGTGGGATTGCCAGGAAAGACTCTTTATCAAATTCAGGGAACACATAGATTAGAAATGGTTATGCAAGATGCTTATAAATTGTCTATGCTCATCAGACTTTACAGTCTCTCGAGCTTTGTGGTTTTCAAACTGAGCATGCATCAGAACACGGGGAGAGCTTGCTATGTGGCACATCCCTAGGCCCCTCCCTGAATTTCTGATTGAGGAGATCTAGCTGGAGCCGGACACTGTGCTGTACCAACAAGTTGCCACATGCTGTTTGTATTGCTGCCACTAATGGAGTCTCAATTGGGGAGTAACTGCTATAGGTCTCACTCTCCCAACTTCTTATATTTCCAAGAATCCCCAGGAGTGCTTGTTAAAAAATGCCAGTTCCCAGCCTCTCCAGTACTTAGTAAATTCACAATGGAAATTGAGCAGTTCTTATCAACATGGACCGTGGCCATCCGGGAGGTTGGTGACTCAGCCAATTATCGTTTGGTTGTACCAGAATCACCTGAAGGAACTTACTTAAAATGTTGTTTTCTGTTGGAGAGACAGTTCAGTAATCAAGGGCACTTACCTGTCTTGTAGAGGATACAGATTTTGTTCCCAGCACTCACCTGTGTGTAACTTCAGTTCCAGGAGATAGGAGGCGCTCACATGGCCTCCACAGGCACCAGACACATTTGTGGTGCATGGACACATATGCAGGCAAAACACCTGTATAAGCTTTTAAAAACAACCCAGACTGATCCCTGGGAGCTCTCTTACAGACTCTGGATTGAAGAGAGGGGCTAGGGATCCATACATCTTGAACCTGAGTGACTTTGTCTAGCTCTACACTGTTTTGTTGGGCAGAGTCTTAGGGAAGCTAAGACAATATTCCAGGGTTTGTAGAAGACATGGTGTCACATGGTTTGCCTCCATGCTCCTTCTTACTGGGTCTCTCAGATGCTGCATTTGTTTCTTCTGCCACTGGTTTTCCTATGGAGAAGCCCAGGGAACTGGGTACTGCACTAAGATATAACACCACCTCAGACTCCAACTGGAGGTCCCACAACACAAATTGATTTTGACAGTAACGATCCAGAATTCACATCATACGTTGATGGGCAAGATCTACCCCTTCCTTCTAATGCTAGTCACAAACAAGGATGCAGGGCGTCCAAACTACTGTTTTATGTGGCTACAATTTAGAGCCCCTCCTGCCCCCACCCCCCAACGTAGTAATTGCTACAACTCCAGGAACCCAGGAAAGCCATGCATTTACTGTCACTATTTTGTTATGAGGGATACAAATGGGTAGCCAGAAGAGATACACAGGACAAAGTGCACACTATTCTCCTCTTAAGAAATGAAACAGGTAAGCAAAAGGAATAGTTGGGTGACCTGGGAACTCACTTGGTTTGGACTATGCACTCGTCCCTCTTCTAGCAAAGCACTTGGAAGCCTGATTTACTCACTTGTAGGTGCCACACATACACACACACACACACACACACACACACACACACACACCTTTTAGTAATGCATCCAGCAAACTGCTGGCAACCTGGGATCCCCATAGGCATCAGGCTATGTGTGTATCTGCTTTAAACAGTGGAAGTTATTACTCACCTTAGCAACCACCTGTAATGTCTGCTTCATTTTAAATGCTTTCTCTAATGAATCCAAGAGCTGTGGGCAATGGGCTGCTACAACCTAGTCTGGGTTTGTGGTGTGTACACAATAAGGCAAACTATGTTTTCCAAGTCCCTACTACTTATGCTTATGCATAGTTAAATGTGCAGATGGTTAAAATCAGATACAGAGTGAGAAGGAGCATGTGCAGTAGAAAAACATTTACATAGCGTAATCTGTCAATCAAAATGGAGAACAACCACCCATACTATACTCCTTTGCAATCAAACTCCTCCTTTTGAACCCCTAAACAATAATCGGGGTGCTTGTGGCTCACTATTACTTTAGACATAGATTTCTTTCTGATCTATGCTACTACTTTGCTTCAAATTAAGTTTCCTTTCTAGTTTTCAATCCGTGCAAGCCTGTATTTCAATTCCTAGAATAAGAGGCCAACAACCTGGGAACACTCAGTCTGGACTCTGACCATTGGTTGGTAGCAAGAACATTGGTGTCTGTGGAGTCGGAGTATAGCAGGCACTTAGAAATTGCTTTTGCTAAAAAACACTGATTCCTCACTCCAAGGTAATTGAAAGCACTATGAAAGCCTGGCATCCATCTTTGCTGTTCTTTAGGGCATATAGCTGTATTAGTTCCTGCCTTTGTTTGCTTTCTATTGCTATGATAAAACATTTTGACCAAAAACAACCTGGGAAGGGAGGGGCTTATTTGGCTTCTAATAAGTAATAATACATATGAATACATTTACTATATAATATAAAATAAATATTAAATGATATAAATATATGTTTACATAGCAATAAAATATAACATCATATTTGGCTTTTATCTCACAGCCCATCATTGAGGGAAGTCGGGGCAGGAAGTCAAGCAGGAACTGGATGCAGAACTGAAGCTGAGGCCAGAGAAGAACGATGCTCATTAGCTTGCTTGTTGTGGCTGGCTTCACTTGCTTTCTTCTACAACTAGGGGCATGGCATGTGCCTGGGAATGGTGCCTCCCACAGTGGGCTGGACCCTTCACATAAAGCATTAATCACAAAAATGCCTGCGTAGACATACACACAGGCTGGTCTGATGGAGGCAATCCCTTAATTGATGCTCCCTTTTCCCAGGTGGCTCTAGTTTGTGTAAAGTTGACCAAAAGACTTACTCTTCCCATTGTGACAAAATGCTCAACAAGAAGCAACTTGAGGGAAAAAAAGAGAAGGCTTTTGCTGGCTTGTATAAGTTGTGGGGTATGTTCCTTCTTGGCGGGAAGAGGGTATGGGCAGAGGCAGAAGGCTGGCTGGTCACCTTGTTTGGACATCAGGACCCGAAAGCAGATAGGGACTGAGGGTAGGCTACATATAACTTCAGGGCATACCTCAGTGACCTCCTTCCTCCTGCCAGGCTCTACCTCCTAAAGCGTCCACAGACTTCCCAAACAGTGCCAGTGCCACTAGCTGAGGGCCAGATGTCAAACACAGGAATCTAATGAGGGGACACTTCACATCCAAGATGGAACAGTCTCCTTAACTTTGCACCAGACTCAGGCTTGACTCTATGTAGAGAGCTGCAAAGTGCCACGCCTTAAAGATGGTGCTGGCTTCCGCCTTACACCTCCCCAAGGGTGAGTGCTCTCTGGTGTAAACAAGTCCTTATTTGGTTAAGTCTGTTCAGCCCGTCTGCTTCTGCGTTAGAGTAGCATATCTGCAGGGTCCACGTAGCTCACTGGGGTTGGTTAGCACAAGGGTGTTTAAGCCTGTGCAGGGGTCCCCCGGGTCTCGAGCGTCAGAAGAACATGTTTCAAGGATCCTGATTAAAACTGCATGAAGAAGATCTTCCCGGAGTCCCGTCTTCCTTGCTGGCAGGGGTAGGCGCTTACAGATGGCGGCTCGTACCGGGAATTTTTCAGATCAGAACTTCTTGCAGTCAGGGCAGTACTGGCAAGTTCCCAAGGTAAGTTGGGACCAATTTTAAAGCCCTCGGTAAAGAGGCAATAAGGTCTCCGGTAAAGAGCAATGAAGTTCCAGGTTTGAACTAAGCTAAGGCCCTCGGTAAAGAGGCAATAAGGTCTCCGGTAAGGAGCAATAAAGTCCCAGGTAAGTTGGGACTAAGTTAAAGACCATGGAAATAAGCGGCAATAGAGTCTCAGGCATTGAGCGAGAGGTTGTAACAAACCGAAAGTAAAAATTTTAAAATGGAGACTTCTCAATCTCATCCAATTTTTCTCGCTCTTCAGGAGCTACTTTTGTCAAAGAAACTGAAGATAAAGAAAAGCACACTAAAAAGATTCCTGAGAGAGTGTGATGCCATTGCACCTTGGTTTGCAGTTTTGGGAGACCTCACAGTAGTGTGCTGGGACAAATTAGGCAGGGATCTTGATTTTGCTTGGGAACAAGGGACGCTAAAGTCCGGAGTCCAACCTGTTTGGAAGTAAGTGCGTAGCTGTATCGAAGACAAGAGGTACTGTAAAGAGGCAATGGAAAAAGGGAAAGCTGCGCTAGAAATGTTACAAGAAGAAAGATCGGAAGAGGTTGAGAGTACAGGAGAGTCAGGTAACAGATTCTGAGGAAGAATTGCAAGCCCTCATAGAAAAGGTTCAGAAACAATCCCTTAAGGGGCAGAGGGGGAAGGGAGAGGAGAAATGGTGATGTGGGGAGAGGAGGGACCCTCATAGAACAATGCCTTCGGCGCCTTCTCCTGATCAGAGTGAGGAAGGGTGGGGCCAAGGTACAGGGCATTCCTTTTGCCCTGAGGTCTAGAAAGCTGTACGAAATGACTTAAGTCTTGAACAAGTAAATCAGATTGCCATAAAAACATGGAAGTCATTACCCAATAAGGGAGAGGTGAGTGGTAACCTCACTAAGATACTGCAAGGCCCAATAAAACCATTTTCATATTTTATGGCCTGTTTGGTAGAGGCTGCAGGGAGAGATTTTGGCATTACAGCAGCCATAGTTGCAGCTATCTCTTTTGCAGTTGTGGGTTCAGTCACGGCTGCCGTGGCTATGAGCACATCGGTGCAGACAGCCTCTAAGCTAAATGAGTTGTCCAAGAATGTGGCTACTGCCTTGGATGCTCAGTCCATAATTGCTGCTCAACTAAAAGGAGGTTTAATGATTGTAAACCTAAGAATTGATCTGGTGCAGGAGCAAATAGATATCTTGTGGCAGCTGGCCCAATTGGGATGTGAAATGAAATATCCAGGTTTGTGTGTTACCAGCATTCAGTATGAGAACTTTACACATGCTGCTAACTTGTCACAACAGTTGTCTAGCTATCTTTTAGGAAATTGGTCTGCTGACTTTGATGACTTGATGGTACAGTTGTGAGTGACCGTCGTTGCAGTAAATTCAACATGTATGGATGTGAGACTGGCTGCCGGATTGTCATCGTGGTTCCCGTTGCCATGGATCATCTGAAAGAGTGGGCAGGAATGGGAGCCATGGCTGTCCTCTTGTTGCTTATCTCCTTCGTGGGCCTGTGGTGCATTTGCAAGATGAGGTTTGCTCAGAAGCAGTATGCAGCTATGGTGTCCAGGCATTTATAGCCTTTGGGGCAAGATAGTCTCCCCAAGCATGGCTCGCAGTCATGAACAAGTATTGATCCTTCACGCTCAGGTTGTATGGCTTAGCACTGCACTCCAAGTTAGCTCTGGAAGTGAGCAACTCCGAGAAGGGCAAGTTTGGTTGCATGTGGGTTAGTGTCCGAGGCCCCACCTCCAGAAAAAAGATGCCGGACGGGTGTGGCACTGACTTGGCTGACTACCAGGATTCAGGGTCATTACAATGTCCACTGCTTTACTGGAGACCAGACCACTACCCTTGCCTGTTGCGTTATTAAAACAAAAAGGGGGAACTGTAGAGAGCTGCGAAGTGCCGCGCCTTAAAGATGGTGCTGGCTTCTGCCTTACACCTCCCCAAGGGTGAGCGCTCTCTGGCGTAAACAAGTCCTTATTTGGTTAAGTCTGTTCAGCCTGTCTGCTTCCGCGTTAGAATAGCCTATCTGCAGGGTCCACGTAGCTCACTTGGTTAGCACAAGGGTATTTAAGCCTGTGCAGGGGACCCCCGGGTCTCTCACGGGTCAGAGCAAACATGTTTCAAGGATCCTGATTAAAACTGCATGAAGAAGATCTTCCCGGAGTCGCGTCTTCCTTGCTGGCAGGGGTAGGCGCGTACAACTCTGCACAGGCATGATGCTCCCTAACACGGCCTGAAGAGATAGAGATAAATCTGCAAGTCTGCATTCCCCTTGAATTCCACAGGCAGCAAAGCCTTGCAGGACAGACACTTGCCTGGTGGATGCTGGAAACTATCTATGATGACAAGGGATTGTCCCCTCCCACACCAGAGCCAGCTTGTTCCCTCAGTTGACAAAGACTGTTACACCCTGCCTTGCACAACTGAGATTAAGATTACCGTGACCATCACTTATTGACCACTCACATTTCTCTCCCTTTGTTGATATTTTCCTTCTGTTTAGCCTAATGATTATAAAGATAGATGTGGGGTTTACTGGTTCCTTTTTGGCTCTTCCAATGTGGCTATATTGACTGGACCTCCTTTCTCTGCTATTTGGCATTACTAGTCTCTTTATTTGACACATTGAGACCAATGACTAAGCCTGGACTTTTCTAGAAATGAGAGTTTTGCCCCCAAACTCTTAATTATAGGACACACCAACTCTCCTGGCATGCCGGTGTATTCACTATCCAGGAAGTTCACAAGGGTGTCCGTGTTCATAGTTTTTGTTTTACAGACATAATAGATAAATGAATTTTCATCTCCTGTCCTAGCCCCCTTCTTGGAGGTGAGACTGGGAATTCAAACCCAGTCATAATTTACTGGGGAGCTAACTGTCATGGTCAGCCCCTCCTTGAATCTATCTAAGGATCCTCAATGAGTCTTCTCATTAGCATAAACTCAGACACAATCTGCAGGATCTCATGAATCACAGAAGATCCTCGTGAATCACAGAAGATGGAAATTGATGAAAGCTGTGCCAGGACTAACATGTAAATGAAGCAGTTGGCTGAGAAAGATTAGAATCTTTTTTTTTTTTTTTTTTTTTTTTTACCAGGGCTTTACACAACAAAGGAGCATGGTCTAGAGAAGCCTGCAGGGTACAAATGTGGAGGAGGCAGGTGCTATGTAAATGTCCTGGCTGGGTGATTCTCACTTAGCTTACTAGCCTGCGCCCACTCTTAGGAGTTCCTTTCTTTCCATACTAAACTGACTTCATTTCTTCTTCAAACCATAGAGCTCTGGTCCAGTTCTTTGTAGTGTACTCCCCCTCCCTCTCTCCTTCCCTCTCTCCCTCCCTCCCTCCCTCCCTTCCTTCTTCCCTCTCTCCCTCCCTCCCTTTCTCCTCCCTCCCTCCTTTCCTCCTTTCTTCCTTCTTTCCTTCCTTCCTTCCTTCCTTCCTTCCTTCCTTCCTTCCTCCCTCTTCTTCTTCCTCCTCCTTGTCAATAGTTAATACAGAGGCCTTTGATGGGGTTTGAATTAAGAAACCTAAATGAGATAACTGGGAGCTAGGGTGGGGCCACCAGATAGGATTACAACTGAGCAGACCTCTGGAATACAAGGAGGTAGGACATCTTCACCGCAAGGGCAACACTGGGGTCCCACACAAGGCCATACATCTGGATCATAAGCCTGGGTCATTGTTACTTTAACATCAACTATCTAGACATGAGAGAACTATGGACTTCCTGTTGGCAGCCTTCACAGCAAATGTGGAATTCTCATGCTGGAATTCTTGCTTCTCACCTGGTGAAAGTCTCCAGGTGAGACTCCAGAAGGTGAGAGACTCCAGAACGAAGGAGTTCTTCTCCCTTCCCATGTCCCCCCAAATTCACCTTTCTGTCCTGCCTTGCTTAACTTCTCAATCTCCTGTCCCACGCCCTGGCAGGAGCGGAGACATGTTAAAGATAATTATACTTTATTTTATATGTGTCAGTGCTTTGCCTGCACATATGTATGTGTACCACATGTGTGCCAGGTGCCTGTAGAGGTTGTAGAGGTCAGAAGAAGACATCAGATCTCTTGGAATTGGAGTTATGGTCAGTTGGGAACCACCATGTGGGTTCTGGGAACTGAACCTGAGTCCTTTGCAAGAGCAGTCAGTGCTTCAAAACACTGCATTATCTCTCCAGCCCCTGCAAAAATATTCCAAAGAGATCTTTGAGTCCTGCTTTTTGGCGATTGGACTATTGAGACAATGGAGCCCAAGGAATTGGAATTTCTTTGAAGTTTCATACTGGGAAAGGCAAAAGCTGAAGCCTGTTCCTAGCAATAGGGGGCTTTTATCCTAGAATGAGATTTCATGACAACTCCTGGAGCCAGAGTTGAGACAATGATGTACTGAGGATGGCTGAACCACTCCTTAACAGGACAGCTTACACAGGTATGCATCCCTCCTGCCCTGTACTTGTGAACAAGAATCCCTGAAGCGAAGCTACAAAGGCTATTAAAACTCCAAGGACCGGTAAGAGTTTGGAATGTTGCAGATGCAGAGTCTCATTACATCGCCTCTTGGGCCATTGTTAGCCCTCTAAGGAGTATTCCTTGCCCACCTCTGTGTCAGACCTAATATCCTGACCTTTTGGTTTTTTCCACCAGTTAAAAGTTTAAAAAATGCTAACAGGTAATGTAATATCTCAGGCCTATAGTTGAGGTTCCCCCACCTGACTAATCTATTTTTAATGTATTTTAAAAATGCCTCAATTCATAACTTTCTTTGTTCTGTTACCATAAAAACTCCATGAATCGGTTCCACTTTGGAACATGGGTTTGGGGTATCCTAAGACCGTGTTTCAGAGCCATAGTCACTCAAATTTGGCTTCAGAATAAACTATCTCTTAATTCCTCGAGGCGAGAGGTATATTTTGCATTGAAAAATTAAACTTGAACATCATGTCAGATGGACTTGGGGGCCACTGGGCCTCTTGATTTGTTCCTTTTCCTTATGTAGCCACACTGAATAAATTTCCTCTCTCTGCTGTTTACTGTTGCTTGCATTGGCCTATTGTGGATGAGTCATTGGGCCTACCTTGTTAGGGCTGTCAGAGCCAACCAATCTGATAAGAATATTTGAAGGCAGAACACACACATACACACACACACATTTTGGATTTCAATTCTACCTAGTACCCTGAACAATGTGATTCTCCCTGGATGTGCATAGCAGCTTTGGCTTCTCGCCAATCAGAGCCCAGCTGCAATGTGCTCACAAGAAGCACAGTTCAGAGATATTGTTAGCATTCAGGCATTAGGCTGGCCTGCCCTTGGGGTCTTCAACTGCAGCCACTAAGAGCACTCCTTGCACAAATGTGCTTGTCAGTATGCAGGCATTCACAGTGGCCAGCCTAAGGGTCCTGACAGAATACTCATCAGCTATAGCCACGCCCTGTGCACATGCTTCACATCCCCTCCCTCTCTCTTCTGCTGCTCCTATCCCAGAGGCCTCTTTTGTTACCCTCTGTCTTCCATTCCTCTCTCCCAGTGAACCTCCCATGTGAGTTCTGTGGTATGGTGTAGCTTTCTTCCTGCCGCGTGCCTCAAAAGAACAACACAAGTATTTCAGTTACTGATACTTTGTTTCTCATGCTTCAACTTCTGCATTCCCGGTTTAGGCCTCCAGGTTGACAGCCCCATGGAACCGGCAGAGAAGCACAGTACTGGCCCTGAAACGTTAGCATTCAACAGACTCGAGCACTACTGTGGCTAGGCTTGATGCAATTCTAGCTACATAGAGACACAGGGGAAAGGGATTTGGTGCCTGCTCCCCTTGGGCTGAGAGACTTGCTCCAATGGGGAGTGAGTGACATGCTCAAGGCCGCACAAGTCTTTTCTATGTGCTATTCCTACTTCGGGGTGCTGGAAGCAGAACCTTATAGCTACCTAAACACAATTGTGTATAGTGTGTAAGTGTATTAGACTATGTATTCAATAAAACCACCACAACCTCGCATTTCCTCTTTGTACTGATTAGCCAACCACATCAAATGGTGAAATCCAGTTGACACCAATGGGATGAGACAAAGAACCACCCACGGCTCACAGATGGAAGAGGCCATTTTAGCAAGTGTGTTCACTAGTCCAGTTTGGCTTCTGGTGCACCCTTTTTCAAAAACAGAAATCGCCTTGCGGGGTTCCTTTCACTCTGTGTGTCCCTTTGCATGGTAGGGAGATTATTCTTTTCCAAACAAAGTGACCTGTCACCCGTATCTTCTTGATTGCCTCTGGTTTACACAGGCCCAAAGAGGCCTTGCTCCTTATTTTGACTTCTCGTGGTCACAGTCAACTGTTCCTACAATCTTGGAAGTTGAAAGAACAGAAATTTGGTCGCTCACAGTTCTGGCAGCCTCGAGTCTGCAATCAGCACCACGGAGGTGAAATCTGCTGCCAGAGCACTGTGATTTTCCTTTTTCAGCTTCTGGTGGCTGCAACAGTCCTTGGCTTATAACTACATGGACTGGAGCTTCGTGGCCAACATCTTAGAATCATTTACTGCCCCATTTTCTTTAACCTTTCGTGTGTGTGTGTGTGTGTGTGTGTGTGTGTGTGTGTGTGTGTGGTGTACATTTGTGATTTACTCCTCTCTTTAAACGGACATTTCTGATGGCATTATCTTGGATAATCTAGGATAATCTCCCCACCTCAAGGGCCTAATACCCCCCCCCACACACACACTCACACACACTCCTTTTTTCAAACAAGATGGCATTTTGACTACCAGAGATTATTGGGGACCATTATTCAGCTTGTAATACGGCATTCCTGCAAACCAAAAGACACTTTGAAAAGAATCCACTGGTCTCCAAAGAGCTGTTCAGGGGTCAGAGGGCCAGAGTTGGAAAGTCCAGTCCCTAAGAGGCCCAGAGAGGATCTTCCTTGGGTTACAATGCAGAGCTTACAGCCACGGGAGGCATCTTCTATTGCCTGGCTTACATGCAGGCTCCTTGCAGTCTGCACACAGGACCTTTCCGGATGGGGATGGGATGGGGTGGGGGCCAGGGCCTCTCTGAAGCCCTGTCTGAACCCTGGGCTCGCCCAAGGCTGCTAATGTGAGAAGTGAGTGGGAGGTTCCAGGATGATCCGTGCGGGGGTGGGCTGGGGGGCCCAGAAGGCTGTTACTCATCTGGCTGGGACGAAGATATTTGGTCTGACTCCAGGTTGAAGGCCGCCAGCATCCTTTATGCCCTTTTCCTCAAAGCAGAAAACTCACAGAACTTCCCAGGGGAACTGCTTTGGTCTCCCACAGATTCCCAGCAAAGCCAAGACCGATAAGCGATGGAGCAAAGCTTTGCCACATCTTGTTAGAGCCAGCTGCAAGGTAGGACTCTGAATGCAGAAGCAGAGAGACCTTTGAAGTGCAAATTCCGAGCTACTGAAGGGACCTGATTATGTAAAAGGAGGTTTCCTCCCAGCCCCTGCTTGGAGGTGAGCTTGGGGGAGCTTCAAGTCACGTGGCATAAGAGCCAAACAGTAGCAGGGGGCTTGTCTGAAAGGATAAAATGAGTCTGAAAGAAAAGTATCCATTCCCCTCCGTGGCTCCTGCTGCCTAGATGTTGAGCACAGCCTCCACTTCTCGTCTGCAGCTAGGGGAACATGGCTCCCAGTGGCCCAACCCACTGGTCTCTAACCATATGGAAACCGTAGAGACTTGATCTCCCCCACATCAAAGGGATCCTTTAACATTCCTCATTCCTGGCCCTTCCTTACTATAGTTACAAAAATAGAATATGCCTATTTTGGAAAGGGCCAAGCACCTAGAAAAGCAGGGAATGTAGGAGCTGGGAAAAATGAGAACACAAATTCTCCCCTAAAGCCACTTTGGTTTTAGCCCAGTGAAACTCGTTTTGGACTTTTGACCTCCCAAACTAGCTAGCAGGGTGTAAGGGAACATGTGTGTATTATTCTAACCCACCAAGTTTGTGGCAATTTGTTACTTACAGCCACAGGGGCCTGGTTCAGATTTCTCATCTTTTATTAGCAGAATTCAAGCATTTTATTATCTCCTAGTTCCTGACAAGAGTCCTTGGCTCCCATCTGTCCTGGTCTCAGTGTGGCAGGTATGGGTCTTCCTGTGTTCCAAGACCTTTAGTGGCTCACTCCCTCTCTCTCTCTGTCTGTCTCTTCTGTCTCTCTCTGTCTCTCTGCTCTCTCTCTCTCTCTCTCTCTCTCTGTCTCTCTCTCTCTCTCTCTCTCTCTCTCTCTCTGGCCTCAAGCTCACCTAATACATGTAGCTGAAGCTGGTCTTGAACTCCTGCGCCTCTGGTCTCTGCCTCCCCAATACTAGGATTACAAGCATGTGTCTTCATGCCTCATCTTGACTTTCATTTCTTCAAAATAAAATCTGCATTCCTTAGCTCAGAGCCCTGGTTTGTACTCACCGAACTCCCATTTTCTAGCCCTACACTGGCTGATGTGTGAGCACTGCTACCCTGTGTGCTTGTACGTCCTAGCTCTGTCATTGGCTTCCTGTATATGAGGGCCCTATGCAGTCCATGCCTATGCAATCCAACAGCATGTCAAGATGCGCTCAAGTGTTAGCTTTTCTGGTGAGACCTCCCTGTTTTCAGCCCGAGCAAGGTGAAATGTCATTTACCTTCTTTGAATATGCACAGCATCTCTCCCGAAGCATGTGTCTATTTTACCCCATGTCTGACTTATATCTTTGTATATTAAACTTATAGCACTTAATATTTTTGAGTTACTTGTTCTTTGAGCAACTGAGTGCTATGAAATCGGAACTGTGTTCTACAGTGAGACCTACCTGCTGCCCCATCATCATTTGTGGATACCAAAGACTGACAGCAGAAATTAGCCCATGGAAAAGAGGGCAGGACAAATGGACCAGGCTTTGTTTCTGCTTCTAGCTTGTCATGTCTTGTCCCTACTTTACTGCGAAGGACCCTGAGAGACTCAGGAATAAATACTGGTGATTTAAGAAAAAAGAACTTGAGAATATCAGGTGACCTCTGACTGAAGTGTGGCTCTAGTCTGATTCTGTTGTTGAAAATGCTGGTGCCATTCCAGGTCATTAACAGGTCAGTTCTAGAACAAAGAGGGGCTGCCTCAAGTCTTTTGCAGCTGTCTTCTGATAGCGTTTACATCAGCATGACCACTGTTTCTCAGTCCCAGATAAGCATAAGAATGGATTCCACCTCCAAGAAATTCTGACTAAGAAGTCAGAGGAGGGCCTAGGAATCTAACCTTGGACTAGATCTGATGCTCACTGTTCTAAACAACAATAACAGTGCCCAGTTTCTGGCACTTCAAGCTTGGATTGCTGCTCCCGCTGGTTCTCACAGCCATCAATCCCAAGTTTTGATCTATCCCCTTCCAGCTGAGACAGGAAATTCCAACATATCAGCTAACAGCTAAAACTTGGGGCAGGTAGTTAGCTAATTGGTCTTTTTAGTCACTTAATACACCAAACCTTGATTTCCTCCCCTAGGAAGGTAGACTATAATTCCCAAGCCTGGGCCACTCAATTTATTGAGTGATATAAACCTACACTATGGCTGAGGAGCCACCACAGACAAAAGTCACCCTGGTTACCTAATGGTGATCAGACCAAGTCATTTTGGGTACTCACTGGTGAGAAGATGGCCAAGTGCCATCAAGGCAGACAGAACTGGATTGACTTCTTTTGTGGGGCCTTGGATGGAACCTGAAATATACCTTCAGTCTAGATTACACCCTCAGACCAGAACTGTCTGGTCTCAGCTGATCTTACATTCTAGAAGGAGACCCAAATTATTAAAAGACTTATTCTCATGACCCCTTCCCTCATTCCAGAGGCAGAGCAGTGTTGGCTGTTCCCACTGGTGGGGGTTGGAAAAGCTAACCAAGGTCATGGTTCTGATCCCTCTGGAGCTGTCCGTGCTAATTCCTGAGATTTATTGCTGCCTCCTAAAATAAACAAAGCCATTGGAAAAGCATAATCTAGATGGATGACCAAGAGGGAAAAATTCATTTTTCAGCCTTAACAGTATTTGTTTATCTTATGACCATTGCTGTTAACTCTGAGAGTAGAAAGCAGTCTGGTCCATTTTATTCTGGTCATCTAGTTAATGGCATTGTTACAATGAAGTGAGTGCTCATGTCTGCCCACCACAGGCAGGCGCTGTGGAGGAGGCAGCAATCCTAGAAGAATACCGATGGAGGCTGTGAATGCGCTTCTCTAGCAAGGTGTGGGAGTCAGGGGCTTTGGCCTCGGAAACTTAGCTCCGATATTTGTACCGTTTCGGCACTCATCCCTGTCCTCATCATCTTTGTCCCAGGTAGAGGGAACAAGCAGGCCGACATAGCACTTAGAGTTGGAAAGGGGAGAATGAGCCAATTGGAATATTTCTTATTTTTAAATGAGTTGGCACTTTTATTTTTAACTGTATGTGTCAGTTTGTCCGTTTGTGCACATGAATGAATACAAGTGTAAAGACCAGAAGAGGAGGCTGGATTCCCTGGAAAAGTTCCGAGCTGCCTAATATCTGTTGACTCAAAAACCACAACTCTCACCTTAAAAGGGCAGTTTATTCCGGAGCCATTTTGAGTGACCATGACCTAGGAACACTGGCTTAGGTTATCCCAAATTCTATGTTCTGATGTGGAAGCCCTTTCATGATATTTAATGGTTTTACAGAATAAAGAAAGTCATAAATACGTTGGTATGTTAAGGAGGCAGGTACAGCTACACAGAGAAAGCTTTGCTATAGGCCTCAGACGCTATCTGATGTTCTTAGCTTTGGGGTGGGTGGGAGCCAGTGGTCTGTGAAGTTAGTAGGTTTGTTTCAAAGGGTTTTTGTCTATTTCTCCCAGGATCTTAGTTCTAACACATAAGTGGGTAAAGAATGGAATTAATGATAGCTCAAGGTGATTAGCCTTTAGATCTGCAACATCCCAACCTCCCCCTATCATCACAGCTTTAATCCATCAATCAATCACTCTTAGCAGGAATTCTCATTCACCCACAGGCCCTGGGAACCAAACTCTGTCCTCTGTGAGAGCAGTCGAGGCTCTTAACCTCTGAGCCATCTGCCCTAAAAAACGGTCCAGGCTCTTAACCACTGAACCATCTGCCCTAAAATGGTCCAGGCTCTTAACCACTGAACCATCTGCCCTAAAATGGTCCAGGCTCTTAACCACTGAGCCATCTGTCCAGTTCAGTCATTTCTCTTTAGATTGAAGAAGTGGAGAGTTTGTACTTGGAGTGATGAGAACAATCTGGAAAAAAGTACAAGTGACAGTTGCCCAATATTGTTGGATACATTAACAGTGGCTTATAATGGGTAGATTTTTTTCCCCTTAGTGGCTTAAAAATTAGAAGAAAAGCTACATTTTTAAAGACAACTTTTCTATTCTGTATATTTCAACACAATTTTCATCAAAAGGAAGTGAGCTTGCTTATCCAAATGCGTCTAAACTTTCCGGAACAGTCTGACCCCTTCTCCTACCCAAAACACATGTGTAAGCCTTTGTCTCTGGAGTGGCACATCTTCCTTTTCCTGTGAAGAGGAGAAGCAATGTGTCTCACTGCCTGTGACTACTCCAACAGTTTTTGGTTAGCCCATTGGTTTTTGTTACTTCTACAAGTGGATACCTCAGGGCAGAGCGGGGCCAGGGAAGGACTTTTATATTGCTGACTCACTGTACTTTGCCACATTGGGGTCAGTGCAAGACTTCAGCAAGCAGATATTAACAGACAAGACGCTCAAGATTGCAAGAGGTTGGAAATACCCCTGGATCACTCAAGCACTCTCTGTCAATCACCACTGTCCTCGAGACTTCTCTGCCATGCAGTCACAAACCTCCAATATGGTTCCTGTCTCGTAGAAAGGTCAGACCCTTGTGACCAGTTCTCATTTGCCTCCTCAGAGAGCCCTTCAGACACCAGCAGAGTCAGATATGAATTAAATTTCTTGTATACATGTACACATATATACATATAGGTTGGTAGAAGATATACATATGTACAGTATGTATATGTATATATCTTCTGCCAATCTCTATCTCTGTCATGGATCTAGATTGAATTATTTTAATCTTCCAGGCAGAGTTTTGCAGGTTCAGGCATTTCAGACCAGTGCACATTTTCTACCCATAAATTCTGTCTGGAAATTACTTATGGAAGCCGAGTCTCCTCCCTCTTTGCTGAAGCCCGAGCGGCCCATTGCCTAGGCTTCCCTCATTATTCAATCTTATTTCCAGGAAGGCCAGAGCAGCACTCATTGTCTGGGGAAGATTCAGTCCTTCCAGGTCCTGAAAGGCAGGATGGTACTTTGTGTTTATCACGTTGATGAAGATTTATGACTATGTAGGTGTTATATTTCCAGAAACTGTATTCTGAAGGACTGCTTCTTGCCAGGCAGGAAGTTCAACTTCTTTTTTCACATCAAAAAATGACAGCAAGTAAAGGGCAAGAATAAAAGAAAGAAAGAAAAAAAAAAAAAAGAGCCCACTTTTATTCAGAATGCAAAATAATTCAAATAGGGACCTTTAGCATTTTCCCTTCTAGCATTCACTCCAGGAGATATTTTGCAGGTGGTATGGACACACTGCAATGTTGCCTGCTCTGTAATCTTTCATCTGTAGCTTTAGAAGGACAAAGGGTGTGTCACATGGTAGGAAGGACCATCAGTGCCAGAATGCAAATTATTTAACCAATGCTTGCCTCAGAAAGTTTCTGGTGGGTTTCTACCCATGGGTAGCCATCATTGGGAACAGAATGGCAGCTGTGTTGGATCAGTTAAGAACAGGAGAGATTATTAGACAGCAAGGTAGAATTGCAGGACTGAATGGAAGCCTTCAGCAAAATCACATTCTTAAAGGAAAAGAGAAAAGTAGATACTTTAGTCATTTTGTCATGGAAGAGAGAAGAAAGTATTTAATGGAGACTTGCTTACAGTTTCAGAGGGTGAGCCCATGATCACCATAGTGGGGAGCATGGCAGGAGGCAAGGAGCATGGTGCTGGTGCAGGGGCTGAGCACTTGCCTGTTGACATCAACCAGGAGGACGCAGAGATGAAGATGTCCTGATTTGGGCTTTTTGAGCCCTCAAAGCCCATCCCCAGTGATGTGCTTCTTCCAGCAAGGCCACACCCCCTAATAATAACACTCTGTATGAGATTATGCGGGCTGGTTGCAACTACCACATTCCACTCCCTGACTCCCCATAATCTTTCCTTCATCTTAAGGGCAAATTCTTCCAAACTCCAGAACCACATGGCTGGAGCTGGCAAGTTCTACTACTTGCTGGGGCTAGAGCATGATTTGAGCGTTCAATTACATCTTTACAAGCTTTCTGCCCTTCACTGCCTAAACTTGGCTGTCCTGAAACAGAATCTCTAGACGAGGATGACCTCAGACACAGAGATCTGTCAGCCTCTGCCATGCAAGTGCCACCATACCTAGCTGCAAGCTTTAAAAAAAAAAATCACCAGTTTGAAATTTAGCTGGATGGGGTCTTGCACTCCCTTTATTCAATTTCTTAATCCATATATCTCCTTGAACACAGGATTCAGTTTCATTTCACTTTTTGGTGATCCTTTCCTCCTTAAATTTTACAGTTTGTGATTTACCCTGCTCAACTTTCTCCTTTTCATTATAAATTTTCATTAGAGTTACCATTAATAACCACTCGACAACAGAGTCTGTATTATGCTGATTTGAAATTTCCTCTGCCAGTGGAATTAATCCAAAATTTTTCACTTTAGCCCCAGGCATACTCTTTGGACAAGGGCAAAAAGTAGCCACTTTCTTCACCAGACTATCACAAGAGCAATCTCTAGGCAACATATTAAAATTCTCTGGAACATCTTGATCACCATGGTTCATCAAATCACACTCAGCACCACTGTCTTCCATGCTCCTACCTGTATGGCCCATTAAGTAGTGCTTAGAGCATTCCACTGTTTTCATAACCCAAACTCCCAAAGTCCATATTTCTCTAAACAAAAACATGGTTCAGCCTATCACAGCAATACCACAGTCCCTGGTACCATTCCGTCTTAGGGTTTTAATTGTTGTGAAGAGACACCATGACCTTGGCAACCCTTATTAGGAAAACATTTAATTGGAGTGGCTCATTTACAGTTTCAGAGGTTCAATCCATTATCGTCATGATGGGGAGCATGATATCCGGCAGGTAGACATGGTTCTAGAGTAGTAGCTGAGAGTCCTACATCTTTCAGGCAACAGGAAGTCAACTGAGACACTGAGCGGTATCCTGAGCAAAGAAAACCTCAAAACCTAACCCCATAATGACATACTTACTCCAGCAAGGCCATACCCACTCCAACAAAGCCACACCTCCTAATAGTGCCACTACATATGAGGTTATGGGGGCTAATTACATTCAAGCTACCACAACCCCTAAATATACAATTATTTCATAACTATAATTTTGCTATTGTTATGAATCATAATGTACATATCTGATATGTTCCCCAAAGGGGTTGTGAACCTGTTCCTCACTCCTGTCTACCTGCTTCTTTGCACTTAAATTTGGGCTGATGTCATTACCATCTGGACTAGTTTAGTCTCTCCTAGAGAATCCAGATGTCCTTTTCCTCCTATATAGATTAGTAGTTTTCAAATACCTATGAAGCCAATTAAATACTTATTTACATATTTCTTGTTTTGGGTTGCTAGGGAATCCAACCATGGCCTCACATATGCTAATATATACTTACTGCTGATCATCTGAGCCCCACCATTTTTTTTTTTATTGTATCCAGTTGAGTTAGTTGCTTTGTGTATGGTGGTGGGAAGCTGGCCATTGAAGATGGAGGGGACATCACTGGGTAAGGGCTTTCTTATTATATCATTCTGCAATGGGAGATAAAAGATAGAAGATGGGAGATGGAGGAATGGAGAAAATTGGGGGAGCAGTTGCTGGAGTCTCAGCAACCACCATGGCCAGCAGAGTCCTGATCCTTGGCAAGCAAGGTGTCAGTTTGGTTTAATGTGACTCAGTAGCTGGATTTGGCTCAAATTTTGGGGGTCTGATCCCCAGGTAGTTTAATTTAGACGTATTTAAGCACAGCACAATTTGGTGAAAACTTTCCTGGTGATAACTATGTGCACAATAATGCCTAAGATGTGACTACATTAAAACTCTTTGTAAAGTGCATGTGGCACCTTCCATAATGATGGGTTCTATAGTTTGACAAGCTCGAAATAAAGGTCTGGGGAAGGTCACAGGCCATTAACTACATATGCCTCAGCCTTCTGGATGGAAAACAGGCTATGTGTCCTTTTCTTTGAATACATAACCCTGTATGTTTAACATTCTTAGTTCCCCTCCTGCTTATCTTTGAGCCCAAGGATTTACATGCTTCCTAAAAGAGATGACTTTTAAAATAACTAATTCATTTCTATGATAATGGTTTTATTCATTTCATGATAGCAGAGTCTTTGTTGGCCTAATTACCCTTAGTGTTAAGATAATCAGCATCAACCCTCTCTGCTTCAATAGCCATTGGACTCAAGGCATTGTGCAAGCTGAGAAGGTATTTGCTAAATAACTAAACTGCATCATCGTCTCAGCCCCACCTCTTAATGCTGACACTGTGGGAACTGGATTTAAGCCTGAATTTAGAGGAGTTAAATATTCAAACAATAAGACCAATTCGTAAAAGCTAACAGTGAGAGTTTTATAAATAATTCACCTAATATGTATCTTAATTCAATTATATCATATATTATAATGTTTTATGAATTAAATAATAGAGGCATTTTAAACGTTCAAGGTGGTCATATCCCTCAACACATCCACATAGGTCAAAATAATTTGATATTAATAAGTCAACAATCTATTCTGGGAAATTTATCAGGAATATTTTCTGAAGGTATTTTTAATGTGTATGAGTGTTTTGCATTTATGCATATGATTCATGAATGTGCTTGGTGCCTGTGAAGGCTAAGAGAGAGCACTGGGTGCAGGTGGTTTTAAGGTACCATTCTTTTTACTTCCACCAAGTAGGTTGAAAACTAAAACTTTGCTCACAAGGATTTTCCACAAGGTTTCACCATCCCCGTTGGGGCACTGTTGGAGTTTGCATACTTCTAAGATAGCGTTCATTCCTTCACAACTCATGTTCTCACAGAGTGGACAATTTTTCAAATTATCACCTAGAACAAAGTGTCTTTGATCTTCATGTCAAGCTGGGTGATACTGCAGGGTCCCTATGACTAAATGAGGGTATTGATTTTGATGTACCTACTAGTCAAATTTCTTTACTTTTTTGGATGAAATTAAATGTAAATTGAAGTGTGACATTTGGCCTTTCATCCCATTACATTAATGTTGGGCATCTTATTTAAAATTTATGGATCAAGGTCAAAAGCAGTTGGAGGGGCTATAAAATTCTTTTAAAAATTTCAATCTTATTTTATTGTTATGTGTATAGGTGTTTTACCCACACATATGTCCATGTACCATGTACATGTATGGTGCTTCTGGAGGCCAGAAGACGGTGTTGGATCCATGGAACTGGAGTTATAGATGGTTGAGAGCCACCATGTGTGTGCTTGGAATTGAACCCAGGACCTCTGGAAGAACAGCCAGTGCTCTTAACCACTATGCTATCTCAGCAGCTTCCCAACATTCTTTAACACTTTAAAACATCCTTTTTTAGGTTACTTCAATGTGTGTATTTATGGTGTGCAACATATTTTGAATTACATATCTATAGTGAATTAGCATATGCATCATCTTACATAAGTGCTTTAATACTTTTGATTATATTATTAAACTAGCTTGAGAAAACAGGGCAGGAGTCATCATTAGATAGTCAGGAAATCTCAGCGCAGCATCTGGGTATTCTGCAGGATTGTGCATGACTGTGACCATCTCTGTATGTCACTTTGAGTCATTAAGTCTTATTCTTCTGTTCTGGCTTCAGTAGAGACAGAAAATGACATTACAAAGATGTTACCAAGCATATCAGAGTCATTGGCTAGGATTTCTATTTGGTCAATTAGACCAAAAAAAAAAAATTCTGCTAAAGGCACCGTTTTGTAGGGCTAACATAATAATGTAATGTTCTGCTTTGTTCTATTTTTTTTCTAATTATCCCTTAATTAAAGATTAAGTGACAAATAAAACCCCAGATCTCTCCATTTCATAATTTGGGAAATATCAACAATGTCATCCGGGCTCTAACAAGTTTTATTCTTCACTAAAAGAACCATGCCCATGCTTAGAAGCAGTTACTGGGTTTTATTTTCCATCACATAGAAATTCATCCACACTGACTGGTTTTGAGTGATATGCGAGGAGATCAAAAAGTCATTTGGTGAACATCTGTGCTAGTGTGAGCTGGGATAGGCAAGCAGTTGTAAACATGTCACATATTATCAAGTGTGCATAAGTGAAAAGATGGGGGTGGTATCGGGTCCAGGCTCTTTGCTACATGCATCGACTGGTGAGGTGGCTCAGAATTGCTATTCTCTGGTTCTTTCCCAGTGATTGTGACATAACAGCCACAGGGTAACTAAGTCTTAGGAGCCAGGCTGTGTGCCAACAGAGACAGCTGCATCAATCCAAACGGGCACTCACCACCAGTCGGCAGCCCCGTTGTGTCCCTCTAGATGCATCCAGGGCTGCTTTTGTGCCGTAACCCTTTCTAAGAGTAAGAGATTATTTCCGTGGTGAATCTCTTCCTTCAGACTCTTGGATGTCACTGTCCTTTCATGCCACCCGTCCCACATCCCATTAGATTCTGTGGATGAGGTATGCCACCTGTCAAAGGTGAATAGACATTGGAGCAGAAATGTGATAGAACAGTTTAAGCCAAAGCAAGAACACAGAAATGAAACAAGATGAGAGCTTTCTAGGATACTGTCACACCAAACCAATTCCATGGGGCATTTTCTCAGCTGCAGAGAAAAACAAGACTGGGGGAAGCTGGGCACCGGGAAAGGAAAAGCCTGGCTGGGCTGGGCTGGGCTGGCTGGCAGGGTCAGGACTCTTGACTTACATTTGTATGATGTGTTCTTAGATCATTAATCCCACTCACCTCTTTCAGGACAAAGGGTCTTGTGATTAACTCTTTCTTGGATATGCTCAGTAATCTAAAGTGTTTCCTATATTGAAATAATTACAGATTCACAGAAAGTTGCAAAACAGAATGGGTGGTGTCATGTATCCATCTCCCATCTTCCCCTATGGAGACATTTGTGTAGCCACAGAAAACTGACATTGCTCTAATATTATTTATTAGATGGACTAGAAGCTTGGGGAGCTTCCACCATTTTTACATACATTTGTGTACATGTGTGTAGTTCTATGCCCTTTTGCCCCATGTGTAGTAGATTTGTCTAACCTGACACAAGCAAGATAAGATGAGTTATTTTCTCATCATGAAGGGACCAAGCCCTCTTGCTCTGTCCCTCCATGTTTGCTCTCTTCATGTCATCCTCTAGCCATGACCAGTCTTTATTCCAGCTCTATAATTTTGTCATTTAGAGAGCTGTCTAGAAAAGGAAGTACACAATGTGTAACCATTTGAATTCAACCTTTCTCCCACTGAGTACAACCCCTTTCAGACTGTTGTAGGTTGTTTCATCTATTGGGAGTGTGTTCCTTTCTACAGCTGGGAAGTATTCTACAGTATGGACATGCCATGTGGCAGTTGCTTCTGAATCAGAGTGTTATTTCCAGGAGGAGCTGGAAAAGCTTGTGAGCCTCAGGTAAACAAAAGGTCACAATTCTGGAAGAATAGACACTTGGAAGAGTCTTGAGGTCCCTCCCCAATAGTATAAAAAGCAGCAAATAATTACTAAGGGAGAACACTGTGGCCAGCCCAACACTCAGACTGTTGAGTTACCCCAAAGCCATGCAGAGAGCTCCAGGGTTAAGTCTTTAGTGAGTCGATGACATAAAGATATTTACTTGAGTCTTCCCAGATCCTTCTAAGTAGTCCTTTGTCTACAATCCTGTTAGTAGTCCCAATAAAAACCCACTGGTTCACCAAGTTAGACTTTGTTGCAATTATTACTTTTGTCTGTCCTGGTTCTCTTTCTGGGGTAAGTAGGGTGTGTGTGTGTGTGTGTGTGTGTGTGTGTGTGTGTGTGTGTGTGTGTGTGTCACACAGCAGGAAGTACTATAGTTCATTTAACCATTCACTTTTTGGAGGCTATTTGGCTTACTCTCAGTTCTCAGCTACCAGAAGTGGAATGAGCACATATCTATAGTTCTCTGAACTAATATAACCGTTTGCTTTCCTAGAGCAAGTGCTCAAGGGTCATTGCTTGGTTGAATGGTAGTGATGTATTTGATATATGGCTTTATGAGAAACTGCGGTGTACCAACTCCTATTAGAGATGTATGAGAAATCCAGTTTCTCTACAGCTTACACAGCACTCACCACCATTTTTAAATGTTGTTTTAACAGGCATGTATTGACATCACATTGTAATTTATGTGTGTTTGTGTGAGCATATGCATATGTGTGTGTAAATATGGGTGTGTCAGAGCATGTGAATAGAGGGCACCAGACAACCTCTGGTGTGTGTCCTGATTTCCACCTGGTTTGAGGCAGGGTCTCTTTGGTGTTTTTCTACTTCCTATGCCAGGCTAGCTGGCCTGTGAGCTTTCAAAGCCTTTTCTCCCTCTATCTTTTTTTCTCCTCACGGGAACACTTAGGTTATAGATTCTTATACTACACAATCTATTTTTAATGACTCCGGGGATTTGAACTCAGTTCATCAAGCTTGCACAGCAATCATTTTATCCACTAAGCCATTTCCCCAGCCCTACATTACAGGTCTAATTTTTGTTTTCCCAATAGCCAATGGTATTGAATATATTTTAGCATTTATGTTTTTTTGTCTGTATATTCCCTTTGATGATGCATCTTCATCTGTTTATATCTTTTGCTCACTTTATGACTAAATTATTGAGTTTTGCTTTTTAAATGTTGTTTAACTGTGTGTGTGTGTGTGTGTGTGTGTGTGTGTGGGGTGGTATGTGTACCAGAGTAAAGATGTCTGCAGACACCACAAGAGGGCATTGGATCCCTGGAGCTGGATTGCAGGTGTTTGTAAGCTATCCAGTGTGAGTGTATGGAACCCGAGTCAGCTCCTCTGCAAAAACAGTTGGGTTCCTAACTGCTGAGCTATCACTTTAGCTCCAGGCTTCTTCTGTTGTTAAGGATATTTTCCTTCTTCCCTCCTTCCTTTCCTTCCCTCCCTCCCTGTCTCCCTTCCTTCCTTTCTTTCTTTCTTTCTTTCTTTCTTTTTTTAGGGAAGGATTATGGGAGCAGCGGGGTCTTCTTACATAACTGTGGCTGTCCTGGAACTCATTACATAGATCAGGCTGTTCTTCAACTCACAGAGATCTACCTGCCTGGTGTGTACCAACTCAGCTTATTGTTGAATTTTAAAAGATTTTTTTTAAAGTTCTAGATTCTACCGGATGTGTCCATCCTGCAGCCCACAGAGATCTATGAAATCGAGCCAATCCCAAATCAAACTCATTTAAACCTTCATGAGGTGTGTGTATGTGTGTGTGATTTTTTTTTGGTAACCTGATTGTTTGCTTTAGATGATGACCTCATGTTCCAGGGTCAAAGGTTGGACACACCTGTCTGTCCTTTGTCAGTTATAGGATGACAGACATGTCCTCGGAGGCTGGAGGCTGTCTTCATATACTTAACAGGGTCTTTCACAGCACAAAAGTTTTTCACTTTGATGAGATCCAATTTATTTTGTTCTTTCATGCCTTGCACTTGGTGTCATGTCTAATAACCTTCCTCTCAGCCTACAGTCCTGAATCTTTTATGTTTTCTTCTGGAAGCTTGCTGGCTCTACGCTTAACATTTAAATCTGTTTAAATGGAACACACCCTTCCAGCTTTACATTTAAATCTATAATCCATTTGAATTTATTTCTGTATAGCACGAGAGGTCAAGGTATTTATTCTCGGTGCCTTTTCATATATTAAGGCTAATTAAAGTTCTATAATTAAAAACGTTTATTCTTAAGTTTAACTAAAGTTGTGAAAGTCTAGTCATACAGCTTGGGCCCTGAGAGTAGGCAGAATTTCCTCTAGGCACTGTGACTTCAACATTTGTTTGCTGAGAAACTGAAGTGAGTACCAACACAGGCAGTGGGATGTGGTTTATCTCCATCAAAACTCATGCTGACTCTTGCTTCTCAGTGTGGGGATGCTGCCGGAAACTGGAACTCCTGGGAAGTGGTGTTTAAAGACAGAGGTCTTGAAAACAGACTAATGTCTTTCTCTGGGTGAGGAGAATGAGTGAGTCATTGTTCAGCACTGCTGGCTTAGCTACTTCCACTGTGAGTTGTCCCAAGTTGCCTGATCCTTCACTTCTATATTACATGCTTGCCTGTCCTGCTGATGCCACGATGTGAAGCAATATGAGGTCCCCACCAGAAACCAATCAGATGCAGGTGCTGTGTGATTGGATTTCCCAGCCTTTAGTACCATCAACATAAGTATACCTCAGTCCTTTTTAAGTCATCCTTTCTCGGCCTTTGTGTCTAGTGACAGCCATGATCTGAAATCGAAAGCCTTTGGAACAGAGCAACAGAGAGAGCCTGGCAACTTAGATGACGATGCCAGGGATGGAGACTGTTGGCACCTAGCCTGTATCCTAAAGACAGGAGTTTTCTTTTACTCCCGAGAGAACCCCAACACTTTAGTGTCTAGCAGGAACTTGCTGTGTTTATACAAACATGCACACACATTTAAAAAACTGGTTCTTAAATGTAAAGATGTTTCCTTGTCTGTCCAAGTTTGGGAGTGAGACATATGGTCACAGCAACATATCCTGCCAGATCATTGTGGTGTGCCATGTGTTACCCTGTGTTTCATGTTGTCTAAGGTGACTTAAAAATGGCCCCTATTCTCCAACTTGTCCCAGCTCATGGAACATACGTGGTGACAGGCAGCAAGCATGCCCAGGTCAAAGACATCACTGATTTTTCTTCCCAGGATGGATCTCCCTGCCACAGCTCTGTCTTCACTGTGGAGAGCATTTTCAGTGTACTCCGGCTTTTAGTACATCCTGCCTGGGTTTTACCTCTCCTCCAAGACAGGAGCATTTATATATGGAGACAGTCTGAAGTGTGACAGTCATGCCTTATGGTCTCTTTGAGTAATCATTTAAGAACCAGTGTGATCCCCGATTTCCTTCCGCAGGTATATCAGCTTCCTTCACAAATAGATTTCTTCTGGACTCTGCCATTCAGAAATATCCTTACATATCCCAATTACCATCCACCTCAGGTCATTTACAAAACAAAACAAAGCCAACCAACCAACCAAACAACAACAACAAAAACATCCCAGGTTGTTCATAATTTGCAATGTGCAAGTTTCAGGAAAATTCTGAAAACCAGCAAGGTAGTTATTTAGAATGCGGGCCTCATATCCCACAGCTCCAAAATTACATATAATGGCAAGCTCCCAGGCCAGCTCACAAAAGCTCACTTATCTAGCTGAGCCCAGCTAGAAACCCTTCCCAAATTTACCACGGGGAGAGAGGAGTGTTGGGTTTCTGTCAGAATGCATGGCTTATAACAACTGGAAAGTCAAGAAAGCAGAGTATAGTAAATCTTGAGCTTGTTTCTGCCTCACTGTTAGGAGTTTGAAGCTGGGTGCCAGTAAGCCAGGAGAGAAGAGAGAGAGAGAGAGAGAGAGAGAGAGAGAGAGAGAGAGAGAGAGAGAGAGAGAGAGAGAGAGAGGAGAAGGAGGAGAAGAAGAGGAGGAGGAGGAGGAGGAGGAGGAGGAGGAGGAGGAGAAGGAGGAGGAGGAGGAGAAGGAGAAGGAGAAAAAGGAGGAAGAAAAGATGTCCACTGAGTCATTTCTCAAATCCTAGGAAATTTCAAAGGAACATGTGAAATTATAATTTAGCTCTATGGACTCAGAGCCTCAATTCAATAGTGTCAGCCAAGCATGGGGAAGTCTGTGTCCTTGGGATTCGGTGAAAGAGTATTCTGTCTACTGCAGCACTGGGATGTAGAGGGAGCAGTGGGCAGCGGATGGAGCCACAGCTGCAGCAGAGGTGCTGGACTTCAAGGTGCCATAGCATGGAAGTGACTTCATGCAATCAGATCCGGGATTCTGTCTCTCCCTTTTCTATTTTTTTGCCCCTCGGATATTTCTGCCAGCCAAGACAGCAGACGAGGAAATGATACAAAAGATGAAAATTAAGAGAGAAGGTCTTTTGAAATTTGTGTTTCTTTTTTGCGATGAGGTGAAGGTTGCCTCACTGCGTAGTCCAGACTGCCTTGAACTGTTAGGCTAAGGAGTCCCTGGTGTCCTAGCCCCCTGAGCAGCTGTGCCTGCTACTGCCTTTCAAAATTACCAGGCAAGAGAGAGAGAGAGAGAGAGAGAGAGAGAGAGAGAGAGAGAGAGAGAGAGAGAGAGAGAGAGAGAGAGAGAGAGGTTTGACCAAAAGAATAACAGCCTGAACAAATTCTATGTGCCTATGATGGTTTTACATCTATCTCTGAATTTTTATCTAAAAAATTTTATCTAAATCAATTTGACGAACCAACTAGAGTTATCTGAAAAGAGGGAACCTCAATTGAGAAAATGCCTCCATTATATCAGGCTGTAAGGTATTTGCTTAATTAGTGATCAATGGGGGAGGGCCCAGCTCATGGAAACCCAGTAGGCTCCTGGCCCAGGAACCATCAAACAAGGGACGATGCAGAAGGTCAGACTCAACTGTTGCCCGAGTTCCGTGCTTTCTCCTATTTCTTCCTTTTTGCTGTCTGTGCCACTGCCTTGGAAACAGATGCATGCTACTGTTTTCAACCAGAAACAAAACTGCACTAACAGCAAAGATGACCCCATTTCTTAACCACATCCAGTGACCGGAAGGCGGTGACAGCACAGGGCGGATTCAGTGTCTGAGGCTGGCCCTGCTGATTCGAAGGAGGGCACAGCTGGCAGCAGCTGTGAAGGTGGGAGGTGCTTGTGAATGGATGCCCACACCACGAGCAAGAAGCCCACGTACTTGTTTGCTGTTTTGCAGGGCCCAGATTGATGCCATAAGCAAGTTAGTATCTGGGCAATTATGTAACAGAAATGGAATGCAAATATCCTGTGTGGTAGAGAAGAAAGCATTTGGCCTCTCTGGACCAGAAATGGGGGAGCTGTAGCATCTGCCCTGACAACACCAGAGTAGAAACCTAACCACTGAATCATAGAAAGCTAAGGTTCAGAAGAGGGGTGTGGTTCTTGTTAGAGGCCACACTGCGTAAAACCGCGGATTTCATTGCTGACTTTCCTCTTTACTCATAGTGCCTCCTGGGCCTGATTTGGGGGCTGCATTTTGGTCGCCCCCTAGTGGATGCCAGGGACATTACTTCATCAGTGCTCAAGCTGACAGGACAGTTTACATTAAAAAAAATAAATGCTTCTTTCGTTGAGGTTGAACAAATTCTTAAGCAAAACTGGTGGATTTTTAAGGAATGTAGAAATAGTAGAACTCTGTCTCTGCCTCCCAAATGCTGTTGTTCTTTTCTCGTGAGGAATATTGCTATTGTACTTGTACAAACCCACCACACACACACACACACACACACACACACACACACACACACACACACACACATGCTGCTTTTGGTAAGAGCTAGAGCCCAAGTTAGTGATGGAGAGCTCCAGAAGGGAGTGGATGTTTTCCTGTGGAGCAACCCACACCCACCCTCTGCTCCCAGCTTATCACAGCCAGGCAGCCAGTTTTCTCTGAGCATGACAGTGCTGGTGGGCAGCTTGCTGTCCTGGGAACATGCCCCATTCCTTTCTGTCATAGTCAGGCATTCAACCTTCTCCTGTGATTTAGAGCACATTGTTCCACTTCCTTCGTTCTGATTGCTCGTCTGTTAGTAAATTTAGAGGGAGGGGACACAAGATTGCCAACAAAGTCTGAGCCTAGAGACAGGAGGATCAGAAGTTCAAGGTCACCCATATCTACATAAGTCTGAGGTCAGCTGGGGCCTTTAAAAAGGTGAATACAGACAGAAGGAACCCGTTGGGGAGTCTTGAAGGGAGAGTGTGAGAAGCCCGAGACCAAGGATGATGGAGAAATAAGATCTGAACCGTGGTCTGACTGAGATGCCACTTGGTCTTTCTAACAATAAGATTTCATAGGCCCTCGGAGACAGAGTTATCCCTAGATCTCAGTACAGCAAATGGTGCTGTAAGAGAGAAGGTCAGGGCTGGAGAGATAGCTCAGCAGTCAAGAGCACTGGCTGCTTCTCAAGAGGACCTAGGCTGGGTTTCCACCACCCACATGGCAGCTCACAACTGACTATAATTCCAGTTGCAAGGAAACCCTTGCCTTCTCTGGTCTCCAAAGGCATCAGGCATGCAGGCCAAGTGCATGCATACACAGGCAAAAACACTCACGCATGTACAATGAAAATAAAACATTAAAGTATGCTTTTAAAAATGGAGGTGGACAGGGCAAGCCTGTCTGGTGTGAAGCAGGAGGGGTTTCGGGGTCCTGGTGGCAGGGACATTTACCCACACTCGAGAAGCTATGGAATCAGGAAGACCTAGGGGATCAGCAAGAAGCTGAGGCCGGCGAGGGTGATGGAGAATCTTCATTGTCATTTGGGATCATCTCGGGGTACATCTTGGGGTGTGCCCCTGAGGGTGCTTCAAGAAAGGCCAACTTAGAGAGGAACTTGAGTGGTGCTATCCCATAGATTTGGATCTGGGACTGAATAAAAATGAAAGGGGGAAAATAGCAGAGAGCCGGCATTCTCTCTCCTGACCCACTGTGATGTATGGAGTTCCAGGCCAGACTGCTGCCCACAAGGAACTGTATCTACCATGGCTTTCCTCCATGATGGACTGTGCCCTCCAATACCAAGAGCGGAAATAGGCCCCTCCCTTAAGTGGTGTTTCATTAGATTTTTGGTGCAAGTGATGAGAACAAGACAGTGACCTACTCCGAGTGCCCTGGGGTCTGGGAGTGGATATGAAGTCTCAAGTACTCCACTAAAGATTACAGGCTGGGACCAGTGAGTCAGTCATCAGACCTCTGAAATCCCAACACAATGAAAGGTTGATCCTTATTCCTTCCTTTCATAGCCAGCTAGGAAGGAATTACCCCAAGTGGGGCTTAATGCTCCATCAACCGAGAGCCTCATCTACCCTCTCTTGTAGCTCTGCAGGCCAGGGGTTGCCAGGAAGTGGGCGCGGGGCTTCCTGGGTAAAGGACAATGCCTCTGATGATTTCAGCTTTGCAGCTAGCTTCCTCTGACACCACAGGTCAGTTTCAAACTCAGATCACACAGATCATGTTCTAGAATTACTGTCAGTCTCTTTCACATCCCCTCAGAGCCAGGTCAGCCTGGGAGACTCAGGGGAAGAAAAGTTTTTAATTGCTATTCTTCCTCCCTTTAAAAAAAAAAAAACTTTAAACTTTATGTGTGAATGTATGCTTGTGGGCAGGGGTGCACATCACGTCACGCCTGTAGAGGTCAGAAGACAATGATAAAGTTGGTCTTCACCTTTCACCACGTGGGTATCAAGGCTCATACTCAGGTCTTCTGGCTGGGTGGCAGGCACCTTTACTGGCTGGGCCACCTTGCCAGCTCCTTCCTGCAGATGTATTTTTGTGCATCACTTTGTGCCTGGCTAGGTTACATGGAAGACCTGTGTCATTAGCAAAGCAACTTTTCACACCTTGCAGACCAACTCAGGCGCTTATTTCCAGTCTTTGTGGAATATCTAGTCTAATTCCTAAAGTTGGCCAGCATCAGCGGGGGCCCTTGTCCAAGGTCTGGTGAGAAATGCCTGCTTGCTGAAGAGGATTAAGCAGTGCACAGCCACCAGCTACTGAGATGTCTTATGACTTTAGCTCTAATCTCTTGTACATGCTTTGCCAGCAACTACCAGCCAGGACTGGTTTCTTTGCTGCCAGTGTTCTACTCCAAGGATGTCACAGCTCTTCTCTTTGCTGTCGTCTTCTCTCCCCAACAACCTCTATGTGGTTGTAAAAAATTACTATGTTTGAGCATGGCACATGTGTGCGCGAAGTTAGCGGGGCTTGCATGAACATAGAGGACAACTTTGTGGTGTTGATTCATTCTCTCCTTCTATCTTCAGGTGGGTTCTGGGAATCAAATTCAGGTCACCGGGCACATATAGCTAGTACCTTTACATCCTGAGCCATCTTGCTGTCCCCACAATCTCCAGTTTGCCCTGAAGACGCTAACCCATCTGGGGCCCTCTCTACCCAATGTCTAGCACCCTGCTCCTTTCATCTCTCCTGCTTAGGCACCCGTGGTTCTCTTTGATAGAGTGGTGGTCTGGAAAGGAAGCAAAATTTCACTTCCAGGCTCACATCCTCATCCTGAAGCACAGTTGCTAGTGAATCGTGGTTGTTGATTTGATTGGACTGAGATGCACCTTGGAGATCAGTAAAGACATCTTTAGGTGTCTCTGCCGTTGTCTCCGGGTGAACCCCTTGATGAAATCACAGTATGATGGCATTATTGGGAGATGAAGTCTGGTTGGTGGCAGTGGACCACTGGGTGGTGACTGTGAAGGTTGTATCCTACGTGGGCTCCTCTGTCTTCTCTGCATCCTGGTTGCCACGAGAGCAACTTGGTTCCACCACATGGTCTTGGCACTATGGTGTTCTGTCTCACCGAAGGCAGATAAGGGAACAAGTTGACCATGGACTAAAAACTCTGGCACTGGGAGACAAGATAACCCTTTCCTCCCTTTAAGTTGTCCTGTCTGAAGTTTTGTTACCAAAACCAATGCACTTGTCCAAGCAGAACATTCACTTTTGTGAAAAAGCAACTGTCATATGCAGTATCAGTGAGCAATTTCTGACCCCCATTTCCCAGTGAGCTGGAAAATCAACTTATCTGCAACCTATAGCAATAATGTTTATCGTCAAAACAACAATAATAACAACAAAAACAATCAGAAACTTGATTTCCCATGATTTTCTGTACTGTTGAGATATTTTAACTTTTATGTTCTAATGGCCATCTTTCTCTCTGTGGTCAAGGAGCTGTTAGGATGTGTGTCAGTGTGTCAGTTTTTCCTCCCAAACCTGACTAAAGATGCCTAGACCTAGAGGCACCTTGGAGATCAGTAAAGACAACTAATTAATATTTCTCCTAGCTGTTTGTGTGTATGCTAGATTCATTAATAAAGTGAGTGTGCTGTTTTTATGAGTTCTGTGAACAAGTAATATGCCACCACTACTGAGTAGTTTCTGACCAGCTTCATTAAAAATGAAAACACTTAATTTTCTTTGGGAAAAATTTAAAAGTATAACTTTTTCTTTTTTCTGTTTTTTTTTTTTTAATCTTTTTCTGGTTGTGAGTCTAACCTCTAATGGCTGAACCATCTCTCCAGGCCAGCATTATAGTTTTTAATTTAAGGTTATATTTGTGAAATTATGTGGGCCTGGCAGTTAAACATTTTTTAATTTCACAAGGTGGTTTTTAGGCTGTCACATTCACTTTATTTTAATTTGACTTTGTTTTCCTCTGTCTTTGTGTTATTTCTCATTCTTGTCCTTCCTAATTTTACATATGTATATTTTATATTTGGTTCAACATATAAGTATTAATCATTTAGGCCAGCAATGTAGGTGTGACCTGACCCGCAGGGCAGTCAACAATGAACCAGGAAAACACCTAGGGGAGAATGAAGAACAAGGGATGCAAAAGAGGAGGACAGCAAGACAGTATTCTGACCAAGATGACAAATTTTCTCAGGGGAGGCTTATATAGGACTGTAGGCAGGATGTCAGTAGGGTTTGCACACAGGCAGGATGAAAGCGCCAGTAGAAGGAATACCCTGAACTAGTCTTTAACTGGCTGTAAAACTGAAGCCGGAGGGATATCCTGAGCTATTCTTTAACTGGCTGTAAAACCTCAAGCCTATATCTTGGAATGCTCTGCTGAACATTCTGCTTATTTCTTAAGAGGCAGTAATTTTCTATCTCTGAGCCTGAGGTAGTGAGGATGGTGATGGTCCCCAACAATGGTGTGTGCCATCAAGCCTCACATTGGAACTCAGATTTGGGAAGGAGAGAACTAATTCTCTCAAGTTGTCCCCTGGCCTCCACATGAGCATGCCTTTTCCCCTATTAAATATAGTTTCATTAAATATGATAAAATATCAATCGTTTATTTAATAGCACCATATCTCATATTTATTTGTGTGCTGAGTATCTAGTTTTAAAGTTTATTTCAACTGCCCATTATAAAGTATTTTTTCCTTTTTCTGTTCATAATTACCTTGTATATTTATACACATTACTTGAGTTGAATAACTAATGCATTATTTTGATTGGTCTTGTTTATTAATGCTAAATTTTTGAGCAAAGCAAGTTCCCTTTATGCATTGATTTAATCATATCCTCAGGTTATGAAGTATAGCTTTCAAATTTATTCCTAATTATGATTGTCTAGATTCCCCTCCTGCCCCGCCCCCCACAGATGCTGCATTCTTTGCTTTAAGGACCAATATATTTTAATTTTTTTTTTTTTACTTTTCCTTTTATCATGATAAGGAGAAGCAGGTAGGGGGAAATCTTACTCTGTTCTTAACTGTTTCATCCACTTCATACACCCTTCCTGCTACATTAATCAGTTTTTCACCATGGCATGAAAAATCTGAGAAAATCAACTTGGAGAAAGGTTGTTTTAACTCATGGTTTCACATCATGATTAGCTGACTATATGGCTTGGAGCCTGTAGCAAAACACAATATATGGTGCCTAGTAAGTACATGGCAGTACATGGCAGGGAGAAAAAGATGAAGACAGATGGGGGTGGGCATGACAAACACACTAGGCCCAGGTACAAAATATTTCATTTCACTCCAAGTCATACTCCAGTGGTGTTTGTCCTGCATTGAGGTACGACCTACTAGAGTGTCTACTATCTTCCAGTAAAACTCTCAGCTGAGAACTAAGCTCTCAAATCCATGGGAAATAGTCCATATGTGACCTTGAGATCAGGATTGATGGAGGTGGTGATGTGGAAATGAAGAGGACTGGGATCTCTGAAAGACCTCATTGTCCTTTAATGAGAGTGAGGAAGGCCACAGTCTCTCTGTGGAAGAGGACACTGCATGCACAGGTGCAGAGGCCTTGGTCTCCTTAGGGTGGGAGACAGAACTTTGGAGGGCAAGGTTATCTGTACATGTGTTCTTTGTAGGTTCCAGGCTCAATAATACCAGCAAATGTTGTCATCACTATGCTGGCTTTCCTGTCCAGCAAGTATGCTGAGTTGGAAGTTTCTCAGTTTGTTGGAGGTCATTGTGTTGGGTTATTAATTCTTCATAGACTATAGCACTACCATCAGAATTGCCCAACCTTTGATACCATTGTAGACATGCTTCTTTCCCTTGGGTCTCTGGGAATGTAAATCCAACTGCTCATATTTAGCACTCTGACTTGGGTTTCATAGCATCCTTTCACCTTTAGATCTGGAAGGCTCAGGCTTCACCCATTCAGGCATCAGTACTGGACTGCCATTGGGGTTCTGACAGGATACATCCTCAGCTGCAACCACTAAAAGCACCACCTATACACATTCGCTATGTTGCCTTTTAAAGGGGTTCTGCCCACCTCCCATCTCTCTCTCTCTCTCTCTCTCTCTCTCTCTCTCTCTCTCTCTCTCTCTCTTTTCTCTCTTCCTCTCTCTGCCTCTGTCTCTGTCTCTCTCTCTCTCTGTCTCTCCCCCTTTTCTCTTCTGTTGCTCCTGTCCCCAGAGGCTAGTTCCCCTTCTGCTCCCCCCTTTTACATTCGCTTTTCAAAAAATAAATCCTCTCCATGTCAGCTCTGTTGCATGCATAGCATCTTTCTTTCTCATGCAGCTTTTTAAAATTAAAACACATTTACTGAGTAGCAAACTGTTAAACACTGGTTCGATTGTTGGTGCCTTGCTCCTGACCTGACCTTCAATTAGATCCAATATTCTTCAGAATGGTCTGGGATATAATTTTGTGTGTGTGTATTTCAGAAAGAGAGCATTTTATTCCTTCATCTCTTATTGTGTTTCTCAGTAATTGTGTGTGCATGTGCTTGCATGAATATGGGTGATTATGTATACAAATTTGTGTGGAAGTCAGAAGTCAACCTTGGGTGTTATTCCTTGGGTGCCATTCACCTTTTTGTTTGAGACAGGGTCTCTTACTAGCCTTCAGTCCATCAAGCAGGCAGGTTGACCAGTTAGCCTGAGGGATCTACTTGTCTCTATTTCCAAGCTTTAGGATTGCAAACATGCTTGCCACCATGCCTGGCTTTTTCTCCTGTGTTCTGGGGATTGAACTTAAAGCTTCATGTTTGTATGGCACAGATCAACCTGATTCTCCACCTCTATGAGTAGTTACTTTTATAAGTAACTACTTATGGGAAACTGTTTTGTATCCATAGGACTATGTTAAACTGAAGGCTGACTGTGAAACTATCTCTCTCATCAATACAAAAAGAACTGTATTGTATTAAACATTCCCCTGACCATTGACTGGTCCTTCCTCTTCTTCATACTTTCTAGATCCTTTACATTTTTTTTAAACCACTTATCAAACAAGTAGAGTCTACTGGTCAGATTTACCATGTTGAAGGAAGACACAGGGCACAGCAAGGCTGGGAACAGAGAGTAGGGCTAGCTTTTGATAGTTGTTGTAGAATAATCTTTTTGTACACTGTGAAGAAGTGTCACTTGGGTTGGTTCAATAAAAAGCTAAACAGTTAAGAGCTAGCCATAATTTTGGGGGCAGAGGGAACACTGAGAAGAAGAAGGAAGAGTCATCAGTTCATGAAGATGAACAGATCAACAGATGTAAAAGAAAAGAGGTAAAAGCCACAAGTCATGTGGCTACACTTAGATGGGTTAATTTAAGTTATAAGAGCTTGTTAGAAAAAAGCCTTAGCTATCAGCTGAGTTTCCATAAATTAATAAGAAATCTCTGAGTCATTTGTTTGGGAGTTGGTTGGTGGGACAGAAAAAGACCAGCTCCAGGTAGGGCTATGAATGTTCAGATTCCAAGACTTTTGTGGATTTGACCTTGAATCTGGAAATGTGTGTGTTGTTGCCTGAGGCTGTCCAAGAGAGGCTGCTGACAATGGCTAATGGTGGCGGTCAACAGGTGTGTCATAAGCCCCTGTATGAGCTCTTGTCTTTTAACCTGTGCAAGCCACTTTGGTCAACAAGGACCCTGACTGAGAGGACCCCCTTATCTTTGGGTCATACAGTTTCTTTGGTGTTTCTGGACAAGTCTAACTGCAAAGAAAGAGAATACAAAATTAGTAATCAGCTGGGAGTGTGGTGGGTTGATGATAATGTGTTTGCACTGGGCTGTGGGTTCCATGTGAACACTGTAACTATGGATCCCTGGAAAGAAGCTGTGCCTTTGAAGACTGAATGACTAATTAAAACCTCAGTGATGTGGAGATGTTGGGATGCGGTAGGTCCAAAGCCTTTGTGAAAGAGCCAATATCCTGAGACTAATAAACCTTTTGGAAAGTATTTCCTTAGCAGACCACTAACTTCCACCAACCCAAAAATTGAGAATGTCACTGGATAGCATCTGGGGCCTATAGGTGAGATTCCTCCATCTTGGTGTGAATTCCTCTTTGGAGTTTCCACTAATGTATTTTAAAATTGCCTTGATTTGTGACTTTCTTTGTTCTGCCACTATATAACTTCATGAACTTGCTTCCACATGGGAACATGGAACCTGGGTTAAGCTAGCTTTGTGCTTCCTGGGCCATGACCACTCAAATTTAGCTTCAGAATAAGCTATCTCTTATTTTCTCTTTCAGTAGAGAGCTGCCATTTGTATTGACAGCACAAACAAAAAACAGAAAGTGGGAAGCTCACTGGAGGCAGTGCATAAAGCCGGATGATAGTCAGATGGAGCACCATCAGTCAGCTTTTTTGCTCAGGGCTCACTGACTCATGAATGTTCATGGTCCCGTGTACTCTGTGCTGGATGCTGGTGATTCTGGACAGCAGCCTTGAGACCGAGGCCAGCTCTGCTTTCAGAGAAGCCAAAGCAATGCAGGTGAACTTATGGCTCTTTCTAGCCACCTGCCTCTTGTGATGTTTCCAAATGCCTCTAGGCTAGAGATTCACTTCATTCCCAGGTTTTTGAAATAAAATAATAATCACAATTAGAGTTGGAAGCCCTTCCTTCAGGAAGGTGGGAAGAACCCTGGCCCTGTTTCCATACAGCTCTATACAATGTAGATCTTTGAATTTGGCCTCAATTTCTAGTACTTTCTGAAAAAGAATTTTTAAAAAACAAAAAACAAAACTTCTCAAGCAGATGTTTCTTGTATTTATTGTTCCAGAAGAGTGTGTGGGGACGAGAGGGAGTGAATGGAAAGACAATGGGGGAAACCATGATTTCCAAAGCACCCTGTGGTGCAGGAGCGAGCACTCGAGTGCCAGCAGCTCTGTGGATATTGCTTTCCTTTGCTAAAGTGCTGGAGCAGCTGGAGATGACTTTGAGAAAGTGCTTCCTTTCTGTACCTAGCTCTCCTTAGAGATTATCTCATTGGCCTGGAAGGTAGCAGATAGCAATAAAAGCAGCAAAAAACTACTCCTAGGAGACCAGCCTCACTCTTCAGAAGAAAGGGACAGAGCCCCCCCCCCCCCTTGTTAAAAATTACCTCTCCTTCTGGAATTGTCTTTGAAACATTTAATCTGTCTTCTGTTCTCATGGTTGTTGTCAAACTCCAATAGTCATGCTGCAGAGAACAACAACAATAAACAAAGCAAAACTACAAAACAAAACTAGGGACTTCAATAATACAGTCTAACAGAAGATTGTTACACATACTTTTAAATAAATGAACTCACCAATGTGATTCCAGACACATGAAGATGGCAGGCCCCACCCATAGACACAGTTGAAAATTCCAACACAACACTCAGTTTCTGGAGGTTCTGATATTGTATTGCAAGCCAAAAGATTGAAATCAAGTATTTTTTAAAAAAGGATAAGAAAACAAAACAAGTATTTTAAATTTAGGCTTAAATGAAATAGAAGAAATAGAGGGGGGGGGTGGGCTGAATGACAAACACTTGTGGAGGCTCGGAATTCAAGACAGGGGTTGTCAGAGCCCATATTTGCTGAGGCTTGTCTTCTGGTCCTAGAGATGTCCTCTTTTCTCTGTGGCTGCACACTCTTTCCTTTCTCTGCTTATATGTGCATCTCCATTTCTAATAGGAAGGCAAAGCACTGGAGTAGAGCCCACCCTATCATTGAACTTTAATTCTGCTCAAGGCTCTGACTTCAAATGCAGCATCATCCTAAAGTACTAGGACTTAGGATTCTAATACAAACCTGTGGGGTGGGAGCATGCAACACAGTACATAGTAAGGTCTACAAATATAATTAGATAACATAAAATATTAAAGTCATCAAGGATAATGCATCAGAGATCAAACTAGAACTTCTAGAAATGAAAAGACACGAAAACTGAAACTTTTGTTTGTTCTTGCTTTAATGAGTCTTCATTGACAGTGGAAGAACAGAATGGCTAAAGAAAGAATTGGGAAACTGGAAGACAGAAAAATGAAAGTTTATTACAGTGCCCAGGAAGAAGTCTTCAGAATGGATAAGACCCTACTCGGATTTAGGGAACCATACAGGATTCTTTCTATAAAGAGAAATGAGTGCACACTCTGATAGGGCCTGATGAAGCTTGCAAAATGACAGCACAAACATTGGCTTACTCTTAGCAGTCAGGTCAAATAGACACATCAGATGAAAGTACAAGAGTTTGTCTCAAACAGAGGAATGTAGCCCTTGTACAAATATTGAGATGAGAGATGACATCTTTGATGTCAGACAGTGGCCAATATATGAGCAAATCTAAAAGAAAATAATGACAATACATTCTTGTGAGGGCAAAGGATAATGATATATAAAGCTACAACAATGAATTTGAAATGTCAGAAGAATTAAAGGGCTCCAAGTTCCTTTTATTTAAAGGAGGAATGTGAACTTATTCACTATTAAAAATATAATTATGCCCACTAACATTCTAGAATGAATTCTAGGAGAAAATATTTCAATATATAGTTTTCCAATTAGCACAGAAAAATAAATAATCAGAGTGAGCAAAAACAATTGAACATGGGATATTTATGAAAGACAAATTAAGATACAGAGACAAAATATGTTAGAGATTACATTTAAATGATTATAAACTAGCTGCTTTATGTAAAACCCAAAGACTGTCAGACCAAGTTCGAATTATTTAGTCAAGACACATCTCTAAGGATCAAAGGGTTCAAAATACAGAGTGAAAAATGGCACCAGAGATGAATCTAAGTGAGAGGAAATGGAGGAAATTTGTGATTAGATTTTAAGGCAAAAATATTCTCACAGATCAAGAGGCTTCCAATGTAATGATAGAAGAAAGGTAGTAATTCTACACTTATTGGTACCTAAAGCCAGCCTCAAAATGAAAGGGACCTCATACAACGAACCATCCACCATTTTGGAAAACTTTAAATACTTGGTCACTTAGCAAATACATCATAAAGATTGAAGAACTTACACAGGGTTAGAATAATGTATCCGATAAGAGGAAGCCATGCAGGGAAACCTTCAGAAATTAAGATTAAGCCTGCAGCCGAGGACTGTCCTGCACATACATCCAGTGGGCATACCCCTGACACTCAGCAAGTAGTATCTGACACAGGAGAGAGAAAAGCAGTCTGTGGGACAGTTAGTTGTGTGGACACTGGAGTTGTGAGCTAAGAGTCCTGGGCATGTCAACACTCTCAAAAACATCAGCCTTAGGAGTAAGGACACTTTCTAGAGCAAATTTTCTTTGAAGAGACCAATGGTAAATATGTGTGACACACGAAGAGTCATGCTGTCCCTTTTATCAATACTCAGCCCTGCTTGAAGCAGGTAAGTAGTCACAACGAGACAAGAACCAGCAGCAAAGCTGATTTCTTAAAAGACTTCGTTCATAAAAACACAGGGTTAGATGTGTGGTGGTTACATAGCTCTGTAAATATCCTCAATACTGTTGAGCAGTGTGGATGGGCTTCATGGAGTGTGGATCCTACCTGAAGTAAATTTCTCTTTAGAAAAAAACAAAAATTAGACAATGGGTAAAATTTTGCCTTCCGGTGACAGTTTGCTGACCCCTGCTCAGAAGTTATTGTCTGTAGGCTACACTGGGCCGGCAGAATAGTAAAGTTTTATTAGAACACTATCAGGTTCATATTCATTTGACTATGATTTCATGCTGCCACAGCAGAGGGAATAGATGTAACAGGCCTACATGAACCATAAAGTCTAGAATATTTACTATATGGCCTTAAAAAAATGTTGCTGTCAGGTCATGGTAACACACACCTGTAATCCCAGCAGAATCCCATGGGGAGGTGAGGCAGAAAGATGGTGAGGCCAGCCTGGGCTACACAATGATTGTAGGACCCTACATGAACCCCTGAGGCACCTTGAGCAAGCCTGAAGCTGTTGGTTGGAACTCCTTACCCCAAACCTGTTGTTGGTACTCTTCCCGTTTTGATAACACACTTCTCATGGCAACGCACACCTTGTGGGGAGGAGCTAAGCCTAAAATTCCTGTAATATCCCACTGTGCTGTAAGTCAGTATTTAAGCCTGTTCCATGGCATTAGGCATTCTGACATTGCCACTGAACAAAGACCCGCTGTCTTGTCTCTTTATTTCAATCTCTAGGTCTCCACCTGATTTGTGTAATAGATCGTAGTGTGGGCACTATCAGTTGATACCCTGTCTTCAAAAGACACAAAAGATGGTAGCCTTTGCCAGAAAATTTCACACAGTAACAAAAATCTCCTACAGCTGGACAGTTTCAGTTTAGTACACGTGATCTGAGCATGCATGTGGCCAGTGAACACTTGGGCTGTGGCTATGGTAACTACATAGCTGGATGTTTAATTTCATTTCACTTTTAATTCACTTAAACTTAAGTGATTACTCACAACTTACTGTGGGCCCACTCTCAAAAAGCCTAAAACCAAAAAAGTTGTCATGGAAACAGTTTGGAAGGGAATCTTCTAAGTTAGAAGGACTCATGACAGACTTTCATTTATCTTTACTAAGAAACCTGTCCAAGTAGGTCCTAAGCGACCTGCTGTCTAACACAAGAACGAGACTGGCTTTACGTCTGACCTCTTGTGAGATATTTCACACTGATTATGTGCTGTTAGGAGATGTCTTTCAAATTTACTTTCATGTGTTTTTCCTCTTCTGATGAGAATGTCACTGAAACTCTTAAATATACTGTTTTTGTACATTTTTATGCCTTTAAGTATTCCCATTGAATTTCAATTTTATTTTGGATGCCTTTCCAAAATATCTCATTGGTTCTCATTATAGAAGCTTAAGTCTCCTAATAAAAATAATGTACAACAAAAATAAAAATGATTTCCCCCCCTGGAGGAACATAGCAGAATTCTGAGCCTCTGCCAATTATTGCTTCTTTGTGGTTTGTCTTGTGCAGCCCAGGCTGCCTTTTGCCTCAAGATCTTCTTGCCTTTCTCAAGTGCTGGTTTAGCGAATGCTTCACTATGCCTGACTTGCACACTGTTTGGTCTTAAATAAAATGAACCAATAAGCTTTCAAAGAAGCAGAAAAATATAATCAGTGGGCCAGGATAGAAGCAGGGGTGGGGTGGAGTGGGAGAGAATTAAAAGGACATCATGAAGGAAGAGTCTTTCATTCAGGCATCTGCTTGAAACTCTTACCAGGTCAGGCAAGAGTCCAAGCAGCATGAACATCTGATGTGATGTCTGCCTACGCATATGATATGCTTTTTATATGGAGATACTTCAGAAATGAATATTAAGATAGTGATGAATCATGCCTAAGGGCTAAGTTATATGACCTTTCTCCTTTCCAATTTTCTCGGAATCTCACAAGAACACTATTTATAGTAAGATACACAATTTCAGCTTCCAACCCTTTGTGACTCCTGTTTTAAATTATTAGATTACAATCCTGTCGAAGGCACTTCTGGACCCACCCTATAATATCACTTACAGAGAGAGAGAGAGAGAGAGAGAGAGAGAGAGAGAGAGAGAGAGAGAGAGAGAGAGGGAGGGAGGGAGGGAGGGAGGGAGGGAGGGAGGGAGGGAGGGAGGGAGGGAGGGAGGGATGGAGGGAGGGAGAGGAAGAAAAGGAGATCTTTTGTTGTTTTGTTTTTAGCAAACCCTTTGAGACAGAATTTGAGAACCACTAACATCACAAGTATAGCTACAGCTAAGACACTTAAGCATAACGCTCCCTGAGAAGTCTACATTCACAGTTACATGTGAATTATTCTTTTCTGAAGAGTTTCTTTTGCCAATAACCCCATACTTAAGTCTATGTAAAACTTTCTTCCCCATAAACCCTGAAATTCCCTTCTGCAGAGAAGTCTAGAACCCACTTTTCTCCTAAGTGACGTTCTTCTCTTCGCAAAGACCTCTTCAGGTGGCTGCAGGTGGCAGCATGGAGCTGTGTCTCCAGGCCACACCTTCCCACCTGTGACAAGAAGATCAAGAGTTTTTCTAGAAACCAGGCTGGGGGTAATAGCATAGGTGATGGACTTAACAACAGTTAGCTGTATGATTCAAAGACTAAAGACAAATGTTTAAACAACCGAAGAAGAACGTGGATTAATAATGGGAAATAACAGACTCCTGTTAGAGAAATGAAATCTGTTTTTAAAATGCAACAGAAACTCCAACACTGGCCTCTACCATATGTGAAATGGAAGCCACTCAACTCGTGACTTTCAGAGGACAAGAGAATGCCAATCAACCTTAAACACAGTGAGAGAAACTGCCTCATTGGCACAGTTGAAACATAATAAAATATAAGTGATCAAAGTCTCAGAGAATGTCAGGAAGGACTCAAGCAGCCTGTATGTAAAAATCTGAGAAGGAAAGTGAGAATGTGAAAATGATGATAGAAAGAAATGGATTTTGAAAGACTAACAGTCTCAAACTTCCCAAGAAAAGATCCCAACCTTGCTTAGCCAGGCCCGATGGCACTGGTCAGACTTTAATTCCAGCTATGAGAGGCTGAGGCTGGGGGATCACAAGTTTGAAACCTGCTTTGGTAACAGCAAGGGGAAACCATCTTGGATAGCATATTAAGATTCTATCTCAGAATAAAAGATAATAGACAGGTAGGGCCGTAGCTAAGTATAGTGTCAGCCTACTATACACGAGGCTCTGTGTTCATGTGTTCAATCTCATATATATATATATATATATATATATATATATATATATATATAGGCTGTTCTGCAGCAGATGATGACATCCTGTAGCAGAGGACATCCTGCAGCAGGTGACATCTTGCAGTAGGTGACATCCTGGATCAGATGATGACATTCTGCAGCAGAAGACAACCATCCTGCAGCAGAAGATCTGGTATCAGAGTTCCTTACAAGATAGGAAATCTCTCAGCACTCACAGCCTTAACTCCCCATCTGTGGCTTTGTCCAGAGTTCCTTCCCAATTGACCTTTGCTAATTACATTTTCTTTTTTAAATTTTGTCTGCTTTAACTCCTTAAAGTAGATGTTCAACTCCTTCATGTCCAGTGTTTATAGTTCTATAAAGCATTTAGAATGAAGAAAATTCCCTTAACATTTTAGTTATATAGATAGATTTAGTTATATAGATTGATTCACTGACAGGGCATGTGCCATTGAACAAATGTGTGGGAACAGAGGGCAACTTGTAGTTCCCATGTGGACCTGGGGGATCAAACTTAGGTCATCAGACTTGGTGGCAAGCACCTTTGCCCAAGGAGATGTTGGTAGCCCCTGGGAATTATTATTTAACTAAAAAAAGAATGGGTGAAGATGTCTTCATTATAATACATTGCTAAATACAAAAAAATAAATAACAAAGTGTGGTTTTAATTGGTCCATGTGGAAAAATAAAGATAGGACATGCCCAAATATATACGTCAGTTAAATGCTGGTAGAAAGATTACACATAATTTTGGTTTATTTTATATTTGTCTGTATTTCTATAATATGCCTGGAATATTTTTATAATCAGAAAACAATTACAAGAAACAGAACCCAATGGTGGTGGGATCCACTCATGTTCTCTTGAATTGTTCTTAGTGGATTTCCCCTTAGCAACCTAACCTCATGGATATTAATTAGTAAACAAAACAAAAGGGAATATGACCTTGTCAAACTGGCCTCCTTTGCTGTGTAGCTGAGAGCTGGCCTGTGCCTCCCTACTCTGCCACACAGTCTAATTCTTTCTCGCAGAAGCAAGAGGTGGTGGTAGGAGAGTCAATACTCTGTAACATCCATTCAACATCAGACCATTGAAAGAGGCACCCAACATGCCCCAGAACTCCGAACACTGACACAACACAGACATGAATTCTCTAGAAAGCTTCCTGTTACCACATTTTTCGTCTCAGTGAGATTTGTTCTTTCCTAAGCTGGATTTTCTGCCAGAAACAAGAGAAAGGAAATGACTTTCTGATAAAGCTCTCTGATGGCATTAGAGGGATTTTCTCCCTTTCATCCACTCCTGGTTGGCTCACAAGATCTGTCTTCTCATCTTGAGAGGCTAATGCCAAGGTCCTCTGATGTTCTAAGATGTGAAGAGATGGATCACTAGAGATGGAGACATCGCAGAAACACAGGCTGCACCGTTAGTGTGGGTCTGAGGTCATTCCAGCATCCTCCAACCACTGATCCTCCGCCCATTCATGCAAACAAATGAGGAAATACTTCAAAAGGAACAATGACTTATCCTGTGTAGCTGCAGGAGAAATAGGAGTCGATTCTTGCCTTTGAGGATCACATGAATAAAGATGGTACAGACAGAGGTAATTTTAATAAGATTTAGTCTGAGAACCAGGATTTCTTCACATTTGTATAGGAAAACACACCAAGGAAGAGATCATGTAAGAGCCAAATCATTTCCTGTTGACCTCAAACAAGTCAACAACCTTACTGGAGTTGTAGAATGTAAACCCAACAAAGCAGGCACCTATCCCACTGAGGTTTCCACAAGTACCTGGATTCCAAGTTCACCGAGTGAGACCTGGGAGAGAGCCCCTCCCTGGCCCAAAGGTGTGCTTTCCCCAACCCCTCTGAGCCAGTGACGGCTTGTCTCTGTAGAAGTCCATCTCTGTGTGTGGGCTAGGCTGTTGGCAAGTGTTTTTACAAGCTGCTTTTGGTCAGCTCCTAGCCTGTTCAACTGAAATTCCCAGGCCTTGAGAGATCCATTGTCTAACCAGGGGAGAGCTGTATTTCCATGTACAGACAGGGCTGGTACTTAAAGCAATAACAACAGTGGGGCCAGCAGCATCCTAGGAACCCAGTTTGTAGACTATAATGATGGAAATCTTCTGATAAAATAGTGACTAGTCACCAGCGTTACTAAGCACTTCAGGTGTGTCTGGAGCAACTGGCGAAGGGAATTCTTTGCTTTAGTTAATTTTTACTAAATTTAATTTAGGTTCAAGTCCTTTACTTTTGATTAAATTTTAGTTGCTGTCTTAGACAACAAAGTCATACATAGGTCCTGAAGCTGAACTAACTGTAGCCCAATCATTCATAAACTTACCTGCCAAAGTAGGTGAAACCAGATGTTGGCCATGTATGGTGTGTGTGTGTGTGTGTGTGTGTGTGTGTGTGTGTGTGTGTGTGTATGTGTGTGTGTGTTCTGCATCTGTAACAGTGGTTCTCAATCTGTGGGTTGGGACCTCTTCTCGGGGATCTCCTAAGACCATTGGAAAACATAGAAATTTACATTATTATTCATAACAGTAGCAAAATTTCAGTTATGACATAGCAATGGAAAGGATATTATGGGAAGTGAAGGAAAGGCAAAAGCAAAGGCCTAAGGCAGGAGCTAGTCAGAGCCATGTAAGAGTTAGAGAGGGTCAGCCTCACCAAAGAACAAGCAGACCAGGGGTGGCCAAGATATGGACCTATAGGCATGACAAATCACCTTCATTTTACTCTATTATTATAAGCCATGATCAGTGCACTTTGAGGGAGTCAAATAGCAGGTTTATACATTTAAGAGATTGTTTTGTCTCAGAGTATGGTAGAAGGGAAACATGGAAACCCAAAGTAAGTCTAGCTATAGTCTCTGCCTAAAGTCAGTGATTAGACCAGGTGCAGGGCAGCAGATGTGGTGGGTTATAACATGAATTTGCTTCGAATCAATAGCACTGGCTGGTCAAATATGAGCTGTGATTAAAGGAGAGAAGTCATAGAGTGGTGGTTCTCAACCTGTGGGTCGTGACCCCCCTTTTGAGGGGGAGTCACATATCAAATACTCACATTATGATTCATAACAGAAGCAAAATTACACTTATGAAGTAGCAATGGACTAATTTCATGGTTGGGGTCACCCCAGCATGAGGAACTGTATTAAAGAATTGCAACGTTAGGACGGTGGAGAACCACTGCTTTAGAGAGAGAGGAGAAGGACAGAGGAAGAGAAAGGGGGGGAAGGGGGAAGGAAAACAAGACAGGGAAAAGAAAGCAAGCTTGGTCCTGGGTAATCCAATGTTAGTCCAGAAGTCACCAAGAAATGTGGAACGGGAGAAACCAGGAAAACATGACATCAAGAAGGAAGCCGTCTGACAGTAGAGCTGCCATCCCATTCCCACCCCCACCTCCCACGCCCTACTCCCACCCACCCCCACCCCGCTGTTGCGGTGCTCTTCCACAGAGTCCAGAAGAGGGAAGTTGATTCAGACAGACCAGAAAATGGAGTCAATGTTAATACGGATGGATGGGAATAGAAGGCCTGGGAAAACCTGACTGGTTTTTATTTGACCAGCAGTTTCGTGTTAGACGGACCTGTCAGTGGGGATGATGGAGAAGGAAGAAAGATTTCGCTGAAGCTGAATGATGCTCCGTTCCCAGAGTGCTACGAGAAAACCACAGAAAACCAACAGCCTGCTGCTTGTCTGTGAGTCATCCCATGAGATGTCCTGAGTGCCTGAGGATGAGAACCACCGCTCTTAACTGGATTGGACAAGGGAAATGTGGCCAGGAGCAGCTTGAGATCATGGTCTTTTAAAGCCTCTTGGGCACTGATAAACATCAGCTGGCATGGATCTTCCCACCCAGGGAGACAGGTTCTGCCTGACACAGCCCTGGGGACTGTGGGAGGCACCAGCTGACTCACCAAGCTGGGTGCTTGCTGAAGTGAGGGCCAGGCGCCGCTGTCAGACTCCTGTCCCTGTAACCTCGTGCAAGCCTTCTCCATCCCCTCCCCAAGAGAAGATAGGTACGGTTAGGATGGATAGAGCTGGGCTTTCCAATCATGGCCTCCTGGGTTGCAGCTGGCTTCTTTTAAACTTCACCCCTGAGTTTTGTGTTGTTTTGCGATTTTACCAATTCTTCCTTTATGATGGTGCACAGGAAGTACCAAGAACTTGGTGTGAACTCTGATTCCTTCATACCCCATGCCCTGTCTCAATTATTCCAGTTGCAGTGGAGTTGGAGTCGGGACATTTTCCACATCCCATGGATATACTGAACCCAGCATCTGAGACTCCCCTCAATCAGAAAAGCACAGAACATTTTAACCCTTGCCACCAGCAACACAGCAATGGCCCCAATAGAGCAAACAGCTTCTATTCAAACCTCAAACAGGAGACAGTTGGCAAGAAGCAAATATTGTCTGTAGGATCCAATTCCCAAGAAAGTAGCACATGGTCCTGCCTGGCTGGGGATAAGAGGGCTTTCTTCATGGAATACTATTACACACACATCCTCCCTCCCTCCCTCCCTCCCTCCCTCCCTCCCTCCCTCCCTCCCTCCCTCCCTCCCTCCCTCCCTCTCTCTCTCTCTCTCTCTCTCTCTCTCTCTCTCTCTCTCTCTCTCTCTCTCTCTCTCTCTCTCTCTCTCTCCAGAGCAGCTTCCTCAGCCTCCTGGCTGCATAGGAACTCCTTGATAGTCTTCCAAAATAGCCTGCTGACTCAAAATGGAGCTTCTACCCTCCGAAGCTGTTTTGGCAACTATTAAAAGGAGATACCTAAAAAAAAAATCCACACAAACCTGTGTTTAAACAAAGGAGGTGCAGTAGCCATTAGGGGACAATAGAAATAGATTGGATATTGTACCATACAAGCATGAAACACCTTGTCACTCCAGGGAATGCTATTGCAGCAGGCATCAAGGAACACCCTATCCTGTAAAGCCCTGGATGGAGATCTTGTTGGGCTCCTTTTGTTCTTTGATTATTATTTTTAAGGGGCCTGAGGAAAGGCATGACTATGGAATGGCTCAGGGAATGAAGTGATGGTGTACAGGCATTCTGAATGAAAAGGGAGATTTGTTCTTGGTTTGTGAGTGATGAAGCATTGTGCTCCTTATCAGTAGGCAAGAGCCTGACAACTAGGGCTGAGCACTTGAATCAGAATGAACAAAACAAAGCTGTGAATTGGAGGCTGGAGAAGAGTGCATCTGCTCCCCTCACGCTCCTACAAAGCCTGCTGAATCCCTCCAGCCCAGGATTTAGCTCTTGGATGCAAAAACCTCATAACCTTGGTTGCTGTGGACACCGGGAAAGGCTTCACAAAGAGAAGTGGTGTGGGATGGTCCAGGAGCATCCTGTGCATGCTTCCTATGGGACAGCATCCAAGAGGATGTGCAGTATGTTCAAGGGCCGGGAAGTGGGAAGCAGGGCTGGCAGGGCTGGCAGGGATGGCAGGGCTTGGGGGCTGGAGTAGAATGCATTTATCTTCCACTTAATCTCAAGGACTCTGCCTTCAATAGAGCTCATGCATATCAATGGGAAACAGCTGTGGGAAATCATGAACTTGGTCTTCATCATCAGTTCTCTCTGGCTTCCCTTTCCTTCCTACGAATGAGCCTCAATGATGGAGGAGGACTTCGATGGAGTGTTTAGAAAGCAGTATTCTCTTATGCTAGAGCCTGGGCTCTGGAGGCAGATGAATAAGCTTGTGACTATTGTAAGTTACTTATCACAGGACCTTGACCGAGTTATTTCTCTTCTCTAGGTTCAAGTGTTCTCAAATAGAGACACAATTACTTGTTTTTATGATATTACATATAATATGTTCAGTATATACAGTTCCTACCAGGATGTAAACACTTGATATATTTTATATTTTATAATTATTATTTGATAAATTGAGAGCCACAGAAAATTTTATGAATTTTAACTATTCAGTTCTGACTTTCCAACACTATATCTACATGGAAGCTCTCTTAGGCAACTGCCTCAAATTAGCATGGCAAACAAGCATAGGGAATAGCTTAGGCACCTGGGACTCTACTTGTTTTGGGCTCTTATGCACTTGAAAGCTCAAGAGCATCATTTGAATGTAACTATGTACATACAACCCTCTTTGAATAATGCACCTAGCAACCTGTTAGCAACCTAGTTTGCTGTGGAATAATCCTCTTGTACACTGTAAAGATTTGTCACTAAGCTAAACCTAGATAAGAATTATGGGTTAATTTAAGTTTAAGAGTTAGCTAGCAACAAGCCTGAACTGTCAGCTGAGCATTTATAATTTATATTCAGCCCCTGAGTCGGTTATTTGGGACCAGACATCAGGACAGGAAATGTCCATTTACACTAGGTCCCTTACTTACATTGAGCTTCACCTACACTTACTTTAAATAATAAAAACAAGTTATTCTCCATGGCAGCCCTTTGATGATGTCCCATTTATGTTCAAACACATCCTGGAACATATCTATCTAGTACTAACTTTTAGGAAGAATCCACTATGTACTTATGCATCAGATACCTTGTGGGAAGGGGTGTGTGTGGTAGAAAAATGATTATGCTTGGCTCATTCCCTGACCACTGGTAGCATTAGGACAAACTCAGTCCTGTATGGATATAAAAACATCTTTGGCTACAAATTTCTGAGAATGTAATGACCCATTGTGCCCACATGCCTTTCAAGGAGGCAACCTAGATGTCTAAAATTTTCAGCTTCTTTGTATCACTCATCACTCTAGAACATAGAGAGGGATCTAGCTCTTTCTGGGATCCATTCCCCTGGATGCCAGGGGCTTTATTCAGACATTTGTATCAGCAGGCCACACTCACAACAGATCCACAGAGTTTCTGTTGACTTCTTTGCATACACTAATAACATGTGCCTCCCAGGGAAAAATCCACAAATTCACATACTCTTCTCTGTCTCCCTCTTTCCCCCTCCCTCTCTTCTTCTTTTTCTGCTTCCTCTTTCTTCTTCTATTACTGGTTTTTAAACAGGGTCTCACATGCAACCTAGGCTGGCCTAGGAATCGCTACATACCAGGCTCAATTTGAACATGACATCTTTATGTCTCAGTGTCCTGAATGATGGGAATACAGGTGTGCACCACCACAGCTCATCCACCTGGCATGCACCCTCCCTCCTCCCCTCCCTCCCTCTTCTTTCTGTGTTTCTTTAGTCAATAATGACAAATAACAGAGCAGATGCACCATTTTCAAAATTGCTCATGTGAAAGACTGAGAAGACAGACAGGTGAGCTGGAGGCTACACTGATGTATTAGTTTCTTAAGTGCTGCTGTAACAAATTACCACAGATTCAATGGTCTGAGACATCACAGATTAATTATTTATGCTTCTGGCTCCAGATGTCTCCTATCAAGGCAACAGCAGGGCAGTATTTACACCCAAGTCTCTGGCCATGTGCTGAGGGATGGAATTCCTTCCTGCCTATGTTCCTTCAGCACTCAAGGGCATCTGCTGTTTTTGTGTTGTTGTTGTTGATTTTTTGTTTTGTTTTGTTTAGCTCATGGCTATATTATTCTAATCTCTCTTCCGATCGTAACGTGGTCATTATTTTGTGTCCCTTGGTACCCACATCTTCCTCTCTCTGTATTATTTTTTTCTTTTCACTGTGACAAAATCCCCAACAAAACTGACTTAAGGAATGAAGAGTTTGTTTTGGCTTACCATTTGAAGGATGAATGCTGGTAGTCCTGTTGTCTTCTCTCTCTCTCTCTCTCTCTCTCTCTCTCTCTCTCTCTCTCTCTCTCTCTCTCATACATGCACACATATACACATACACACACACACACACACACAAACACAAATGTGTGTGAGTAGCATTCACACATACATACACACGTGCGCACACACACACACACACACACACACACACACACACACACACACACCCTCTTTTCTTTTTCTTCTGTCTGAAACTCGAGTCCATGCGATGGTTTTGCCCCATCCAGGGTGAATCTCCCTTCCTCAATGAAACCTCCTTAGGAACACTCCCACAGATACTTCCAGGAGTGGGTCTCCTAGGTAATTCCAAATCCAGTCAGGTTGACCACTGCAGTCTTCTTTTCCTTATAAAGACCCATGTGATGCCCCATGTGAGCTGGTCTTGAGATCCTAATTACTTACAAATGAAAGGCTCACTTTTCAAATGACATTACCTTTGGCAGTTCCAAACTAACATCATCTTGGAAAGATCATCTTCAACCTACCATATGAAAGAACATGTAGTTTAGTGACGGCTAAGATAGTAGCCATTTGCTAGGACACTCAGTAGCATATAAGTTTCATGAGAGCTCTGTAGTGGTTATGGGTATACCAACGAAGGTGTGGAAGTTCCATTCATCTAGTACAGAGGAACTGTGTAGGTAAGGTAATTTAAGTGACAGGTCTTGAGATGAGAGACACTGGAAATCAAGGCATATTTGGAAGGAGGAAAAGTCAGTATGCAAAGCCATAAAAAAATGAGGTTGTTCAGGGCTGGTGGGATTGTACTCTCTCTATGTTGCTTTAAAGGGTAATTGTTAGCTATTCTTGCATGTGAAAAACTCCTTTCCTCCTCCCCATCTCTAGTGCCTAGCAAGTTCCTTGCACATATCAGGGAGTTTGTTAATATTTGCTGACTGATAACACGGAGTGGCTCAACCCTGCCACTCCCATTGGGGCTCTTAAATTTCTAAACTAGCCTGAGTGGCTACACATACTACCCTTCACCAAGTGGCACTAAATAATATGTAATCAATGCAAGGATGAAAAAGTTAATTAAAATAAGAAGCTAATTAATGTTCACCCTAGAAGGGTACTATGATCCTAATTACTAAATTAGCTAATTGTTTTCTCTGTTCCTGGAACTAATTCCTACTTCATTGTCCTGGTTCCACGCAACAAATTGAGCTACCCAGTGTGTGTAAGACACTGATCCAAGAAAGCAGACGGGACAACACCCATTTGTGCTGGTTTAGAGATGAACATGTAACTCAAACACCCTGCTACCACCTGCTAGAGAGTACAATTCAGGTTCTCATTTCCCTTCACACCCAGAATCCAATGACTCTGGCTCCACCCCAATCCCAGCAAGGCTTTCATTAGTCAACGCCCCAAGTAGCCTCTAGGGAGCTTCCTGGCTTGCTTACAGTCAACCCTGGAGGACAGAAACTCAGACAGGTGCTCTAAAACTGACACCCACGTGACTGTGACTGGGCTGCCCTGGCTGTTGGGCTCTCTGTCCATCAGTGATTCTACTGTGGTATAGGAAGAGAGGCCTGATGTCCCTGATGGCCATGCATAGGGAGTCCATCCTCTGCTGAGTCACCACAGCCCAGACTGGAGCTCTCTAACCAAACCTTGTCTCATTCAGTTGTTCTCTGCCCCTTTCTGGGTACAGCTGTCATTTCTTTGCTCTCACATCCCAAGTGTTTGACATTAAAAAATGGCCTTCATTTGATCAATAGGTGAGAATTTCATAGAACCACACAGTGAATTTTCTGGATGGGGTTTCACCAGTCACTTTTTCCAATTTGCACATTCTACGGCGGCTATTTTCTAGCATCCAAAGTGATTCAGTTTTATCGACATCTAATTTTATTATCAATCTGCTGCCTTCATTTTCTGGGACTTCTGTAATGCAATACCACAGAACAGGTGGCGTAAATACCAGAAATGGCTTCACGGTTCCAGAAGCAGGATGTCTCCCTACTGGCAGAGCTGTGAGCCCTGTCCTCAACTCTTCCAGTTCCTTCTCTGCTTTTGTCTTCGGCTGACCATCTTTGAGATTACTTGTCTTGTTGGGGATGTGTTACTCTAACATGTATCTTCATTGTTGCATGATATTTCCAATACATATGCATGCATAGATCCAAATTTGGTAAGGACACCAGCCATAGTTGATCTGGCACTCAACCTACCTTAGCATCCAGCTAGACTAAGTTCTCATCTCAACTAATAACATCTTTCATGAACTTATTTGCAAACAAGGTGGCATTCTGAGGTTGTAGGGATAGAATTTTCATGTGTGAAATCTGGGAAGGAGAGCATTCAACTCATAATGTTTGTCCTTACTCATATTGAGGGTAAGGTCACCTTTATATGTAACTAGTTTGTCAAACCAGGAAAATGGTGAGTTGGAGGAAGTATACCCAATGATTCTGCAACAGAAAATCAGTGCTGACCTTAAAATATGGGGATTGTGACAACCAATTCCATCTTCCTTTTGTCTCTTAAACCACTTTGCAACAACAATGTTTAAAGAGCATGCCTAGGCATTGATACCTCTCAGGAAGCACAGAGTGTCTAGGCATAAAGGCTGAGCCCTTTTAGGGGAGCAGGTAACACAGGCTCTTTCTGTGGCTGGCCACTGATACTTAGGCCTCACGTGCAGAGCCTCCCACAGAAGCCATTGACATTACTTAGAACCTAATTGTGCTGCGGTTTGGGATGTGAAATGGAAAAAATCGGTTCCTGTTGCAATCCATCTTGCAGTGAAGTGACTGCTGCAGCATGGAAGAAAATTGTTCCATTAAGTCAAAGGCGAACCTCAATTTGGAGGCCAGAGATCTGGACCTCTCTATTCCAGAACTATCGCTGTGTCTTAACAGCACTGCAGTCGTCACAGCACCAAGTTCCTGCCATAAAATATCTTCTTTCTCCTCTCCCTCCCTTTCCTGTAACAGCCACTTTGCCATCCCATGAGCTTCTTGACCACAACAGTGTTCTGCTCTCATCTGACTTAACTGTCCTCTCCTGCAAAAGCTGCCCCCTCACCTCCAGCATCCCAGGCTGCCCCTCTCTCCTCTGAATTGCTGTTACCATTAGAATCTGGAAACCCACCCCCTTCAAGTCAACACCCAGCAGGAAACTTCATAGTACTATGTGTCCCTGCTATTGGCTGTCGTGACTTGGACTTGAGATACCCCCTCCTCCAAGGCTGTAGCGATGAAGGCTTGATCCTTAGTATAGCAGTGGTCAGAGGCAGGGCTTGGGGAGAATGGCCAGATCCTGAGGCCTCTGACCTCTGCTCCAGACTAATCCCTTGAAATATATTTTTCTCTTTAATTACCTTTTCCTTTTCCTTCCCTGTTCTCCTTCCCACCTTCCCTCCTTCCCTTCTCTCTTTACTCTCTCCCTCCCTACACCCCCTCTCTCTTTCATTCCTTTTCTTCTTTCCCTCTCTTTTCTCCCTTCCACCTCACTATGTAGCCTAGGGTGTCCCCAATCTCACAGCCCTCTTGATTCAGCCTCCTAAGTGTTGAGATAGTGGTTAAGAGTCATCACATCCTGATGATGGGGCCACAATTCCAGGGGCTATTTGGGGACAGTGGAGTCTAACTGTGTAAAACAGGTCTTTGGGGGCACACTCCTGGTGATGATTGCTTTTACTGCTGCTTTCTCCGTGACCACCTCGATTTCTATTTTCCCACCATCATGAAGCCAATAGCTTTGATCTACTGCATGCTCCCACAACACTCTGTCCTAACAGTGGAGCCTAGTGACTCCTATCCCTCCCCTTGCCTCCCCTCTCCTCCCACCTAAGGCTACACCCCCATCCATTCCTCCCACAGGGTAAGAATAATAGTTCCCATGCAGGGGTGGGGGGAAGTGTCAATAAAGCTTGGTCCATTAAGCTGAGACAGGACCAAGCCCCACTCTTCTGTATGAAGACTGAGCATGACATCTCATCCTAGGGAATGGGTTCCCATAAGCTAACTCATCCACCAGGGATAAATACTAGTCCTGCAGTCAAATATCAGTTGTCCTTTAGGTATATTCCCAGCACTGGTATCATCGGATCTTGAGGTAGATTGATTCCCAGTTTTTTGAGAAACTGCCATAATGATTTCAGGAGTGTAAGTTTGCATTCCCACTAGCAATGGAGGAGTGTTCCTCTTACTCATATCCTGTCCAACATAAGTTGTTATCAGTGCTTTTGATCTTAGCCATTCTGACATGTGTAAGATGGTACCTCAGTGTTATTTTGATTTGCATTTCCCTGATGATTAAGGCTATTGTGCAATTCCTTAAATGTCTTTTGACCATTTGAGATTCTTCTGTTGAGAATTCTCTGTTTAGCTCTGTACCCCATTTCTTATCTGGATTATTTTGTATTTTGATATTTATTTTCTTGAGTTTTTTTTTATATATTTTGAGGAGCCAAAGTCAACCTTCCCTCACACATAATGTCTGATTTCTTATGTGACCGTAACAGAGTCTCAAAATCAAATGCTTTGCCATAAACTGGTGGTTTGAATGTATTGGCCTCCATAATCTCATAGGGAGTGGCACTATTAGGAGATGTGGCTTTGTTGGAGTGGGCATGGGCTTGTCAGAAGACTTTGGGGGAGGACTTTGAGTTTCCTTTGCTCAGGATACTGCCCAGTAAGTCAGTGGGCTTCCTGCTGCCTTTTGGTTAAGATGTGGCCAGCACCACATCTGCCTGCATGCCACCATGCTTCCCACCATGATTATGATGGACTGAACCTCTGCAGTGGTAATCCTGTTACCCCAATTAAATGTTTTCTTTATCAGAGTTGCTGTGGTCATGGTGTCTCTTGACAGCAATAAAAAACCTAAGACACCTACCAAATTGGAATTTGGTTCTATCAAGAGGTCTGGGAATAGGGTGTACACTGAATTATAGAGGTGCTATTCCTCAATGTGGCCTTTAGAGTTAAGGCTGAACTGGCTTTTGAGAGCTAACTGTGGATGACTCTCTCTTCTCTCTTTGGCATGTATTCTGTGCTTCCAATAACAGTCACAGGGTACAAGCTAGCATTAACATTAATTTTTAATATCTCAAGCCCCACCCAGTTCTCTGACAATCTGTAGTTAGATATGACATATAGGATTATAAATCTGAATTTCTGAATGGAACTTTTGTCTAGCCTTGTCTTTCTGTTCCAGCTGCTATGTTGATATACCCTGCTACATGTCTGTGCCACTGTTGGTCAGCCAATTCAAACTTCTTATGATTTTTAAATTGGGGTTCAGGGAATGTCAAGCTTGGAAAGGAACTCATGGATCATAGAGTGCTGGGATAACAGGTAGGTGCCTTCACATCCAGATGATGAGGGCACATTTTCAGGGGATATGTGGTACAGTGGGAATTTAAGAGGTAGAGCATCACTGGATAGAACAGGTCTTCTGGGCCACACCCCAGGGGACTGTGGGTTTTTGTCTGCTGCTTTCTTTCTGCCTGCCTCTCTCTCACTTCCCTCTCACCAGGAGATTAATAGCTTTGATCTACCACATGCTCAACAACAAGAGTCATTCCTCTTCAATTGAGAGAAGAGGTAACTGGTCATGGTCAAGTCTCAGCTGTAGCCAATTCCACAGTGCCTGCTACTGTTAGGTGTGTTCAAGAACCTGCACTGTGGTTATTTATTTCAAGCCCAGACAGTCCATAAATTGTACAAGGTGGTTTTCTCAGTAACTTTTTAACTTCTAAACACATTAAGAGGTTTACAAACAAAATAAAAGGTTCCTGGGAAGGTGGAATAATTTCTGCTGTCTTCCACTCTCCTAATTCAAAGCTTATTGATCACATGGAGCAGGGGAGTGAATGTGTGAGAGCCCTCACAATTGTCTTCACTGTTACACTATCATTACTTAAGGTGTCTTCACCCTATTCCAAATACAAGGGTACTGTGCAAGGGGGTGGAGTCTGTTTAGATGCCCACAACTGCTAAGATGGTCATACCTCTAGTTTTACCCCATCTTCTGCATAAACAACTCTCTTGTTGTTATGTTCAGAAATGTCGAGAAAACATCAGCAGTGTAATCAAGTTCTCAGATTCAAATTACTCAACTAGTTGAGGTAAAGGATGATGGCCTGATGGCTCCTGGAGAACAAGGACCGTGGGGTAGCTCTGACTTGGGTGTGAAATGCACCCACATGTGACACTCAGCTGATGATGATGCTGTTCTGGAAGGGTGTAAAATCTTTGGAACACAGCACTTAGCTAGCTGGCATAGACCACTAAAGGAGGTCCTTGGAAAGTGGTACTCATCTTCCAGTTTTGGCTTGAGTTCTGCTTTCTTATCTGCTAAGATGTAAAGGTAATATTGCAAGCGTCTGTGACTGTGGACTGAGCTGCTATCTGCTATATCTTTCCAACAGTGATGAATTTGTACCCTTGAACTTTGACCCAAAATAATCCTCTCCTTCCTTAAGTTGTTTCTAGCATGTGATGATGGTTTGAGTGAGAATGGCCCCCATAGGCTCATAGGCTTAAATGCTTAGTCATCAGGGAGTGGGACTATTTGAAATGATTAGAAGGATTAGGAGCTGTAGCCTAATTGGAGTAGGTATATCTTTGCTGGGGGTGGGCTTTGAGGTTTTAAAAGCTCCTTCCATGTCCAGGTACTTTCTCTCTCTCTCTCTCTCTCTCTCTCTCTCTCTCTCTCTCTCTCTCTCTCTCTCTCTCTCTCTCCCTGTGGATCAGGTTATAACTCCAAGTTACTGCTCTAGCACCATGTCTGCCTGGCAACATACTCCTACCATGATGATAATGGGCTAAACTTCTGAAAATAAGCAAGCCTCCATTAAACGCCTTCTTGTAAAACAATTGCCTTATGATTGTGTCTCTTCACTACAACAGAGGTGTTCTACCATGGTGACCAGAAAGGTACTGGAGTCTTCCTTAGGGTGACAGTCACTGAGCGCATTGTCCTCTTTAGGGTCACAGCTCCACATAAGAATTTCAGCCTCATTACCCACCAGCCCTGCTACCTTCCTGTCACCACACATTAAGCCTCTGTAGGTGCCAAGCCTTGGCTGGCCAGGAGCCTATATGTATTATTAAGTGGCTACCAGATGCCCTTTTTATTGATCCATACTGTGATGCCTAGGGGCTGAATTACTATTATCCCTGTGACATCAAGTAAAAATATACATCAAAGACAGGGAAAGTAATCATAAAAACAGTAGTCTGAGATGTTTTTAAAAGTAAAAAAGGAACATTTCAGTGTGAACCTACAGACAGCCCAGGATTATAACATTTGTATATTATCTTAATAAACATATGCTTTTATTTACACACATGATATATTTAAATACTTAAAAACATAAACTTTTCTGTTCATATTAAATTACATGTTCTTTTATCTAAACAAATAAAAAATAGACATTGAATGTAAGCTATACAATTATACACAACACATCTATCTTCTTTACACACATCTCATGTAGCACACATGAGAAAGGCAACATACATATACAATCAGTATATGAATACATATGATAGGGAGAAAATTATATGTAATGGGCTCATATGCTCATGAATATTCTCTTTCAATTGGGTTAGTCTCTGTACTCTTGTACAGAGATCTTCTACAGGCCTACAAGGTTGAAATAGGTATCAAGAGCCCAGTGAAAATCCCCAGAGAAAAACAGTGAGTGGTGTGTGTGTGTGTGTGTGTGTGTGTGTGTGTGTGCGCGCGCGCGTCTTGTGGACAGGGAGTATTAGGGTTGTCTGTAGTGAAGAGGTCTGTCCATGAGGCAGTGATGCTAGCACAACAAAAGCAAGATGGAATAGACTGAGGGCTCCAGACAACACCAATGAAATGAAACATGGAAGAGTAATTCTAAGCTCTTTTCCCACTCCCATTCCCATTCCCACTCCCACATGTGACTCATGCCCTGCCACTGGCTTGCCAGAGTGTAGATTTCACAAGGCTCGGCAGCATGCTGTATGCTCAGCCTCTGCAAGGGAACACATGATAAGCCATTAGGCATGCTGGCAGAGTCTGGTGGAATTAAGTTCATGCTCACTCTCTGGCTCGAGGTGGCCTCTTTTGTGTTCACAGATCTCCATGGAAGCATTCCAACCAACAACAGCAGCAGCAGCCTGGCACAGAGTCTCTCAGAGCCTCAGCTTCCCTGGTGAGCTTCTTTGGCCCTTTCTGTGCACATGGAGCCTCTTGGTGCTTGGAGTACACAGAGACTGGACCCAGGTCAACAAAACATCTCTGCATATAGCAAGGCATATCGCAAAGTAACTGATGCTAAAGTCAGGAGGGCATGCAAACAGATGCTCCTCTGAGAAGCCTTTGATGAGAGAAAAGATGCTGTGAGCTTCTGTATCACTGAGGCCATCCCCAGGGCCAGGTCTTGTTTCTACCCGAAGCCAGTTTCCTGTAAAGGAATGTATCCTATATGCATTAACTGCTCTTCTCATTCCTGGTACAAAACACCTGGCAGAAGCAACTCCAGGGAGGAAGGATTTCTTTCATTTATGGCTTCAAGGTAGTGTTGGTGGCAGCAGGAATGGGGCTTGCTCACATCTTGGTGGATCAGGAAGCAAAGAGAGAGAGACCTCAGGCTGGAAGCAGAATTAACCTACCTATACAATCCTACCTACCATCTCAGCCCTGTGTCCCAAACGTTCCACAATTGCCCCCAAACAGTGTCGTGAGCTGAAAATGAAGTGTGTAAATCTTCACACTTTATGAAGTGTGAAGTGTGAAGTGTGAGGGTGTCGTATTGCAACCCAGTTCTAGCACAGAGATCTCAGCAGGCAGCAGGGCAGTCACTGGACTGTTTGCTGCCCCTTACTAATTCCAGATTAGAGAGTGCCACACTCTCACGGCACTTCAGAAAGGGAAGCCAGCATCAGAAGGCAGGAGAACTCACCTGTGACAGTGTCTGAGTCAGAATAAAGATGCTTACAAATTGATCTCACTGGCTTCCTTTGTCCTGATGACTGTTACCCCCATTTCACACAATTGGCTTTCAAATGAAAAGGATCTAGGGACATTTAGACCATACAGAATGTTTTCCCATTGCCTAGAGCAGTGTTGAAATCTGCCCCTGTGTACCCATCCTCTTGAGGATTCTCCTTGAGGTTGGCTCTTCCTTGTGGGCCCCAGCTGTGGGTGAGTTGGCCCTTATTCTGTGTGTGTGAGATTGTGCTCTCTTGGAGCAAATGCTTAGAAAACCTGTGGGCTGATGGGCTTGGAAATACATACTGATGTCCTTGTTCGGGCGGTTTCGGGACCAGAGATTCTGAGCAGGCCTGTGATGGTTAGCCTAGAGAGGAGTGGCTTAATGGATGTGAATTTTTGCCTGCCTCTGAGACTCAGCAGGTGGTTACATACCTAGCCAAATGCCCATGATTCAGGGGTTTCTCAGCAAAGCCTGGCTTTCTTATTCACTTCACAACAAAGACAGTCCATGTAAAAATGGACCCAAGAGTGTTGTGGAATATTATTTTAAGATGTGTTACGTTTGTTTACACGGTGGAACATTTGCTTTAACAATGCAAAGATGTGTTGCATTCTTTCATGTTTCATTTGTTCAACTCTGTGACGCTGTGTTACTTTGCCTATCTAAAACACCTGATTGGCCTAATAAAGAGCCGAACGGCCAATAGCAAGGTAGAAGAAAGGACAGGTGGGGCTGGCAGGCAAAGAGAATAAATAGAAGGGGGAGAAGCGAGAGAGGTAGGTCAAGGATGGAGAAAAGAAGGAGAGAAGGATGCCAGGGGCAGCCACCCAGCTACACAGCAAGCCACAGAGTAAGAAGGAGAGACAAATATACAGAAATAGAGACAGGTAAAAGCCCAGAGAAAAAGGGAGATGGGATAATTTAAGTTAAGAGAAACTAGCTAGAAATAAACCAAGCTAAGGCCAGGCATGGATAAGTAAGAAAAGATCTCCATGTATGTTTATTTGGAAAGCAGGCCCCCAAAAGGGTAAAAGAGTAAAAACAACCAACCACACAAGAGTGAACTGAGCCTGCACTGAAGGACGACCAGAAAGCTAATCAGCTCTGGGCCACCCTGGAATTGCTGCCCCAATACTAATAATGGTTGATAATAATTGCCTGACATTAATGGAGTTCTTAAATGCAGATCCAGCTGTGTGCTAAGTGCATCACTCTATCAACTTACTCCACAGCCCCGCCAGGAACATACTATTCAAGTCCAGAAAAAACAGGTACTGGGAGATGGTACTGCCCCCCCCCCACATCACCCTCCAGGATCCCATAACTAATATATGGATGACTGGAGTTTAAATTTGTAGTAAGCATTCTGTATTTCCCAAATGCCCCTTGACCTACTTAAGTCTGTGCTGGAAGATTTCAATGAGCCCCCAAATCACAATCAGTTCCTGGCATAAAAGCAAGACCCTGTGTAGATGTGACCTGTGGGAGAAGACCCGGAAAAGCCAGCCCGTGAGGACCAAATAAGATGACAGCAGCTCACTGTGCAGGCTGGAGCCCCTACTTCCTCTTCATCTTCCTTGCACTCAAATCCATCACCTAGTGGTTCCAGCAAGACCCCATTGATGCTTGGGTATTCTCAGCAGGACTCCATGTTTGGACCAGAGTTTTTTATTTTTACGTATGACAGTGACAAGAATGGGCAGCCTCCAACATAATGGTTTTATCATGAGGTAGTATTCTTTAAAAAAAATATTTGTGTGTGTGTGTGTGTGTGTGTGTGTGTGTGTGTGTGTGTGTGTGTGTGTGTGTGTTTTACCCAAGGAAGGGGGTAGTAGATCCCCTTGGAGCTAGAGTCTGAACCTGGGTGCTGGGAATCAAATGTGGGTTCTTTGGATGAGTACCTACCAATCTTACCTACTGAGCCGACTTTCCAGACACTCCACGGTTATTCCTTAATCTTGACCTTGCCCCCAGCCTTGGACTCCAGCCCCTGCCTACAGCAGGGGGACCACACTGTGTTCATCTTTATCTTAGTGAGATGACCAGGTGCTTATGTGTGTTTGCCTTCTTGGTCCCAGCACACAGAAAATGGGCTTAATGGAAGCTATAAAGTGAGCCTGCCAGGAACACAGAAAGTGCTCTCTTACATATGCTCTTTGATAGGCAGTTGAGCTAATTAGCATGCTGGAATGATTAAAGCCGATGGACAACTCAGGGCTGTGTGTTACCGAGTCACCCTGCTAACAGGAGCCCAAGGGGCACTGGAACCAGAAGCAGCATACAGCCAGCTGCTATTCCAGACCCTCAGATCTGTTTGATTATGGCTCTTCACAGCCATGAAATCTCCAGACCCTTCCTATCCTCGGTGCTGCACCCAGAGCTCTAACCTGGCTAAGGCCCTGGATTCTGGTCCTATCTTTGCAGCTAACTCTGGGAATTTGGGCCAACCCCCCTTTTTTTTTCTTGGTGCCCCACATAGCCACCTGTACTGTGTGGCTACAAATATTTGCTCAGGATCATTTTAGCAGCTGTGAAGCGTCTTGGGATCTGTGTATAAAAAGCGCTCTATTCAAGCTTATGTACCAAGTGATGACTCTGGCCCTGTGCACATTCAGGAGACAGGCTAGGACCTATTCATCCTTCATACAGTCTGAATTTTATTCCCAAGCCTCACAGTGTGCCAAGGCAGAGGGCTTGTCAGGGAACCGAGCAGTCTTTCCATTTTCAAAGCACCTTCTCTTCTGTTGCTCTTTTTGTTGTTAACTGTTGCATTACAGGTTAGCAAATGTAAAGCCATCAATTAAAGAAAGAAATAACTATGCAAAGAGAATTTTTTTGTGTGTGTGGTAGCATTGATTATAAGCTGTTAAAAGGGTCAAGGAAGCCATTTTCTTCCTGGGACCATCGTGGACACTTCTAGAGCACACCCTGGATAAGTATGTTTCCTATTTTTACATTTTTATGGATCTGCTAGGTTTGTTTGTCTTTGGTTAGGGCACATGCAGTGTAAGAGTAGATCTGAGAACAAACAGTATGGCTAGAATCTTTTAAAGATGTATTTGGGTGACTACTGCCACAGGGTGTTGGTGTCTGGGTCAGTTATAGGCAACTCGAGTTTGTTTCATACAGCTCTGGAGACTGGTGGTCCAATGTCAAGTGTTGACATGGTGAGGTTCTGGAGAGGGTCTGCTTCCCAGTCACAGACTACTGGATCCTCAGGTGACAGAAAGAGGGCAAGACTGCTTTGTGGGGCTTCCTCTGTAACGAGCCTTAGTACTATTCATGACAGCGTCACCCTTATGATGTAATAACTCCCCAGGGGGCCATCCATCAGATATTGTCACACTGCTCTTAGGGTTACAGAACACAGACACCGTCACTCCTGGCTTCCTTTCCTCTTAGAGCTTACTAGCCGTAGGGTCCTGCTGTCTCAGAAATCCTATGAAGGACTTATTCTGAGGCCAAGGACATCTGGGTCATTTGCTGGCCATTCACTTCATCAGGGCCCAAGTCCCCACCCTTGTGTGATTGTCAGCAGCTGAGGAAAATCTTCAGTCACCACAGTACCCAGCGTCAGCCTTATGGGTGTACACATCATGGCTTCCTTCTGTTCTTAATGGGAAGTGCAAATGTATCTTTCCTTGAAACAAGTCTCCACAATGTAGCTCAGGCTGGCCTCAAACTCTCAATCTTCCACTTCAGCTTTGGGAGTGCTGGGGTTGTATTACCTATAGGTTTGTATTGCCATGAGATAGCAAGTATCTCATGCTAACTTACTGAAGCCTTACTAAGCCAGGTTCTGTCTCCTAGTTAACATACTCCCTGCCCCTCCACTTCTTTGCTCATCAATCCTTGCCTTATGGTTCCCTTGACTCATCAATGCTTGGGATTCTGGCTTCTGCTCATCTCTCTCCCTAGAACATTCTGCATACCAACTGTGTCATGCTGACTTCTCTTGTCATCCAGATCTGTGTGCAACTGGCACATTCCTGGAGATTAATCCAATGAGCATGTCTGTGTGGCACATTGTTGTCTGTCTTTCAACATCAGAATACAGGTTCTGTGCATTGGAACCTTGTCCGAGATCCTTCCTTCTGTGACCCTAACACCACAGGACTCATCAGGTGCTTGGTGTTCTCTCTATAGACATTTGCCAGATGACTTGGTGAATGAATAAATGAATTCCCTTTGAGAGGCTGTGGTGAACTCACCTCGCAAACCTCTGTCTTTAGTGTTGGCATTGGAAGTCCCATCTGAGTTCCCTGGTCAACTAGCAGAGGGCCATAGTTCTCCACCTGCTATGCCCATCACTTCATCTGTGTGACAGCCTCCCTATGACCAAGAAGCAATCTCTAAAAATGTATAAAGCAGTGGCTCTCAACCCCTGGGTCACAACCCCTTCATGAGGATCACCTAAGATCACCAGGAAATACAGATATTCACATTATGATGCATAACAGTAGCAAAACTACAATTATGAAGTAGCAATAAAATAATTTTATGCTTGGGGTCACTACAACATGAGGAACTGTACTAAAGAGTTGCAGCATTAGGATGGCTGAGAACCATTGTTTTAAAGGGTCCAATGAGATGTTGTTCTTTGAGAATGAGGTAGAGTTGGAGGGTGTTTGTATGGAACTGACAATAGACTGAGAAAACCAGGCCAAATGTAGACCTGGGGGACCTGACTATAGGTCTTTCATGGAAAAAAAATCCCTGTGGTTAGAGTAGGAAGAAGAAGAAATAGGTGGGGCTCCTGGGTTCAAGTACACAATGGAGGGATGAGCTGGCTGGGGCTATAGCTTGTCCTCCTGGGGAAGATCTGATGTCCCAGGCTGGTGTGGCTTAGGGTGGAGGGAGCACCCGACTTCCCAGAAGATGAATAGAGAACAGGTGTGGGGAGGGAAGGGAGGAACAGGAAGCTGACCAAAGAGGCTCTCTAGAGATGGACAAGAGAGGGGGAGAGGACATACACACCAGAAGAATTACAGATATGGGGTACAGAACAGAAAAACATAAACTATATTGGCATGAGGAGAAAAAAGGTATTACATCACTCTAAGCTAGTTAAATGTGTGTAGGGGCCTTTTTCGTGTCAGAAGTTGAGAATCCTAATGCAAGAACATGGAAAGGAGGGAAATGTGCTTTGTCTCTGCACAGGCTGAAACTGACAAGCTCAAAGGGATCCCACACAGGTCTTTGCTCCCCAAAACGAGCTGGGCGTTTGTACCAGGGGAATGGATAAGAGAATGGATGTTTTTAAACTTACTTTTTCTTTGAGTAAAACAACGAGAATTTTAGTAATGGGAGGTGAACATAGGAAGACATTTTAACACTTCAATATGACTACTAGTGGGCGGAGTCTGAAGCCTGCTTGCCCTTGCCCAAGCTGGGCAAAGCATTAAGTTTGACCCATAGCACCACTACACAAACAAATGAACACTGAGTATTGATTGAAGAAAAGCTTGACGTTGGAAGACTGTTTCATATCAAATGGAAGATTTGGTGATGAACTTAAAAACATATAATGTTGCTTTCAGAAATTGTGTGTTCTTGTGTTTTACAAAGAGAACTCAAGTGTATTTTTAGAAGTTCAGAGATTTAAAGATCACAACTCCAAGAAAACTGACAAGGAAAATATATTTCCTCCTAATAAAGAAGGACATGGCCCTCACTCACTGTTTTAGGCTATATGAGTCCATTTATCATGACTACCACAAAATGCCCAAGTCTGGCATTTTAAAAGGAAAAGGTTTATTAGTTCCTAGTATGAAGGCTGAGATGTTGGCTCTTGCCATAACCTCTGTGATCACATTTCATCCTAGTAAATGAAGTCAGGGTTAGAGCATGTGTAAGAAGGAGAGATTACCTTAATACAAGAAGAGGTACTTAGTCTTACTACAACTTGATATGCCACGTCTTGTTGATATCAGGGAGGGAGGCCTACCCTTTTCTGAGTAGAAATGGAGGAGGAGTGGATGTGGGTGGGGAGAGGGGAAGAGGGGAAGGGAGAGGCTGGGAGGAGAAGAGGGATGTAAAATTCATTCATTCATTCATTAAAAAGGAAAATAATACATACACAAAGCAGAGGGGGGTGGAGATCCTACTGTGAGACAAAAGCCAGAGAGTCAATGCTCTTCATAGCAGCTGGCTCATACAGGAACTAACTGGGTCTCCTGGGACTATTAATCTTCTCAAAGAACACCTGTAATGATTTTTTAAAACCACTTTCTGCTTACTCCACCGTGTGTGTGTGTGTGTGTGTGTGTGTGTGTGTGTGTGTGTGTATGTGCATGTATGTGTACATGTACATGTGTGCCTGTTTCATGTGTGCCTGGACATGTCTGTATGCCATGTAGAGAGGCCAGAGGTTGACACTGGGTGTCTTCCTCATTCAGGGTCCCTCACTAAACCTGACGCTTATACTAGGCTGGCTGGCCTGTGAGTCCCAGGGGTCCTCCTGTCTAGCCTCTCTAGCATTCAGATGATGGACAAGCCACTGAACCCAGGTTTTAAAAGTATGAGCACTGGGGATCTCAACTTAGGTCCTCATGCCTGCAAAGCAAGCATTTTACCAAACAAGATGTCTCCCTAGTGCTTGTTTCTGCCTCTTGAAGCCCCCTCGCCTCTCACAGCATCACACTGGGAACTACAGTCCTAATGTGAACTCTTGTGGCACCTGAAACCAGAGCAACAGCTACACAGTTATGCAGCTATGCAGCTATACAGCTATACAGTTATGCAGCTATACAGCTATACAGCTATGCAGCTACACAGCTATTCAGGGCACTTTGGGCACATCATTCTGCAAACATCATAGTGCAATAACAACGACAAGGAAAAAAACCTACTCATGTTTTTAATAATAAAAAAAACCCACAAAAGCAAAAACAAATTAAGTTTTCTCTTTTCTGCAAATGAAGCAGAATATCAGACACAAAAACAAGAGAAATAACACAAAGATTGAAAAGCAGATTGAACCCCAGGGAACTAGTAGAAGCTAGTAAGAATGATTACTGCTAGCTGAGGTAGATCATAGAATAAAAAGAACATATAAAAGACACCTTCCCGCAAAATGCATGGACAGAAAACTTAGGAACACGAGAAAAAAACTATTTTGTAGGGCAAAATTATGCCAGCAAGAGAGTATAGATGACATAGCCCCCCCCCATTTGTATAACGAGCTTGAGTCTAGGGTTAAAAGTGTTAAGAAGAGTCTGGGAAGACAGCTCATGGAAATAAGGCTCATACTGTGCAAGTGTGAGAGCCAGAGTTCAAATCCTCAGAGCCATTTAGAACAGGGTGGGTATGGTGATCTCCACCTGCAAATGGAGACAAGCAAGCTCCAAGGCACAGGGGCTGGCCACATTAGGTTGAATTGATGAGCTCTGGATTCAGCCAGAGATGACACCTTGGAAGACAAAGCAGAGAGCGATTGAGGACCACACCCAGGACCACACCCAACTGCTGGCCGCCACTGGCCATGCAGGTAGACACATGTACACATGTAGAAAAAACAATCAAGGAGCCTTGGTGCACATCTGCAATCACAGTCTACTGATCAGGAGAATTGAGAGCTTGAGGACAGCCTGGATTGGAGAGTAAAGCACTATATCAAAAAGTTGGACAGGAATGAATTAAAAAGTAAATAAGAGGCCAAGGGGGCAGTCTAGTTGCTATCAGAGACCACTGACAATCGTGGCAGATCTCCACAAGGAACTGTGGGAGCAGGCCCCTACATGAAGGCTGCAGAGCAAGGCTTTGCAGGGGGAGAGGAGATACTGAAGATTCTGTGTTGCTGGAGTCCTCCTCTCTTCCTGGCTTACAGATTACCTCTGACTTTCTCCTTGACATTATGACAGAGCAGACTGTAACAGTTCTAAAGGGCCTTGGAAGGCCTTCAGACACTGTGTCAGGAAACAGCCAGGAATTTGGTAGTCAAATCAGCTTGAGAAATGCCATACAAGTAACTCCTTTGAATTTGCAGTATAGCAGTATATTAAAGGCTCTGAGAAACAAGGCAGTGAGGGAAACCAGTTCATCACTGTCTTCCCCAGTAGCCGTGCAGAGAAGCCAGAACATCATAGACCATGCGTTCACCTCCTTCAGTCAGTGTGCTGTCAGCAGCAGCGGCAGCAGCAGTAAAACTGGCCATGGAATCTCATTTGCCTGATTGATTGCTAATGCCTGCTCTTCCCCACTTCCTCTGATTTCCGCTTAATCATTAAATTGCAGAGAACAGTGGGGAGGGACTCCAAGTGGACATTTCTCCTGGCTAGACCCTCTACATATGTCCACATGAAGCTGCAATCTGGCCGCCAAAGCACTTCCATGTTGGACAGTGTTTGCCAGCGCCCTGTTCCTCATCACCTCCCATCACTGTGTTGATGTGGGCCCCACCTAGCTCACTGCATTCCAGGAGTGCAGCAAACTAGATTTGACTGTGGAGACTTTTTGATAGTGTGGTCTAGTGCCCTGAAGCTTTGGGATGACAATCCCCACTTAACCACTGCAGCTTCCACAGGTCAAGCTTATGCTTGGCTTGCTACTTGCTTTGGTCACTTAGAGTTTAACAATTATTCGCAGACCCTTAGTGTGGTGACTGAACAGGTTAAGAAGACTTTAAACTCACATTAATTTCTCTAGTTCTTTGTTTTAACTATCTGATGATGATAGACCTTGCTAACATTATAAAGTCTAAATTGCTTAGCATCTTCACCGTTGCCCCTACCCACACCCCCACTACTGACCAGTCACAGGCACTTGGACTATAATGTTGAGCAAAACATGCTATTTCCTCAATAGGCCATATGTGTCATTTACCTTTTACCCTAACAGGCAATGAAATTGTTATATTATAATCAGAAATGATTTATTTTGGTCTTGGTTTTAGGTTTAGCTTGTGATCAATTAGATCTATTGCTTTTAGGCTTTTGGTAAGAGTGACATATACCAATGCCAGGGAGCACAGGACAGATGAAATCACTCATCAAATGGCCAGGTATGGAATTAAAGACAGCAAGATTGGTGTCCCAGCCTCCCCTTCATGGACATGCTTCCTGTAACTCCTTCATTGTCCACCACATCTCCAAGCACCAAGCTGGAAACCAAGTCTTGAGAAGCATGTGCTTGCCTTTGGAGAACAGTCCAGATCCAAACAGTAGTCCCAGGCTCTCAACACACACTGTATAATCTGTTGCTTGCTGCCTCTCTTTCTGTTTCTACCGATAAGGAGGGGGCAGCAAGGAGCAGAATCCTAAGTCAGTGGTCTTCACCCTAGAGTCCCTGGGCTGCTGCACTTTCAGCTCCCAATGTTTGACAATGCCTGGGGAGGAGTGATGATGATCCAGTCACTGAGTGGACGATACTTTTATTACCTGGTTTCTGGGTTTCGTGTTGAGACAGGAAAGCGCACCCACAGCCATCACCATCTATCAATCAAGAGCGGTGGGAGAGCAGAGACCGAGCTGGCACAGTCTGACTTGAGTGGGGTGAGACAGGTCTGGGCCCAGTGGGAGCTTTGCACAATCTCTTAGGGAAACAAGCAAATGCAACTTTTAAAAAAAATGCTTTTTCAAACCTACATGGACTAAAAGATGAGAAACACTGCTCCAAAAGAGAGAATGGGTTCCAAGTAAGCCACCATGGATGCAGGAGCAGGAGAGATGAGGAGGCCAAAGCAGGTGGGCGAACTACAAGATGCCCTTCTGGTCTCAGCAGTGTCGAGGAGCAGGCGGGAGGCTGCCCCAAACTGCAGTCTCTCGCGATAGGTAGAAGCCCATAGCTACTTTATTGGAGGAGCAACAATAGCAGGTGATTTGTGATTGGTTTCCCATCTACACCATATTTAATATTTTATTATTTAGTGAGACTATCAGTCCACCCTTGTTGTCTTCCCTTAGAATTCCTGAAGCCTAAGTAAGGGCAGCCCAGTTCCCAGACATTTGTCCCAGCCTCGCAAGCAACCTCTAGGAATCCTGGGTAAGCAGTAAAGACAAGCGTGCAGCAGGGTATGCTGGAACTGTCTCACGGACTTTCTCAGACTTTGCTCATTAGGGAATTAGGACAACAGTAACTTAACAGGGTTTGGTCTCAATAAACCTTTTAATATGACCTGAAAATATGGTAAGTTGACAAATCATTGCATGCAGTTAACCTATAAAAGAAACCTCGCCTAGCAACCAGCTCAAGGTAAAGTCTCCTTCGCTCCCTTCGGGTTGACATGGCTGATGGGAGTTCAGGCTTCCTGACCCACCCGACTTCCTGGAAGAGTCATTCAAATTTTGAGGTACAGTGTCTCCTGCATACACAATGCTTTTGTACTACAACAAAATAGAAAAAGCATAAGCCAAATCATTACAATCCAGAACCCTGTGCAGGAGCTAATTTATATTAGTAAAAGTTGAAAATTCAGCCCCACTCAAAGCTGATCACAGAGCATCTGGACTAAAGGGGACAACAGAGTTTATTGAGTCACCTCCCACCCCCTCTCCATTTCACAAGGTGGAGATGTACAGGAAGGTATACCAAGCTCAAACAAAAAAAGTCTTGGAATCCTGCAGCTATTTCCTCTAGAGGACAGAGACACAGTTTAAGGTTCTTTCAAACTCAAAGTTTGGCTCCTTAGAAGCAGGACAGCACACATAAAGGTGGGAACAGAAATGAGAAAGGCAGCTTAAAGAAATGGGCACATTGGGAGAAAGGTGTGCGGAGGCCTCTGGGCTTATTTAGATGAATTTCACTCTACGAAAATCCTCCAAGACAGAAAACACCATACGATATTTATATATGAATGGATATATTGAGTCACCCGTGCCTTCTTAAAATGTCCTAATGTATAGATGCAGTTACATATCTTAACTGCTAATTCATTAAGCATTATTAGCATCTACTGGACCAAACCCACAGGGATTAGAGTGAAAGTGAGCATATAAATATTCATAATGAGGAGACTAACATTCACTGAGAGTTATGCTTGATATACTGGACACGTCTTACCTTGTTCATCCAGAAGAGTAAATATGGTTCTCTCCCCATTTTATAGGTAATTCCCCATTTATAGGTTAGTGCATTTCTAACCACCAGGTCCAAGAGGCTCAGGCGAGACTTGAATTCTTCCTGAACCAACATCACTCCCATAAGGTTAAGACTTTCAGTGGGAAAATTAAAAGTGAGAAAGACACTTCAACTGGAAGAAAGGAAAGGAAGAATTCACAAGAAAGGATCTCACAGACAGGTGTTCCAAAATGAGGGAAGAGACATGCAGGTGAGAGAGAGGGGTGCTGGGAAGTGAGCCTCAACCATGGGGCTGGATGAGCAGGTATGCTCTACCAGGTGCTAGAAACGGAGCAAATGCTGCTAGGGTTGGGTTACACCAGGGGTAGAGGTGTGTCTTAAGTCCAGTTTAAGAGAGACAGTTGTCTTGATGCAAAGAGGATGGAGCAAGATCTGAAGATGGTAAAGAGGAGGTTGCCCCTCTTCACGGAAGCAAACAGCCATCTGGATATGACTAGCCTTTGGGTAATGGTGACGGAGTTGTGAAGAACCAAGGACACTTCAGAAGACAGCCAATGCCAAGATATTTTCCCTTCCCATACCCTGGGGTTTTAGTTACTCTGGAATTTGGAGATCAGCAATGGACCACAGCCAGGAAATCTGTAAAAAAGTGGGAGGCGTGGCTTCTAAAGTTGGCAATCCTCCAATGCTCTATTTGATGAGTCTGCCTTCAGACAGCTGTGTGGTCGTTAGGTAAGTCTTCACGCTAAGGACCCGGAACCTGGTTAAACCACATTCACCAGCCAGCTGCGTGACTCCAATGCCTCTGGTGATGGCTGGCCAGTCTGCAGCCTGGGTTCTGTCTCTTTCCTGCTTCTTGCCCCCAAATCCTCTGTAGCATCCTGCTTCCTGTCTTCTGTCTCGGGGTTGCCAAGCTCTGTTCCTCCTACTTTGGAAGAACAGTGCCCCCTTGTGATCATGACTGCTTACCTTGGGATCTCTCAGAGAGCTGGACAAAGAAAAGAACTCTACCCCAAGATGTTGAGACAGAATCTCAGCCTTGACACCTACCAGCCGAGCAACCCCAAAGCCTTTAGAACACCCCCCCAGTTAGTTTTATTCACTAAAGTTTAAGATCCACTGCCTGAGAATGAAGAACCTGGTGTCTTTCAGATTTCTATTTTTTTTTTTTTTTTCTGTCTCCTCCATGAAACCTTTTTCTTGGAGAGCAAAGGGTTCCAGAAGAAGGCCCAGTGACATCAGAGGACATGCCCCCAAGTCTTTTTCTGTTTACATGGCTGATGTGCTCCCTTCATACAGGGTCAGTCTCTGAGGATGGAAATGTCCCAGCTCCCAGAGCCCAGGGACACGTAACCGATGCCGTGAAGTAGGTGAGCTTTTGTTAGAGGTTCCCCTCTCTTGCTTTCCTTTCCCCCGCCTTCCTCTAGCATCCCCCTTGACATTGAGCATAAAACACAGGTTTTTAAGAGATGGTTAATGTTTAAAGGGAGAGTCAGGCTAGGCAGGACAATCAGTGGGTTGCTCAACTGACAAACAAATCCACCTGCTTTGTTGCTTCCTAAACTAACAGGCAGCAGTCAGAAGACGGTCACTCACCCAGCAGTGGCTTACACCAGCTGGCAGACCACCTACAGGGCAATTGCACAGTGTGCTGCAATAACGGGAGGCTATAAATAGACTTTTCCAAGAAGCTGCATGCTGGGCTTGGACGGGCCTGATAGAGAGCCGTGATTGTTGCCCTTCAAACAAGTAGGGAAACACTTTTAAAGGGCTCTATAGAATGCAAGCCTGGGGTAAAGTAGTCTCCTTTTCCCTCTGAGTTCAGCTTCCTTCCTAGTTTATAATGACATTCGAGGGTCTCTGTTGCATTCCTAACTGCTGGCCACTAGCATAATGGAGACAATAACAGAAATTCCTCCACAGATTCCATTTACCCTCATTACTATTGCCCCATACTCGTCTAGTCTTTTACCCCATATGCATGCCCTTCTTTAGTGTCCCTTTTAGGATCCACATCTTTAGCTCTTTGTCTGTAAGACCAATTCTCCTACTCCCTTGTTGGTTCCTGTTTCTCCTGTTTGGAGTCTTGGAGTGCAGCTCCATTCTTCATAATTATGGTCTGCCATTTTTAATACACACCTGCTGCTTATAGATTAAATACATGCGCCTCTATCAGTTTATACAAAATACAATGAAAGTTTACTTTCATGGACAATGTCACGATAAATGTGAGCAGGGGTTACATTTTCTCCCTGCCCTCCCCCAGATCATTTTAAAGATATCAATGGAGATCTTTGAGCATAGTACCCAGTCACTCTGCTGGACTCTCAAACCCTTCTCAGTTAGGGTTTCTAGTGCTGTGAAGAGACATCATGAGCACAGCAACTCTTATAAAGGAAAAACCATTTCACGGGGGTGGCTTGTTTACAGCTTGGGTTTACAGTCCATTTGGTGGGAGCATCAAAGTGTGCAGGCAGCTGAGAGTCCTACATCTTTCAGGCAACAAGAAGTTGACTGAGACATCAGGTGATATCCTGAGCATAGGAAACCTCAAAGCCGGCCTCCATAGTGACATACTCCCTCCAACAAGGCCACACCCACCACAACAAAGCCACACCTCCTAACTCCCTATGAGGTTATGGGGGCCAATTACACTCAAACTACCACGTTCATTCATTTATTCGTTCAACATTTTTAAAAGGCTACTCTATTCAGGTCCTGGGCTAGACTCAGGAGCTAATAGTCTCTACTGATTGAAAACTCAGTCTAGGTGAAGAGAGAAACACATAAAATAACTCCTGGAGAGTTTATATCTTTCATTACAGAAGGTTGTACACACAGAAGAGAGGAATAACTGTTCATGAGTGTCAGAAAAGGCCTCACCAGGGACTGTTTGTGCTGCATGTTGAAAAAAAGAGTTGGAGTTTATGATGTCATGAAGCAGAGAAAGGGCCCTCTATCATGGAGAGTGCAAAGGCAAAACGTGGAGGAGGAGGAGAAAGGGAAAAGGAGAAGAAAGGGTAAGGAAGAGGGAGCAGTATATTGGGAAGGCACCAGCAGGTTACTAGGCAGGTGGGGCATGCAATATGGCGACACAGACAAGGACTGGAAGGAAAAGCTAGCGTGAGTCATGGTTTTGTTGAACTCAGCTCCTTCCTAAGGGGCTTTTAACCTGTCTCCACAGTTCCGGGGATGGAGGTGCTGCCAAGGAGGTTTTCTCTCCTTGTTCTTTTACTAAGAACCGATATTTGTGCAATAGTCCCAAAGAACTCACTTATCTTTGAGGCTCATTAACCTGTCCTGTGTATAATGGTTGCCAGGTAGTGTAGTTGCTGGGGTTTCATGTCTGAGGTACTCCTTCTCCTGAGGGGAAACAGTGTAGATGAGTGTCTTCTTCAAAATGGGTACTTCTGGTTGCTTTGCCTTGGGCGGGCGCTAGACACCTGAACCCATCTAGACTTCCCTCCCGTGAGCAGGGTCCATCTGTGTGACGGAGGTGTGGCCCATGTTGGGACCATCAATGCTTCCCAGTGCTGTGCTCTATATGATGCTGAAACAGCTACCCTGAACCTGGGACCTTATTCTTGTATGTTAAGGTGAAATAAAGCAAATGATACCATAGTCCACACAGAAAATGTATTGAAATAGAAATGACAGCACTTGCCATCTGGGTTGGGAATGACAGTCATGGAGGATGAAATGAAGAGACAAAAGAGGTTCTGGAAGCATGTGACCTTCAGGACCACTCTGGGCAAGAGGAGGCTGTAGTACAAACTGAGCATGAGCAGGGCCCCACATGCTAGGTTCAGCCCTCTTGTTGAAAAGGGTTTCAAGGAGTATACAATTAAAAAGCAAAACATAAAGAAAAACATTTAACAGAGTCCTGATGCGGTTCCCAAGGTCTAAAGTATTCATTATGCGGCCCTTTGTTTAAATGTTTGCCAACTGCTACCCTGAGGATGTCTTGGGGATGTCCTGACTGGCATATGGAGACACTGGTGGCTGTTTCCTCGGTTTACTCTTACAGCCACAGTGGGGGGCAGGGCAGTAGCCATCATGCCCATATTCAAAGTGAGGCAACAGAAGACCAGAACAGTTACGTAACTTCTCCGAGGTCACATTCGTGCTGATGAAGGTAGGAATGGGTCAGGGACTCCTACTTGGACCTCTTATCAGTAGATGGCAGAGGGAGTGACTGACAAGTGACTGACCCAGCTCTTTTGTAGGAGGTAGAAGAGGCTGCGCCACATCCAAACCGATTGGAGGGCATTGGGTCTCTCCACCCTTTCTTAGCAAGCAGCTCATTGGGGGAGGGAATATCACGAAGAATATTTGGAAATGCTAGAAATCTTTAACTAGTCTTATTATAGACTTGGGCAAGACAGGCAACAAAAGTTCACATTGCCTGGCAGATACCGAGTCTCAACTCTCCAGAGTGACCTTACCTACAGGGTGGCCTGGAAAGCTGTGAGGCTGGCTTCAAACCAATGGCCTTCATGGCCCTCCATTTCCCTTCACTCTTACCCTGTTCCTCTCCTCCACACAGAAGTTGGATGCAAGCAGCAGCTGGAGTGGATGAATGCTCGCATTATCCGCCATCAAGCCTGTCAGCAGCTTCCTTGCTATAACCCCTGAGCATCCAGTATTGGAGAGCTCTGCTCTCAACATAAACAGCCAGCCAGGCTGAGAAGCTGCTTGTTTTCCTTACCAACCCAGGCAAGGTCTGACAGATCCTGGGGACTGCCCCCACCGCTGCCCCAGGGCTGAACAGGGGTTTTGTATCAGTTAATGAGAACCAGCTCCTGCCTGAAGTCCTTGAGTGCTACAGAGCGAGTCCTGAAATATGTACAGGAAGGCTCTGAGTCACCTTTAAGAAGGGACAGGTGGTTCCAAGGCTAGGAGGCCCATAGCTCTCACACAAAGGCAGGACTCAGAACAAGGCAACTGTAGACTCTTCAACCTAAATTTCTAAGTCCTTGAGTCCTTGAATCTCTTCCTTACTGGTCTGCTGCAACAGGATGGATTCCAGGCCCCTCTAGCAAACAAAGTCAACTGAGTCCTTCTTATAAACAGACATGGCTCTAGGGAGGCCCAAACGAGAGGGGGGCAGGAGGAAGCCAGGTGAGAGCCAATCTTCCAGTTGAGGGGTTGTTGGCTGAGTCAGGGGAAGTCTGGACTTTCCAAGGGAGCACCTGCCAGTTGGTGCACAGGGAGTTTAACAGTGCAGGGGACACGGCCTGGAAGGGCCTGACTCTCAAGCAATTGCTCACCCTCCAGGACTTACTCAGATTTGCACTTTTCACAGTAATTTACAAGTGTGTATGTTTCCTCCCTCCCTCCCACTTCCCTCCCTCCTCCTTCCTTCCCTCCCTCCCTCCTTCCCTCCCTCCCTCCTTCCCTCCCTCCCTCCCTCCTTCCCTCCCTCCCTCCCTCCTTCCCTCCCTCCCTCCTTCCCTCCCTCCCTCCCTCCTTCCCTCCCTCCTCCCTCCCTCCTCCTTCCCTCCCTCCCTCCTTCCCTCCCTCCCTCCCTCCTCCTTCCCTCCCTCCCTCCTTCCCTCCCTCCCTCCTTCCCTCCCTCCTCCCTCCTTCCCTCCCTCCCTCCCTCCTTCCCTCCCTCCCTCCCTCCTTCCTTCCCTCCCTTCTCCTTCCCTCCCTCCTTCTTCCTTCCCTCCCTCTTTCTTCCCTCCCTCCCTCCCTTCTTTCCTTCCTTCTACCCCCCCATTTTTGTTTTAATCCTAAAGAGAAGCTCTCTTGCATCCCAAGCTGACCTCAAGCTCCTTCTGTAGTCAAGGACAGTTTGAACTTCCGGTACTTGTGTCTCCACCCTGAGTGCTGGGGTTACAGGTATGTGTCACCGTACTCAGTTTATGGGGTTTGGAGACGGAATCCAGAGCTCCCTGCTTAGTAGGTAAATACTAGACACCTTAAGTATATTTATTAATCTCTGAGCTACATGGCCAGCCTTTTCTCTATGCTTTCCTGTCTCTGTCTCTGTGGCCTTCCCTCTTTCCTGGCCCAAGAGCCCCTTTGCATGTCCCTGTTTAAAATCTACAGGTCCTATCTGAAGATCTTTAGTTCTCTTTATAGGATGTGCCCCTGACTTGTGCTTTTTTGAAGTTGTCTTTCTTCTTTGGAGTCCACTTTCTTGGGGACTTGTCTCCCTTCCTGGAACTCTGGACCACTATCTGATTCACTGGCAGCACCAAGAAGTGCCCTAGCCCGTTAGCTAGCATGCCACGATAAGGACCACTTTAGTTCTACCCCATGATTCTTCTAGGCCAGGGCTAAGAAAAATGTTGGAAATGCTAGGTAAGAGATAGAGCCACTCTGAGCTGAAGAGATCTTTTTCAGGCCAGTTTTTTTTTAAATTAAAATTATTCAGGACACCAGGTTGCATCAGACACTGAAATTTCCAAACTTCTTAGCAATCTGCCCATCCAAGGTTTCTGCCAATACAAACACTCCCATTGATGGGAGAGAAGAAAGGCGTCTCTTGCCTTCAGAGTTACCCACCTACAAAGATCAGTCAGGTCCGATGCAGTCAATTCTCACGAAGGAGCTCACCACTTTCCCTCTGAAATCACATTTTTCCATCTTGATCATGTTCTTTGTAGGTGTTTGTTTTTCTTGCCAGGAGAGACAGCCCGCTGTGCCTGCTCATTTGGTGAGTCGCTGCCAACTTAAACCCAGCAAATAGCAACAAAAAGCTGCTTTAATGAGATTTTAAAGTTCAGCTGTGAAAATTGAAAGTTGCCCAACATCAAACCACCCAACCACCTGAGAATATGACTCTGAAATGTTCTTGTCACTCACAGAAATTCTATTTTGGACCAGTCAGTTTGCAGTAATGGGTACAAGAGGTGTGTGTGTGGGGGTGAGATGCAAGCAGGTAACCCTGGAAGAGTTGAATACAGAATGTCTGCAAACAGTAGAGTACAGCACCTGGAAAGATGCAGATATTGGTATCACTCATCCCATCTCCCTTTCTCTTAGACCTCTCGCTATTCCTCAGTGTGTACTCGGATTATGACTGCACTCCTGTCTCCAAATAATTAAACACTCTCATTCTCACATTGAAAGAAAGTCATGATGAAAAGTGTCTCCTCCTCAAGACTTGTGTGTAAGGCTAATTCTGTAGACCTGAGGTCTATTGTATACATTAATTTATAATGAAGTATATATATATATATTAATATCTTATTGTTTCACTCAGTGACTTTAGTTTCCACCTGTCCTATAAGTAGGAAGCTGAGCAGCTTCTTCTTCATGGCTGTCATTTCTTGTTCAAATAATATTCCTGTATCTCAGAGGTAACCCGTCCAAAAGTGTCCAAGACAAGGTATAGGAATAATGGCAATTTCCCATAGTCCTCCAAAGTCTGGGTCACAGGGCACTGCAGACAAAGCTTTGTGTGATACAGTCCAAGGATACCTGTTCACTCAGTGGCAATGCCCAGGACAAGCTGAGTGCATCCTTGAGTTGTATGTATAGCCTCTGCTATCAGTCTTGTGACATCCAGAAGAAATTCTTTCAGGGACTCTCAAGCCAAGGTTAAAAATTGCCACCCTACTTAGCACATGGCTAATACAAAGGAGCGAAATGGAGTAGATTTAAGAAAAATTGACAAATCCAGGTCATGTTGCTGCATGATTCAATCCCAGAATTTAGGAGGCAGAGGAAGGTATATCTCCATGAGTTCAAGGCCAGCCTGGTCTACAGAGCTAGTTCAAGGATAGCCAAGGCTACACAGAGAAATCCTGTGTCCAAAATCAAAACAAGGCAAAAGCAAAACAAAAAAGAAAAGGTAAATTGATATACAGGCTTTGCTTTTTATTGACTGCCCATGCAGAAAAGTTAGATGTAAATATGTATATTATTGATTATCTTTGACACAGGAATACAGAATGAATAAAATGTTTTCTAATTTAGTTCTTTTCTAATAGAAGACTGGAAAACTAAGGCCCTTCCCTGTGCATTTGATGCCAGTGAATTCACATAGGATATGTGCTCTGAACCCACACAGCAGTGCTTCACCTTGAGGCCTCTGTTACTTCAGTATCGAAGTACATTTCCCAGATGGTTTTGCCTACCTCCAATAATGTCAACTGATATTTCTTCCTCTATCCCATCAGGATTAAGTGATAAAGGTAAACTCAGAAGTACCATTTCCTCCTCATTGTGTCTGAAATATGCTTGTTGCTGTACAGTTTTCAAATTGACAATTTGAAGAATGTCATTCAAGCTATTACTTTTTCATTTCTGAGAGCTCATTCCAGCATGGTGAGGTGACCCCAGCTGTTCCCTACAAAATGAGTTTCTGAGAGGTAATTTCTTTAGAAATGAGTAATTGAATCTTACATTTCTTACCAGTACCCTTCAAAATAAATATTCCAAAGTTTAATGTCGATGGTTTTGGGAGAATAGGTGTGAAGATTTTTATGTTAAAGCATATGAACAAATCAATCTCAACAATTCAAACACACCTTTCCCAGCTCTAAACTTCCTCAGTGGATGTAAACGGAGGTTTCTCTTCCAACCTGCCTATTCCCAAATAAACACTTTAAGGCTTAATATTTATTATAATTGTTTGGCTTATGACTCAGGCTTCTTATTGGCTAGCTCTCTCTTAATAATTAACCCATTTCAATTAATCTTTGTATTTCCACGTGGTCTTGCCTTACCAGAGAATGTCCTGGCATCCTATCTTCCCGGTAACTACATGGTGTCTCCTTGAGACTCTCTCTCTGTGTTCCTCTTCCCAGAATTTCCTAGCCTGGTAGCCCTGCCTGGCTGCATCCTGCCTGTTCATGGCCAAAACAGCTATATTCATCAACCAGTAAGAGAAACATATATTCGCGACATACAGAAGGACATCCCCCAGCAAATAGATCTACTCCGAAGTCCAGGAAACACATCAGAAGTGGTCTGTGTGCTTCAGGGGTCTATGCCAACCACAGTACCATTGGCTCTGTGTGAGTTTCTATAGCCTTGATGTTTTCTAGCTCCAACCTTTTAACACTAAACTACTGCAGGTGAATAACAGAACTGGGCTTAAGGTTTATGTCCTTACAAATATTGCCTTACTACATTTCTTAATAAGTCTGACATCAGTGCTTGGTAGGTCATAGATCACGGCCTCTAACTGTGCTAAGGTTGATAAATCTGTGCCCAAGCTAGCAAGACCCTTCTGGCACCATAAAGTTAGTCAACCTGATATTGTGTTTACCTTAATGGTCCTCTAACCCTAACCCCAAACAACTCCATGTGTAAATAAGTATCTAGCTCTTTACCTGCAACATGGAACACGGGAAATGATTTACCCTTTGAGTATAGTGGCACTAAACTAAAGTGTTACTGGGTTATAGTTTAGAATAAAAAGCCTTTGAAAACACCCACTTTCTTTTTAATTTGGTGTTTTTCAATGTGTATCTTTTCCAAGCTGGTTTCACTGTATAACATAGTCTTTGAACTCCAAACCTGAGCCTTCTTGGATAGTTTTCTTTTCGGAAGAATGATGGATAGAAATGCAGTAGCTGAAATGTAACATTAACAAAACAACTTAACTGTTTTACATCTCAAGCTCTGAGGCTCTTGGCAAATTATGGCTAAGCACTGGCTAATATCTAAGGCCCTACCAATTCTTATATTTAAAAATGTTAATACCTTACAGTTGATGCCTCTACTGTCCTAGGGGCCAGATATCTGGAAGGGGGACTTTCTGGAAAGAACATGGACAGCCTAGCCAAGTAGCAGTATTATCAACTCTAGAACTATTACCCTTACATGTGGCAGTGCTGGTTGATTTTCTCATCTCAGCATAAACTAGTCACCCAGGGAGGAGGGAAGCTCAATTGAGGGTGTGTCTCCATCAGATTGGGCATATCTGTGGGGTCATTTTCTTGATTGCTGTGGGAGGGGTCATCCCACAGCCAGCAGTGTCATTTTGGGCAGGTAGGCTTGGGTTGCATAAGAAAGCCAAGGACAACAAGGAAGTAGGCAGTATTCTTCCATGGTTCGTGTCTCTGCACCTGCTTGAGTTTCTTCTCTAAGTTTCTGCAATGATGAACTGTGAGCAGGACGTGTAAACCAAATACGTCCACTCCACCCCACCCCTGCCAGTTGGTTTTGGTCCTGGTATTTATCACAGCAACAGAAAGAAAATTAGGACAGTGGTCCTCTGCCAAGCTCGTCACTGTTTCTGTCTATACGGAGATGTCGAAAAGGGCAGAGAACCAGAAAAGCAAAGGGGGAAAGGATCTAACCTGTTCACTTCTAGAAAGCCAGAAGTGTGCTGGTCTTTATGAACATGATCTCATTTAATCCTCTCCAAGCAAAGGTAATATCATCCTCACTCTCACATAAGATGAAGGGTCAGAGATGTTTAATAGTCTGGCCAAGGGGATGCAGGAGCATATTTAGGATGTGAGAAGTTTAGTTTGGCATGAAGTCCACCTTATTCTCACTCCCAGTTTTCTGATTCTTGGTTCCTGTGTAGAAGCTTCCTGGACAGTGAGTGTTCTTGGAAGTCTTATCTCCTGGGTTATCTGTGTTGACTGAGTATGGCTGATCCTTCAGGGCTTTTACGGCCTGGAGGAATCCATCAACCTGGGAGAAAGAACACTCTCCGATGTTCTGCAGTACAACAGTGTGACTAGAATTCACATATCGCATATTCTATGAAAAACTGGAAGGGAGCTGAAAGGCTCTAAACCTGAAGAAGTGGTGAGAAGCATTGGGGAGATGCTCTCAGTATTTGAAGCACTTGCCATGGGAGCAGGTGGATGCAAGTTCAGATCCCCAGAACACATGCAAAAGCTGGACACAGCAGTATGTGCATATGACTTTGGCACTGCATACAAGGAGTTAGAGACAAGAGGCCCTCTGATTTCACTGGCCACTGAGTGTAGATGAAGCTGGTGAGACCCAGGTTCAGGAAGACACCCAAAGATATACACATGTATACCCCACACATATAACACACACACACACACACACACACACACACACACACACACACACATACACGAGAAATGATAAGGAATGATAATTGCCCTGATTCAGGCAGTGCACAATATGTTGGTTAATACTGGGTTGTATTGATCACTATTGATCAATGTGGCTGCAGCATATGAACATGTACAAAATTAGATGGTAAATCAAAGTATACCTTAATTTTTTCCATAAGCATTGAGGCAATACTTTCAGTAGGTGTCACAAGTGTGTATCTGTGACCTTGGGGTAAGTGGCTTCTCCATCACATTCCTGTAGCGTTCAGATAGCATGCAACCTACCAGGTGGGGTGTGCTGAGTTGACAGGCTCATCTTGGTGAAAGAAGACAGGGGACTTTGTCCAGAAGTTCTCAGATATTTACAGGGATCTAGACACATGAATTCTCATAAGGTGATGCCTGTGATTTTTAAGTTAATTAATTAAATAATTAAAAATCAGGGGTCTCTGTTTTTTTCTGTTTGTTTTGATTTGTTTGTTTTGTTTTGTTTTGCTTTTGCCTAGGAGTTGACAATGAGGGCTCCAAAACAGGAATGAAAGGGGAGGATGTAGGCCCATCCACTGGTCATTTCCCCCTCAGGCAACTTGGTTTCTCCCCTGCAACCTGCCCCTGCACCCCAACCCCAGAATCCAAACAGTGCTGGCTGGCACAGGTTCCCACTCTCTTGCCCTCTTCCACAGACACCGGGACCTCTCATCTACAGTCTTCTCTGGCTACTTTGTTATGAGTTATGAGTTTGTATTTTACTGAGATCTCTAGAGAGAGGGTAAACCACACTCGTGGGTATTACATTTCTTTCCCAATTATTAAATAGTTTAGGTTTATTATCAAATAATCAAGAAAATATCCAAAGGAAAGGAAAACTGCAGAACCCTGCTACTCAGATGGAGTCATGGCTAAGATGCCGATGAAAGCCCCTCCCGAATCCACCATCTTCCTGCAGGGTACAGTTCTCAGGGGTGTCACACTTTGCTTTTGTGGCAGGACGATGAGATGAATGTATAGGCAGGCTGTACTGGAAAGAAAGCATCCAAGGTGGATGTTGTTGGGCAGCCCTGGCCTTGCAGACTCTCCCTGCCTTTCAGGGAATCCTGCCACAGAAGGGCACCCACCAGGCAGCACCTGAGACCCTGTCCAGGCAGCACCCTCTGAAGCAAATTCTTGGGGTCTGAGTATGGACATATGGAAATTAGGTTTATTGGTTCATGAAATTTGCTCTCCACAGTTGAGCCAGGCCTCCTGACAATTCCTGTCCCGTTCTTAGGGTAAAGGGCAAAGAGCAATGGTCAGAGTTCATCAAGACAAACAAAACTGGGGAAAGGGTCTCTCTGGAACAGCTTTCCTCTAACCTCTTACCTTGAGAGTACGTGCTTTCTTCTTCCTGTTTGGCTGAGGTTGCCGTTGTCCTCCTGTTTAGCCATGAATAATTAGAAAAGAAATATGTTTGACTCTTTCCCAGCTGATTGCTGAACCAGCTAGGGTGACCAGGGACTTGCTTTCTCGGTGTGGCTGACCTAGAGTCAGCAACTAAGAACCCTCCAGGGGCTTGTAGCTAACAGACCCAGTTTCTCTGTCCATGTGAGTGGCCCGTGGACGGAGTCAAATGACTCCATGCTTCTCTGGGCCATCAGTCACCTCATCAGCTCTGGGTCTTGATTGTGGCTTGGCTCAAACTCTCGGCAGAAAAGAGGCTGGGGTTGGGGTGGGGAGCTGGGAAGACTATGGGCTGTCTGCCACAAACAGATTTAAAGGAAGAAATACCATCATATTTCCATACTGGGGAAGACTTTGGGGCAGTTTCTCACTGAGTGTAAGACATCTGCTTACCCTGCCACAAAGACGTGTAAGACATCTGCTTACCCTGCCACAAAGACACTGATCTTGGGGCTGGGAGTAAGAAGACAGGTTGATTCTGACTGAGGAAGACAGTGGGGAAGGAGGAGGAGCTCAGAAGCCAGGCCAAGTTCTCATAAGCCTGATGGCTGGCATAAGAGTATAGACAGAATGTGTTCACGTCTCTTGGATATATGGGTAATTAATGACTTCTTAGGCACTTTGCTGAAACCCACTTTAATCTAAGTTATGGCACTTGTAGATATGCTGTTTTGTGTTTGTTTGGGACCCAATGTTTTTTAGTAAGAAATGGGCCTTCTTGAGTTTGCTCTACTGGCTGAGTGTCTACAGTTGTAGCTTTTCAAGGCTGTTTTTCAACACATCAGATGATTGAACAGAGAGCTAAAATATGCAGATAGAAACCCCCAAAACAAAAGTTTTCCTGCCAGCTTCCCATACCTAGGGAACAAAGAGAAACAAAACAAGGTTGTTTGTATAGCCAGTTACCTTCTAGACTGAACACCCTCCTTTATTCTGTGAAGACATCTAGGCCCTGTCTTAGCCTTAGCCTGCTACTGCTGTGACAAAATACCTGAGGCAGTCAACCTAAAAGGCAGGAAGGTTTACTTTGACTCATGGTTTTAGAGGTTCCAGTTCATGATTTCTTGGCCCCACTACTTTGGTTCATGGTGGTACATCATGGCAGAAGAAGCCCCATCAGCCCATGTCAGACAGAAAGATGGGAAGCAGCTTGGATGGGAAGCAGTGATGTAACTTCCATCTACTAGCCCCACTTTATAAAGGTTCCACCACTCCTCAAGAGTACTGTGGCCCTGGGACCAAGACTTTACCTTGTAGGTTTTCACGGGGTTAATTCAGACTCAAATGATAGCGTATGCTGCAAGACAGCTGTTGCCTTCCATAACTTCCTTTCCTTCTCCCTCTTCTGCGATGTTAAAAATTAAGCCCCAGGGCCTTAAGCACATTATGCAAGCACTCAACCACTGAGTTATGCCAGCCCTCATTTTAAAATCTTTATTTCATGTGTATAGGGTTTTTGACTGCAGAGTATTTGCATGCCTGCCTGGTGCTTATGGAGGCCAGCAAAAGGCATTGAGTCCCCTGGAACTGGGGCTATGGGTGTTTTGAGCCACTCTGTGGGTGTTGGGAACCAAAGCAGGTTCTCTGGAAGAACAGCCAGCTCTCTTAACCATTGAGCCATCTCTCCAGCCCCAGTCCTTTGCTGTTGTTGTTTGAGACTGGGTTTCTCTGTGTAACAGCCCTAGCTTTCCTGGAACTCACTTTGTAAACGAGGCTGGCCTCCAACTCACAGAGATCTGCCTGCCTCTGCCTTCTGAGTGCTGTGATCAAAAGGTGTGTGCTGCCATGCCTGGCTCTAGACCTTATTTTTAAAGAAAGGGTTCCATTGTGACTTTAGATTCATAGTCTTTCTCGGTCTCCAGGTTCTGGGATTAGGCATTTGCCATAATTCCTAGAGTACATAACATATTTCTTATAACATCACCTTGAAATTATTTGTTTGTATTTCTCTGTTCTACCAGAACTTGAATGGCTTGAAGGGAATGGCCTTTGTGCATTTTTGTACTCTATAACAGTATAGTTCCTGTCTTAGTTTGCTTTCTATTGGTGTGATAAAACACAATGACTAAAAGCAACTAGAGGAGGAACGGGCTTCTTTCATCTTTCAGTTATAGTGCATCATGAAAGGAAGTCAGAGCAAGAATCCAAACCAGGAACTGAGGCAGAAACCCAGGAAGAATGCTGCTCACTGCTTACTCAGCTTGCTGTAGTATACACCCCAGGACCAAACACATTTCCAGGGATGACACCGCCCTCTGTGGGCTGGACCCACCCTTATCAATCATTAATCAAGAAAAGGCACTACAAACTTGCCTACAGGCCATCTGATTGATGGAGGTTCCTCTCCCTAGATAGCTCTTGCTTGTGTCAAGTGACAAAAACAAAACCCCAAACAAACAAAAAATAAAAATAAAGACAAAAGCAAGCATATGAAAATCAACTGGGATCGTGCCTTCCTTTCTCTCATATTTAACATACTGTTCTCCTGATTCAACATTTTAGTGTTTAGTAGTAGACTGACTTTCAAAGAACTCCATTTTTTTTCTCATGCAAAGCATGGTCTTACTATGTAGCCCAGGTGTAGGGAGCCCTTACAAGTACCGCTGGGTAACTGTCAAACCCTGGGTCCCTGCCTCTCCCGTGGCGTCATATGGGCCGATGAGCAGCAGCCAGTCAGGGGGTGACACGTCCAAGGCAGAGGCTGCTAGCCTATATAAGGGATGGGTTTTGTGTGTTTGGGGTCTCTCTTTCCTGTAAGCTTATGCTCTCCCTCTCAAGAGCATTAAAGCTTTACTGCAGAAGGATCCTGAGTGTGCCGCGTCGTTCTTGCTGGCGAGACAGTAGCGCGGGACACCCAGGATAGCCTAAAACTTTCAACTCTCTTGCTTCAACCCCTTTAGGTACTGAAGTGACAGCCATGCATTCATTCTACTCTATGTATTTGGCATCCTAAGGTAATTTAGAGGAAGGGATAAAATTATTCAACACCTCACAATTCTACTCTTTTTACAGAAAATGTATTTTGGTATATTTCCTCACCTTCTTTGCAGTTTTTACAGTGCTGGGATCACACTGTTTAAATTATTTCAAACTCTGTCCCCATTCAAAGTTATGTGAGCAATTCCTCATTCCACTGAAGTAATTTTAAACAATAATTAATTGTTCTACAAAATTTTATTTTATGAACATTCCCCTAAGGTTTAGACAAATTATTTATAGTTTTTAAAAAAATAATTACCAGGAATGCTGATGTGAGCATTCACATGCCTCTGTTTCTGTATTTAAGGTTATATCCCTGGGGGTGTTGATGAGACCGCTCAGTAGTTAAGAGCACTGGCTGCTCTTTCAGAAGACCTGGGCTCAATTCCCAGCACCCACATGACAACTCACAACTGTCTATAACTCCAGTCACTGGGGATCTGATGCCCTCACACAGATATGAATGCAGACAAAACACCAATCCATATAACATAAAATTAAATAAAGTATATCCCTGAAGTGCCTTCCCAGAAATAAGTTATTTAATTACTAAATTAAAGAGTATAAATAATTTTAAGCCTTTTGATACCACATTATACTGCCCTATTTGGGGCTTAAGGTCTCCAGGCTTTCTCTTAAGGAATATCCTGTGTAGCTTCATCTTGAGAGACCCCCAAATTCCCTAACACTTCTCCCAAAGTAAGCACACGTCAAAACATCTGTGGTGGTTTGAAAGAAAATGGCTCCCAAAAGGAGTGGCATTATTAGGAGGTGTGGCCTTTTTTGGAGGGGTATGGCCTTGTCTGAGGAAGTGTGTCACTGTGGGGGTGGGCTTTGAGGTTTCCTATGCTCAGTATACTGACCACCAAGTGTGTCAGTTGATTTCCTGTTGCCTACAAGATGTAGCACTCTCAGCTACCATGACACCATGGTCCCCCCCATGATGATAATGGACTGAACCTCTGAAACTGTAAGTGAGCCCCTTCAATTAAATGTTTTCCTTTTAAGAGTTGCTGTGATCATGATGTCTCTTCACAGCAATAAAAGCCCTAAGCCACCCTCTTCTCACAAACCAACAGAATCTGTCCATCAATTTCCTCAATGTCTGCCTGTGTCCAGGCTTCTGAGAAGTATTTGTGATGCTTATTTCTGTGAAATGTGCATACTGAGATTGCAGCTGAAGCAGAGGAAACAATCTTCACCAGATGGAAAAGAAAACAGATGGATGTGAAAAAAAATCCTAAGCTGTGTTTACTGGTGCCCCTTCCCAATTAGTACTAAATTACAAATTCTATTATTCATTTTTATAATATTATTTAACAAATATTAACAATTTATTTAACAATAAATGCTTATTTAATTAAAGAATAAAACTATCACTCACCATTCAATTAATAAATAATTTATGCAATGATAAATATTAATGAGTATAAAATTAATAATAAAGTAATTCATGATTATTAACCTTATTATTAAATTACAAATACTATTAAAATACAAAGGAACAGCTACTACTAGGGTGAGAAATGAGATTGTGTGAAACCATAGAGTCTTTGCACATCTCCTTCCCAACACAAGGATTTTCCCATAAGCCATCAGGTGTTATGCCTCCTAGAAGTTCCTCCTTGCTTTCCAAGGCCCAAGCAAGGAATCTGTCCTTATTGGGGGAAAGTCTCCTCTTTCCAGAAATATTTATTACTTCTAGGCCTGGCTGAGTAACCAAGTACCCTGGTTGGTTCTTATAAAAGCATGGTCTTAGAGGTGACTGGGACATGAAAAGTTTGCTGTTGTGAACAGATTGATGGCATCATTATTAACCATAATTAATTCACCTCCTCTCCCCTAAAAGAAAGAAAGGAAGGAAGGAAGGAAGGAAGGAAGGAAGGAAGGAAGGAAGGCTAAAAAGGTTGTTATATTTTTCCATTTGGTGGCCTTTAGCCAAAGATGAAAACAAGGCTGGGTACCAACAGCAAGAGTTTATTTGGTGGCCAAAGAATGGAGTAAGGGACATCTGTAAATCAACTTCTCAGCCACTCAGGAGTGGGGAACTCAGGCCCTGAGCAAAAGAAATGGTCTGGGAAGGATAGGCTAGTGAAAGGGAAGAATGTGTAAACATTTTCCTGGAATATTTTGGAAGTCTCCGGAACTCAGGCAACACCTCTCTTTGCTCCTTTTATAGTTAGGTGGTCCTGTCAGGGCCCTGGTAGGTGTTCCTTCAGGATGAAAATTGGATTATAGTGAGGTTCTCTGATGTTTCGGCAGCCATCTTAGGTCCAGTTGGTTTTTGCTAGTCTATCTTCAAAGGAAACTTTGACCTGAGACACCTGTCTTCAGAAGTGGAGACTGTAATGGTGAGGTTGGAATTCAGTGGTCTCACAGGCAATGGCCTCATCCTGAGAATGGACTTGCTGTGACGATGAGTTTGGCCTTTCCCCTTGCTCTCTCTCTCGGCACACCGATGCTTTTGCCACGTGATGACCCAGTTAAAGGCTCCTTTCCCAGGACTGGTCCCTTCATCTTGGCTTTCCCAGCCTCCTGAGCCCTAGGCCACAGAAACTTCTGATCATTATAAGTTACCATCCTGTGAGAGCGGTAGATGCTGACACTGGGGCAGCCATGCTTACCAGACCATGTTGTGATGTGACTCTAGCCCATGCTGTCACAGAAGCCCTCTGACAACTTCTGAGTAATCTATGGTAGGTTAGGCCTCCCCAAGGCTGGGTTAAGACTTGTTTCTACATAACTCCCACAATCCAAACTCTGAACTTAGCACCATGTCCTTTTAAGAGGCTGGTGGAAGGAGAAGCACTCCTTTCAAACCTGATCCATGTAGCAACAAGAGTAATAAGAAATGAACATCTTACGTACATTTTTATGGCACAGATATTATTACATTTCCCTCCACATTATACTTGGAGTATGTTTTTAAATTTAATTTAATTTAATTTTTTAATTTTTCATCTCTGGACCCCAAATGCCTTTGTTGGAGAGCCCTGGCAAGTCAGTCCTTTACTAAATGATGGTTAAAATATCTAGCAATGTGTCAGGTGCTGTGGAGGCTACAGAACACATGCCTAAGTACAACACATAACCATTTCAACCCCAGAGAGGTGAGTGTGTAACTTGTGGTAGAGTACTAAGGCTCACATAGGTCTCTGGGTTCTTTGGCTCCCCTACTGTACTCACCATCCCTTGTTCACTTTGGGCTTAAAGCCACTCCCATCTTTTTCTGCATGTCTAAGCTCTAGCATGCTTAGACAAGTCCTTCCCTGTTCCCCAAGTCTTTGGGCCACACGTAGGCTCTATAACACACAGCCTTCTCAGTCTCCTTCCAGTAGGTCTGTGTTTGCATGTCTTATCTCCCATCAGAGACTGAGTGCCTGGACAAGAGGGTGTGCAGAGTCCTTTGAACTCTTTGTAGTACTTAGCAGATTGCTAGGTACACAACTGACAATAAATCATTCATTTGTTGCTGCAGACATGATTCACCTTCCCACATGATGAAACCAGGATCCTCTGGTCTAGCTACTCTATGTGTGGTCCAGCCCACCGGCAGCAATGCCACCTTTAAAGAGTTTTGTGGATATACAGACTTGCAGGCTGAGCCCTGGGCCCACTGAATAGGTCAGAACTTCCAAGCTCAGACAACCTGATTCATGGTTTTAGAGATGGGAGAGCGTTGCCATCTGTGGCATTAGAGAGCTAGTTCCTTTATCCTTCGCCCTCAGCCCACTGTTCTTGCTACCCATATTGCCTCTCCCTGCATTCTCCAGCTGGCCTAATGTATTGCTTTAACTATTTTCTGTCCTGTGCCCTCAGCCATCTAGCTCCTCTGTGCCCCATTCCTGCCTACAAGGTGCTAACAGTTTACTTCCTCTACCCCTTTGTCACTGTTCTCTGAGTCCCTGGCACTGTGCATGTCACAGGTACACAGTGGAACCAACCTCCTGTCAGGAGGAATTCCATGAACCTCTTGCCATGGGATCGATATTCAGGAAGAAATCTGAACTCAGTTGTCTGTTGGATGTGCTAGAAAGCTATTTTCCATTTCTGCTGATCAGTTCACTCAACACCAAAAGAAAGAATTCATCAGCCAACAGCAGATAGGGAATGACAGTTTTTACAGCTTGAAAAGGGGTTGAGAACTGCAAAGGCCCTGGATACTTAATCCTATGTCTTTAATGCCAAGGAGGGTGTGTGCTTCCCTCAAGACATTCAAACACAGAAAGCCATACTCAAAAAAAAAGAATGCCAGCATTTGCTTTGCCCATAATTCCTCCACTTGGAAAGACTTCAAGGGGGTCTTTAAGCTAGGAATCTTGAAGGTGACTTTACAATGACTTTTATTCATATCTTGAGAAGCACAGAAGCACACCCATATCTTGAAATTTAGGAGTGACTAGCTTCAGTTTGACTTACTGTATTTTGTGAGAAACTCTGAAAACAGCAGGTTTGATACCTGAAGGAAAGAGAAAATTATCCACTTCTGATTTTTTTCAGCAGAAGCTAAACAGTTAATGGCTCCTGCTAGCTTTTGGGCTCATATTTCCTACAAGTTGATTTACAATGATAATTTTCCTTGGATAAGTTAAAAAGCAATTTCTCATAAAAGGAAGGAGATCCATTGGGCAGTGACTTCTTGGATGTCAAAGGCCATCAATAATTAGGCTATTTGATTTCTATCCATTTTTCTAGATTCTCTGATTGCTGGCACAATAATTTTCTTCCTCCAATCAATTAATCCAACAGTTCACACCCATATTTTACTTTTAATGGTTGACTACTCATTTCATTAAAAATGTAAGTGCATTAGCGCCATGTAAAATGATACCACTGGGATGGTGGTATTTAAATATTCATAACATAAAAATTAATAAATCTGAGTGCAGCGTTTGCATTTTAAAAAGTCAGGCTGTTGTCAGATTCAGTGGTCTCAGATGAGATTCACTAAATTAAAAACTTGAAGCATCATCTTCATGCTAATTCTTTACAACAAAACAATTCAACAGGAACCCGGCAACTTGCTGCTTTGCTTTGGCTTGGTCAGCTAGAGCTTGCTTCCAATCCCCTCTGTCCTCCATGTTACAGCATCATCTGGATTCTCAGCACTAATCAGCCTGTCGAATATTAAAGAAGTTCAATGCTGGGCATGCAGAGAATTCACCTCCATTGTGTTCACCCTCCATCAGACCTCCATCCTTTCTCTCCTCCTGCCAAAAGAAATCTGAGATCTCTCTGGTGATCCATTCCCTGTGGGCTTCTCATAACAGGAGCAAGAGTCACACACTTCATAGGGCAAAAGAACTTGTGGTTCTGCATGTGCTCATGAAAGTATAAAACTTCAGAGTCAGCAAATGTGGCAAACGTACAGGTTGAACAAAACCAGGGTATCTTTAGTGAGTAAGTCACCAAAGGCTTGAGAATGGCACCAAGAAGCAGGGACAGGGCTAGAGGGATGGCTCAGTTTGCATTCAGATTGCTGCTTTAGTACAAGGACTGGATAGTACAAGATCCCATAGAAAGCCGGATGGTGGTATGTGTGTATAATTCAGCACTTCTACAGTGAGATGGGCAGTAGAGACAGGAGAGTCCCAGGAAGCTCCCTGGCCTGCTAGTCTGGTGCATGCAATGATGAACAAGAGACCGTGTCTCAAACAAGGTGGAAGGCAGAGACTGACACACAAGATTGTGCTTTGACTTTGAGCTACACACACACACACAGAGAGAGAGAGAGAGAGAGAGAGAGAGAGAGAGAGAGGGGAGGGAGGGAGGGAGGGAGGGAGGGAGGGAGGGAGGGAGGGAGGGAGGGAGGGAGGGAGGGAGGGAGGGAAGAAATAAAGAGAGCAGCATGGAAAATGGAGATAGGTAAGGCATGCCTGGTCTTCAAGGCCCCCAGCCACCTGGTGCAGGATTATTAATTTCTCACATCCCACCCCAGACACTACTGTTAGCAAAGCTTATCTGGATTAGACAGAAAAGGGCTCTCTACTGCAAATATGAATAGGCCACCTGGAAGAATGAGACTGGGGGGTGACATTTTGCATTCACCAACAGCTGTACCCCCACTTGGATGATTTATTATGAATGAAGCTATTGAGACAAACATAAGATTTGGAGCCAGGAGTCAGATGTTTTAACCCTTCGCTCTCAAATATCCTCTTTCTGAAAAGTGCACCTTCATAGGAGCAAGCCAGGGATGGACTGACAGGTAGGTGACTGAGAAGCAATGTCCCTCCACCCAACTGGGATCCAGAGAGCATTCCTTCATCTAAGCCCAGGTGACACTTCATAGGCCCTGCCTGTCCATTCCTGTGACCACAGCTCCAACATTATTATGGAATGAAACTTGCTACCCCCAAAGGTTTGTGCTGAACAAAACAGAACAAGAATCAGTCAGAGCAAGGCAAAGAAAGTTCAACAACTTCCTGGTGTTAAAGGCCCCAGCAAGGGGTCGACTTCGAAGGTTGACCAGGCTTAAGGAGGAAAGGGTGCAAAGAGACATCAGGACAAAGAAGAAGCTAGAATCCTGGTGTTTGTAGCTGAAGTCAAGCCCACATGCTTCTGTGTTTGGTTCTCAGAAGATTCCTGTCATCTCTTATAAATTAAATTATCCTCTGGGGCCAAGTAAGAAATGAAAACGCTCGAACTATACACTGTATTTATTTGATTTTGCTGAAAACACAAAATTCAGTTGCTCTGTTATAAATGAGGCCCATGTGGACTCCATATATTTTGGAGAGAGACAGATGGTGTATAGTCTACCTGCACAGACACACACAGGCTAGGCATGCAGAATATAAACAAACAGGGAATTTTTTGAGGTTGTGTATGTAATATACAACTAAGAGGCCCTGGGGTAATGTGTTCCAGAGCACGACAGAGTGTGGTCCATAACCCATCTGCTGCAGAACCTTTGGGATATCTGCTAAGATTCAGAATGGGGTGAGGTACCCCAGATCTACTACACCAGCCTCCCACAGCAGGTCCAAAGCTGACTGTAGCTCAGGGGTGAATTTGGGATGACAGGAAACTCTTTGAACACTGGATTTTACTCTGTGGCTCTGAGGACCCAAGTATGGGTATGACTGTATTTCACAGGCACATGTAAATACATTTTAGAGTATGCGTGGTTTCAATGTAATCTTTATCCCTTCCTCTATCTATAGCTAAGCATGTATCTTAGTTACTTTTCTATTGCTGTGATAAAACACTATGACCAAGGCAACATACAAAAGCAGGGGCTTACTTTGGGTTTATGGTACCAGAGGGTTACTAGTTCATGGTGGCAGAATGGAGTAGCAGGGGCAGGTGGTTAGAGAAGCAGCTGGGAGCTCACAGCTCAACCTGCAAGCTGGAGACAGAGGGAACTATCTTGAAATGACATGAGTCTTTGGAAACCTCAAAGCCCACCTCCAGCGACATACTTCCTTCATTGAGGTCACACCTCCTGGTCATCCTCAAACAGCTACCAACTGCAGACCAAGTAAGTATTCACATGCCCAAAACTCATGGAGACATCCCATTCAACAGCATGGCTTCCTTTGTGACATCTAAAAAATTAGCTCTTTCGCTGGATGTGTAGTGCTTACACGTTCAGCCATGTGGGGCGCTATACAGACATCCCTGTAATAACCTTGCTTTCTGCTTCTCCCTAGCTGAGTCAATTATGGCCTCTTGTCAGTTTTTTGCTAGTGCCCTTGATGTAAGTAAACAGTCTTGGTTCCTTAAAATCCAGTAGCTACATTGGTGGGAGTGAGCTTCAATGAACTAATAAACTTGTCCACCTCGACCCTTCTTCCTTCACTTGGAGTAAGCAGTGGTGTAATCAATGTGGGATACGGCAGAATTGCTTCGCCATTTCAGAAATTCAGGCTTCTTGGAAGAGTAAATTACGGCACCTGTTTAGTCACATTAAAACCATAATTTAAATGGCTCCAGTACTAATTAAGAAACATACCTGAAGAGACAGATCTGAAGGGAGATTTCAGATGTTAAATGCCACAGGGCTCAATATAAGGGCTGATTTTGGCTCCACTGTTGGCTATACATTGTAAAGCGCCAAAAATGTCAGAGAATGTTCTAGAACAAGTCAGGACCAAAGAGTTACCTGAATTATCTGTATAATGATCAAGATTACCGTTAGCACATGAAAAACAGTTGTTGGCCCCCAGGTTCAGATCTCGAAGCTGAGATTTGTGAGATTTTGAGTGAATTTCTCTTAGAGAGTAGAGTTTTCCTTTAGCATAGGTGTCTTCTGGAATTGTGCTTTGGGGAAGGAGCTGGTGTCAAAATTCCTGCTAGGGGAGGATGGTTGTATATTTTATGGCACTATAAATTGCTACATACTACTCTCAGGTGATAATTTATCATGGCGCATCTGTAGGATTAACAAGCTGGAGAACTGAGAAAAAGCTAAGTCATTGGTGACTCTGAGGCTTGTTTTCGAGGCCTGCCTTGGAAGGTTCGAGAAGAGGGTCTGTTTTTATGTCCTGTTCCATATTACACAAAATGTTTCTCTGCCCAGTGGTTTTATTCTTGTCCCTACTGCCTGTTGGCGGCTTAGGTGAAGTGTTGCCTTCAGGAACCTTCTAAATGACAGCCTAAGACTCATGCTCAGTTCTCTCTGATACAGAAATCTGTCCTTCAACAGATAATAGTAGCCATGGAGGAAAAGGTGGTTGTCTTAGTTAGGGTTACTATTATTATAATGAGACACCTTAACCACGGCAATTTGAACAACATTTAATTGAGGAGGCTGTCTCGTAGTTTCAGAGGTCCAGTCCATTATGATGACAGGGAGCATGGCAATGTGTTGGAGCTGAGAGTGGTACATCTTGCAGGCAACAGGAAGTTGACTGTGACACTGAGCCAAAGCTTAAGCAAAAGAGACCTCAAAGCCTGTCCTCACAGTGACACACTTTCTCCAACAAGTCCACACCTCCTAATCCTGTTACTCCCTTGGGGGCCATTATCTTTCAAACCACCAGGGTGATGTTCAGATTTTTGTGGCCTGTAGCATTCAGGTCAACAATAAAGACTGGTTAAGACTTGTATGGTCAGTCTGTGGTGGGGCCTTGCCCCATACCAACTCAGGAAACCCTGGCCACAGATTTCTCATGTATGAAACAGTATATGAATTCAGACAAGACACAATTCAGTGATAAATATATGATTCAGGTAGTCATGAAGGGCAGAAGAAATCCATGTGAGCCATATCCTTGGGGGAAAATTCCTATAGGAAAACATTTTAGGATACATACATGCAGGTAGCATTTGGAGAAGGCAGGGTCTAAACTCATGGCCCTCCTTCTGCCTCAGTTTCCCATATGCTGGCTGGTTTTAGAGGCATAAGCCACCACGCATGGCTCAAAAGTTAGTTAATGCACATTTTCCTATCCAATATCTTCAAGTACTTTCAATGCACCAGACATGATAGAGCCAGAGGGTGTTAGAGAAATGTATTTTCTAGTGGCTTGCAGTTCAGTTGATGAAAACGGACAAACTCTGACGACTTATTAATACTAATAAACATCCAATCAATACCTTCAGTTGTGTTTCGTCACAGATGATACTTCAAAGTACTGTGGAACCTCGGACATCAATTTGAGGTGCTATGGTCTAGCACAGTTTCCTTAAGGAGAGGGGGAGGAGCTTGCAATATGCCTTGGAGGGTGTAACATTTGTAAATGAATAGGAAGTGGCAAGACCTTGGTGTTTGTGGTCAGTGGGGTAAGCAGTGATTCTGGTGGCATTGGCAGTTTCTCTCCCTAGTTAAACTGGCTCCCTCAAAGCCATCCAAAGGACCTGAGATTGAAATTGCATCATCAACATAGTAAAGCTAGTCAATCACGGTAAATCTCCTTAGCAAATCAAGATGAGAAAAGTGAAATTACCTAAGAGGGAAAGCCGCTAGTCCTGAAGGACACAGTTGCAATGGGGCCTCAAGAAGGAAGGTGGGTGCCGGTGAGATGGTGGCATAGGTAACAGCACTTGCCCAGCAAAGCCTGATACCAGATGATACTCATAATCCACACAGAATGCTAATGTGGTGATCCTCACCAACAATCCTCCTGAGAATGGAAGCAGAGTGTGGGGGGGCGCTAGGCGGGAGTGCCCAACCCAGAAGCAGCAACTAGAGAGCCTGCCTCAGCAAGGGGAAGGGGAAGGCCTCCAACAAGTGTCCTCTGACTGCTACACATATCCCATGACATGGATCTGCACGCACACACACACACACACACTCACACACACACACACTCACACACTCACACACACACACACACTCACATACACACTCACACACACTCACACTCACACACTCAAACACACACACTCTCACACATACACTCACACACACACACTCACACACACACACTCACACACACAGTCACAAACACACTCACACACACACTCACACACACACTCACACACACAGTCACAAACACACTCACACACACACTCACACACACACTCACACACACTCTCACACACACACACTCTCACACACACTCACACACACAGTCACAAACACACTCACACACACACTCACACACACACACACTCTCACACACACACACACACTCACACACACACACACACACTCACACACACACACACACACATACACACACACACACACACACCGGACGGGGAGGGAAATATGTGTGCAGGCTAGTTCTGTCAACTTGACACAAGCTAGAGTCATCTGAAAGGAGGGAACCTCAATAGAGAAAATGCCTGCATTAGATCCAGCTGTAAGCCATTTTCTTAATTAGTGATTGATGGAGGAGGGCCCAGCCCATTGCAGGTGGTACCATCCCTGGACTGGTGTCTTGGGTTCTATAAGGAAGCAGGATGAGGAAGCTATTGGGGAGCAAGCCGGTACGCAGCGCTCCCCCACAGCCTCTGCATCAGCTCCCGCCTACTGGTCCCTGCCCTGTTTGAGCTCCTATCCTGACTTCCTTCAAAGGTGGACTACCATGTGGCATTATATGCCAAGTCAACCCCTTTCTCCCCAGCTTGCTTTTGGTCATGGTGTTTGTATCACAGCAATAGTAAACCTAACTACTGCAATACGGCTGCCTGAAGAAGGATTACTAGCTACAGAACTGGAGACATCGTGGGCTATGCGTTTTTTTCACCCATCTGCCATGTTCAGTGGCTGCTGTATTTCTCACCGTTAGTTCCAGGAGCCCCATGTGAACACAGCTGAAACAGATCCGTTACTAAAGGGAGTCTCTAGTCTCCTGGCAATGAGGCTCAACATTCCAACCATGTGTTTCAATACAACCTTGCCAAAACCATCCCGCAGGGCCACTCCTCAAGGATGTGTTTGTTAGCCAGCGGCTTCCCTGAATCACCCGAGGGCTGTTGCAGTGCACACTCTGAGTGTCACCAGCTGTCACTCCCAGCACAAACGCATCTGGATACATATCCACTTAAACCTCCATGTATTCTTGCCAACTCTTTGCCAGGGACCAAAGGAAATACAGGTCAGGTGTCCCTTGGGGGCTCCCTTAGTCCTCAAAATCAGAAGGGGTGCAGTAGCCCCTGTATCAGGAAGCTTATAGAAACATCATGGGTGGAGGGGTGGGGAGGGTGGGAGGGTTCTGTCAAAAAGCCTCTCCTTGCACAAGAAACAGACAAGACCTTGCCGCACTGCCCATCCCCCATCCCCACCCCCACCCCCTCTGAGATACTTGAAAATTCCAGACTGTGATTATCTCACCCTGACACCGACCTGGTTTAGGAGGCAGGCTTGTTTCCTAGGTGCCGAATTTCGTGCCAGGAGATACTTCTGTTTTGTGAGCAGCTGCCCTGCCCTCCCAGGCAGATCAGAGCTCCAGTACTAAGGCTTAAGGTAACCTGCTCCTGGGGCTTGAATAGAAATGAGGACAGGCTCCTTACAGAGAGCCTATCGCTAGAGAGCCCTGAACCTTCTGCAGAGGGCAAGGATCCCTGAAGTCTGTCTGCCTGGGCAATGAGAAACACACACCCGTATTATAAGGGAGGGAGGAACAGTCCACATAGCTATAGCATGATATTGTACCCCTCAGTGTAAAGAAGCCCAGTCCTCGGACTGCATATGCTATGTATGACTGCACTGGGTTGTAGGATGATTTGGATGAAGAAGGGTAAATGATTTCCTCCCAATATTGATGCTGTTGGGCTTTTACGGGGCTTAATACAACACACATTCCCACTGCCTGAGTTCAGGATACAGACCGAAGATGCAAGAAGCCAACAGCTAGAAATCAACATGTCAGTTTTATGAATACTCTGCCAACGGCTAGTGCATGTGGCTTTAGATCTGCAGCTTAGTCTATCATCCCTAAGAACCAGCACAGTTCTAGGTAAAGCCAATCCTCCTCTACAGAGCCACATCCCTTTTGAGGGCATGGGCAGCAGGAAGGGTTCTCCCTGCCTGAAAGCTGACCCTACAGCAAGAAGGAACCAACCAGTGCTGAACTAATCCATCCAGATACTTCTCACCATGCTGTAACCAGACAGGCGACTCCCTCCCAAGGATGAGAGTACAGCAGACTGGCAGAGAGAAGGGAAAGTCTTTTGAATGAGCCTTCTCCTCATAGAGTATGAGCATGAGACCCTCAGAGGGCTAGGCTACTTACTGCTCAGTGGGAGAACACTTGCTTCACATATTGTAGGAACAGGAAGACGTAGGGCCAATTTATGCTTAGATAACATGGTGCTTATGTGAATATCAGGAATACTGGATATAAGTCAGCTAAAATGTGACTGACTTAGGCTGGGGGAGGGATGCTGAGACAGCACAAAATGGCTGACATGAGATGTCCAGGGAACCCCCAAAGTAAAGAGTGATGTAATCTGTTGTGTAATTATTTCTGACAAAGTGCTAGTTTTGTGTAGTTCTGTATAAATATGGCCTCGAGGTCAGAAGCCAGAGCCTGAACCTTTGCCAGCCTGACTGTGTGAGTCTGTCGGTCTGTGTGCCTAGCTCCATGTGGCCTGTGTGTGTGTGCCAAAGATAGCCAATGTGTGGCTGTGTGTGTCAGGCCACCTGCCTCACACATGGTCAAGGCCCCAGGTTCAATTCCCCAGAACCACGAGAAAGAGGAGAGAACAATCCCGTCTCTTCTGAGTCATTCTCTTTCCTTCTAGAGGAGCCGCCTGGGCCTTTTCTTGAGTAAAAATGCTCTGCTGAGATGTAGAAGCAAAAGAGAGTCAGGTTCCTTACACTCAGTTCCAAACGGCACTGCTGCCACGAGACTCAGTTTTCCAGGGCTAGATGCGACTCTTGAGAAACAAAACCAGACGAAACCTGCTTACACAGGTAAGAGCCCCCCGCCACTCCCCCAAGTTCTCCCTGCATGTCCCAGGTTCCTGAGTGATTCAGCTCTAGTTCAGGTGGGAAGAGAAATTCCCTCTCAGAACCGCCCTGGTCTCAGCTGTACGCATGGCTGTGACTGGCCCCCACCTGCCTTTGCATGCTGCAAACTGGCAGAGCTACATCATAACTGCTCCCACTGCTCCTGCTCCTGAAAGAGACAGCAAACATCAGACCCCTAGTTAGATCACATTACACAGTCTCCAACTCCCCTGCAAGATTTGTGTACCAATTGCTTTTATCTACTTGCTTCCACTTTCTACTAAGCCTGCTGAATCCTGAATTAGTTGAAAGACAGTGATCTCAAGTGGCTGGGTGTTTATTATCAGGGTTCTGTTTCATTTAATATTAAGCCTAGCCACCGCCTTACTCATTATTTTAAAATGTCCATGCGTTGCAGATATTTCTAAAATATGCAGGCTCTGTCACTGTGCAAGAGAAGGCAACCAGGCTCTTGCTTAACCCTTGCAGGGGAACCAACCTGAGACCATTAAACTGGTGAGACCAGTTGACATGAAGATAGATGCTGGTTGGGGCTGCATTTGGAATCCAGGGAGAGATCACTAGGAGGGATAGATCCAGATGGCTGAGAAAGGGACAAGATGGAAGATGCCAACACTGAGAAAGGCTTCCAGACAGGGCCCTGAGGCAAGATGCAGGACACTCTGACACACAGAATATGTGTGGTGCATTTACCCTGGATGTGGGCTCATGGCTGATCTTCAGCCCTCTGTTTCCCTTGAAGGTCCTGGCACACATCTAAGGTCTTGAAGCACTCTGAGAAAAAGAATCATGAGCATAATAATCTTTCTGCAGAAGTCCTTACATATACTGAAGACAATAATTGCATCTTCAAAGTATTTCCAGGTACATAAGATGTAAAACATGAAACAAGACAGAGCATCAGGACTACAAATGGGCTGGAAACTGAGATCGTGGGCACCCAGGTTACAGAAAGCTCAGTGCAATTGTACATAATCTTATGTCCCAGCTGTCATTTCAGATGCCGGGATGGTTCAGGCAAAGAGAGAGGGAATTCCTGTAGATCCCCACCCAGCTCTAGGAAAATGCAACTGTCTCCTTTTGTGTGGCTTTGGAATGTCCCCAGACACTAGAAGAGAACATGACATTAGGGAATGGAACTGCCTGTCAGTCCAGTTTACTTCAGGTCTGAGCACTAACCAGAGAAAAGAATAAACATATGTGGAAATTCTATCTCTAAATTGCACTCTAGCCACTGTTCCCATCTCTTTCTCTTTGCCCCTTAATATAATTGAAAGATCCCAGCATGAGCCAGAAAATGAGTCTGTGTTTCTCTATGAAATCCAATTGCACAGACATTATGGTATTCATAAATCCTCCAAATTCTATCTTTTGGAATTTTTCCAGAATGAAATTGTAGATAGATTTTTCTTTGGGCTGCCAGCTCTCTCTCTCTCTCTCTCTCTCTCTCTCTCTCTCTCTCTCTTTGTCTCTCTCTCTCTCTCTCTCTCTCTCTCTCTCTCTCTCTCACACACACACACACACACCAATATGGAGACTTATTATTAATTATGAAAGCTCAGTAGGCTTGTCCCACTATCTCTTATAACTTAAATTAGCCCATTTCTATTAATTTACTTTCTACCTTGTGGCTTTATTACTTCATCTCAGAACTGCCTGTCCTTCTTGTTTTGTGTCTCCTGGTGTCTCTGCCCTTCTTCCCAGAGTCTTTGGTGCCTGGAAATCCTGCCTAGCTATTGGCCGTTCAGCTTTTTTATTAAACCAATCAGAGTGACACATCTTCACAGTGTACGGAAAGATTATTCCACAACATGAAATCAAACACACTCGCACACAGCTCTCAAACTCCAAGTCAGTGGTATTTTCCTTTCAGTGTCACGTGTTTGCAGGAGGTTAGCACAGTGGAAGGACTGAGTGAGTGCTCTGGGATTATCTAAACAGCTCTACTTGATATTTCTCCACTCTTGCAAATATCACCAGCTGATCAAGTGACAGACAGAACTGTGGAGTGAGCTGTAAGAAAAGAGAGCCGCCTTGCAAACACCTGTCCTTGTTTTAAGCTCATCACCCCATGATTTAGAGGGGCTTTGTCTCCCAGCTTGGGCCCCATCCTTTCTGATTTGGAAGCCTGGGAACTATTCCTATCTCTCTAGGTTTAGAAAACATTCCCAAATAGGACAGATGTTGGATAAGAACATTTCTAAGGGGCCTTTTGGAAGAACCTAGAGAATGATGTTGGTGCAGTATTTAATAAAGTCCCTTTCTGCTCCTTAGCACCCTAAGTAGATGCTCAATAAATGAGGACTCATTTGATGAGCGAAAGAAAAAAATGGGTAAATAATTGACTATATAGTTAAAATTGTCAATGTCTATGATCTCAGGTTCAGGGCCCAGGTCCTCTCTAGAAAAGCACTTTATGTTGTAGGAAGGTCTTACAAAAACAACTTCCAGTCAGGTCTACTTCTTAGTGTTTCCAGGGTTCAGCTGTAAGCATCCTACCCCATCTCCTCTTGGGTACCTCAGCACACAGAGCTGTATCTGATATCCTTCCAAACAAATGGGGCTGATATTTGACACCCACTAGGATGACTATTCTCAAAAGAAAAAAAAAATGGAAAATAACAACTGATCCACAGAGTGTAAAGAAGTTGTGCATCGCTGGCAGGAATGTAAAATGGTGCAGCTGCTTGGAAAACAGTTTGGCAGTTTTCCAAAAAGTTAAATATAGAATTTAGCAATGAGCATATGATCTAGCAATCCCACTCCTCATTACCCAGAAGAATTAGAGAGAGATGCAAGCAGATTCCCGATACTGTGTTCCTAACAGCATTATTCACAGCAGCCAAAAGCTAGAAGCAAGGTAAACAAACGTCCAGCAATAGTTGAGTAACTCAACAAATATCTGCACATGCATACACACAGTTGTATACCTCTCTATTTCTGTGCATGCAGTTGAATATTATGCTATCTTAAAAGGGCATTTCAACACATGCTATTTCATTGATAAATCTTGAAAACATGTCACATGCAATTATATATAAAAACAAATATTATACGATCCCACCAATGCAAGGTGCTTTTACAGGAAAGTTGTTACAGATGGCTCAATTGTGGTTAACAGGAAAAGGTGGATAGTTACAGAGTCTCAGTTAGGAATAATGAAAGGTTCTGCATGTGGCTAACATGTGATGTTTCCATGATACCATTAGTGCACTCAATGTTGTGGAATTGTAGACTTAAAAGTGATTATGATTTGGTCAGAGAAATCAGGCAAGAGAACCAGGCAAAAGGGATACAAATACAAAGGCGAGGAGTTAAGGTGTCTATGTTTGTAGATGATATGATCTTACAAATAGATGATTATAAACACTTCAAACTCCTGGAAATGCTGTGTAAAGTCAGCAGCAAGGTGCACCATCAACGTACAAAATCAGGAACTTCTAAGATACACTGACCATGAAATTACTGATAACTTTTTGTGGGGAGCCGCGAGCCGCCGCCATTGCAGGATGGCGACCGCTCCCCTACAGGATGCAGTAAACAACTCCATATTAGGCAATGCCTCCTCGGACTGCGTGTCCCGAGCTTCCCGCAAGCCCAGTAGGAACGGTGTCTCTGGCCAATCCCGAGGCCTCGGGTGTCTGCAGTTCAGCTGTGACCAATCAGGGTACGACCCGTGTCCTTTTTTCCCTATATAAGCAGCTGCATTTGTTTCAGGGCCCCTCGCTTCCTGCTCTCCCTTCAACCAAGAGGCTCTCCAATAAAGCGTGATTTGAGAAGAATCCTCAAGGTGTGGTCATTCTTCCTCGCTGGTCGAGGTGCGTGCCTCAACTTTTAAAGCCCCATGTATGGCAATTTTCCTCTCTAAGATAAAATACTGAGGAACAAGCATTCTAAAGAGATGGAAGATCTCTACTGATAAGACTATAAGACACTGAAGAAAGACTTTGAAGAATTGGAGATAGAGAGACATCCCATGTTCATGGATCATCCACAAACAGAATTACTATTGTTAGAATGGTCATTACAAAAACCCAAAGATAATAAAATGCTCAGACAAAGCAGTTCTGAGAAAAAAAAATGTCATTCTGCTGGAAGCATTTCATACTCTGGACTTCAAATTATACTACAGAGTAGTAATAACAAAAATAGTGTGGTCCTGGCACAAAAATAGGCATTTAAAACAATGCAGTAGAATAAAAAAAAAAATAAACTCTACATTCACCAGTCTGTCTGGAGACAGAGGTGCCTGAAACACACTAGAGAAGAGATAGCGGTTCAAGAAATGATGGTGGGGAAACTGTATTACCTTCATAGAAGGTGGGAGCTAGATCCGTACTCTTGCCCGGCACAAAAATCAACCAAATGGGTCCAAGTTGTACATTTTCTTGGCCCGAACAAAAAATTAACCAAATGGGTCAAGGATCTCAATGTACAACTTGACATTTTGAAAAGCACTACAGGAAAATAATAAACACATCAAGATTTTGGCACAGGAAAAAAATTTTCCTAAATAGAACTCCAGCAACACAGGAAATAATATTAAGAACTGGCCACCAGGGTTACATAAGTCAAATAGTTTCTGAACAAAATAACAGAGTGAAAAGAGTGCTTACAAAGTGGAAGAAACATTTCCTAGCTATTTACTGACAGAGGCTTAAGATCCAAAATATATGCAGAGTTAAGGATATACAACACACACACACACACACACACACACACACACACACACACACACACAATTCAGTCAGTAATGCGTACATGTACTGAATAAAAGAGTTCTCAAAAGACACATTGACAATAATCTAATAATCTAAAGCAGTAGTTCTCAACCTTTCACAGGGATCACATATCAGATATCCTGCATATAAGGTGTTTACATTACATTCATAGCAGTAGCAAAATTATAGTTGTGAAGTAACAATGAAAATCATTTTATGGTTGGGGATCACCACAACATGAGGAATGTAAAGGGTCACACCATTAGAACCACTGATCTAAAGAAAAGTTCAAGTTCCTTAGCTGTCAGGAAAATGCAAATCAAAACTAGCCTGAGATTCCATCTCATTCACCATAATAGCCGCCATAAAGAAAAGAAATGGAGAGATGGCTCAGTATTTGAGAATGCCCACTGTTCTCCCAGGAGAGCCAAGTTTGTACACAGTACACACACATTGGGTGGCTCACAACCTCTGGTGACCCCAACTCCAAGAGATCCAACACCTTTTCCTGGCCTCTGAAGGTGCCTTCACTCACATGCACATATCCCCACACAGCCACACACACTCACATATACATAATTAAAAATAAATCTTTAAATACTTAGTCTTGAAGTATTAATAATTGCCCACATTCCAGAAATCATTTTAAAATATAGAAAACACATAGCAACAATTCCTGGGAAAATGTTGTTGGTTGGAATATAAAGTACATCAGCCACTATGTATCCAGAAGGGGAGGTTCCTCAAAAACTAGAAATATAACTACTGTTCTGTTCAGCTCTACTGCTTCTGTATTGCTGGTCAGCAATATAGCAGAGAGACTGACAGCACCCACACTTACTGTGACACAGTACACAGTATTGAAGTTAGGAAATCACAGATGAATGGGTAGACAGTGCAGCATTGTTGAGCAACAGAGAATAAAGTCACACCATTTTTAGGGAAATGGATCAGACTGGAAGACTTCATAAAAGCAAAGTAAGCCAGACACATAAATATCACAATGCTATTTCATATGTGGAATCTGGAGGAAAAATACATAAATGGAGATGACATGAGAGTGGGCAGAGTCCATTAAAGAAGAGGTAAGGGACTGTGAGGAGGGAGAAAGGACAGGGAAACAAAGTGGCAGAGAGCATGACAAAAGTGCATGTCTGAAACCAGATGCAAGCCATTATTTTATGCAATTGATGAGCACGTGATGCTGGCAGGCATTCTTTCTTGCTGCTATGACCAAATACCTCAAAGAACCAGTTTATGGGGCTGGACATATGGCTCAGTGATTGGGTGCTTGCTGTTCTTCCAGAGGACCTGAATCTGGTTTCCAGTACTCTGATCAGACAGCTGGAAACTGCCTATAACTCCAGCTGCAGGGGATCTGATGTCCTCTTCTTGCCTCTGTGAGCAGATGCAGATACACAGCAAGTACACACAGAGACAAACACACATGAACATACACAAATTTCTAAACTTCATTTTAAAGAGCAAACTTTTATAATAGAACGATTTGCTTATTTATGGTTTCAGAAGTTAAAGTTCCTAGTTCTTAGCCCCGTGCCTTTGACAGAGCATAATGAGCAGAGAGAGGATGGAATTGTAGACAACAATGTTCAAAGACTCCTTCCCCAGTGGCTACCTCCTCCAACCAGATCTTATTTTCTAAACTATCCATCACTGTGGTGATCTATTATTTTACAGTTTTTTAAAGCTTGCCTGCGGATTCAGAAAGCAAAACCAGCCTCAAGCTATAGAGATGAGGCAGTGGTGATACATACCTCTAATCCCAGGACTCAGGATTAAGAGGTAGACAAATCTCTGTTAGTTCAAGGCCACACTGACTCCGCAAAATTGATCCAGTCCTAAAAGAAACAGTTCACACACACCTTTAATCCTGGCACTAAGGATGTGGAGAGAGAAGTGATATGGCTGTGCCGAGAAAGAAAGGAGAAGGAGACAGGAATTCAAAGCCTTTTGCCTCTATGGATTTGTGGAGACACGATTGCTATTTCAGCTTGGTAGAGGTAAGATTTACTGACTTGGCTGCTTTGCTTCTCTGATCTTGTGCTTGAAGCTGCCTCTGGAACTTTTATTTATCTTGCTACACATCACATTTTATGGTGCCACCAGCTAGAGTCCAACAGTTCAGCACATGAGCCTACCAAGGTTATTTCATACTCAACCCGTAACACATGCTAATAATTTTTAATGTGGTTACAGGAATGCTACAAACTGGAGTTCCTATGTGACCTTTCTCAGAATTGACAAGACCTGGCTGGGCAAAGAATGAAAAGGTGGCCACAGTGTTAAATATTACATGGTGTTCATTAGCATAGTGAAAACAAACAACAAATCCAAAAGGCATCTTCGGGCCAGAGGCAGAAGAACCGTATCAGGTATGTTATGCCCCAACATTGTGCTAATGATTTTGCCAGCATCTCAAGATGCATTGTGGCTTACAAATGGCATCCAGTCTGCCTCCATCTTGATACTATGTCTGGAGGGTGGGGTGGGGATTCTTACCCCTTCTAAAACTGACTTAAAAGTTTTAGAGTCTCTGGCTCATCAAGCCCTTGTCACTGTGCAGTAGAAGAACCAGCTGTGGCCTTCACCCAAGTCCTCACTCTTACAGGGCTGCATCTCCTAGTTGACTCACAACTTCAGTGACCTTCATGAATGCTGTGAAAAGCAAAGCCTGAGCTAATTGCTGTGGAATAATCCTTTTGTACACTGTAAAGATTTGCCACTGGAATTGGTTTAATAAATTAAGAATGCTGGGATGAAGAAAAACAGAGATGCCAGCAGACACAGAGGAGATAGGACATGTAGAGAACGAGGGAACAAGCCATTAGCCACATGGCAGAGGGTAGATAAAAAACACAGGTTAATTTAAAGTGTGGAGTTAGGTAGGAACAAGCCTGAGCTACTGGCTGAGCATTTATAATTAATATTAAGACTCTGAGAGGTTATTAGCGAGTGTCTGCCAGGACAGGAAAACTCCACCTACTGCTGATGCCAGTGAGAAACTCTGGCCCTAAGGAGAGTAGCCCTGTCTGCATCCCCAGTGGGCCTACTCAGATCCCCCAAGGGGCAGAGTGGCTCACAGCTTTCTTTTGGATAAAGACATTAGCTAAATCGGCTTTACAGATATATCTTGACTCTAAACTAAACAGACACCCCCACAGCCTTCTCCTTTAAGAGTCGTGTACATAAAGGTCTTTTTCAAGGTATTGACCCCCAGCTTGTGGTTCTTCCACAGCTCCACGGCAGTCTGTCAAGGAAACTCTCCACTGGTTTGACAGTTGACTCCAGCATCTTTGGCAAGGAATCACAGTTTGAGACCATCAGAGAAGGCGTCTCCCTCCACCTGGTGAAATCCATCCGGCTCATTTTCACTTTTGGACATAAGGTCAATTTTTTCAGGGCTCCCATTTGGCTCAGAGCGAGTCATCTATCTCCTGATTTTATGGCTGCAGAAGTCACTCCATCAAACCATCATTGGCTTTTCCTGAGCAAGGCGATCCATCTGTGTAATTAATCTATACCCCTCTCCTGCCCGGACCGAACAAGCACAGCTCTGCCTGCTGCTAATCATTGTAGTTTGAAAGATGGTAACAAAGGCCTTCAATTCTGATTTTCAACCTCCAGGCATGTACCCATGGAGCTCCTGTTGTTCTTGGCCTTCCTGCAAGTGTGCTGTTAATTAAACTCTGCAAATTGTTATTTCCAGACAAAGGGTGCCAAGGGCAGGCCAAGCACCATTTGCCTATCATCCATCAGCTTTTGATATGCAAGCATACTTTCTGGGGCAGTGAGTCATGTGTTCCTGGCCCTGGCAGGGAGCTTGCTGAAGATCCCTCCACTGCAGCCCGGGAGAGGAGGTGGACCTGATGTTTGGGAAGATGAACTGCAAACCAGACTGCTGGGGTATGAATTCCATGTCTATCCAGACAGAGTTCCTGCAATGGTGGAAGAGACTCCTCACTGCTCACGACCTCACTCTCTCCATCTGGAGGATAGGAACAACAACTCTGAAATTAGATGTTCAGATTAACTCAAAATCTAGCTTTGCCAAAGGTCCGGCTCTTAGGAACTCCCCTCAGCCTGTCTCATCCATGTTATGAAAATCCCTGTATTGACTTGTGCTTCTGGTTTCTGTGTAGCCACCCGGAATACATTGCCCTCTCTCCTTCACTCCAGCAGTGTGTTGTTTATTGATTTGTTCATCTCTATTATCAGAGAGTGCTCAGCATCCCTTCTCGGGGTGTTCACAGATCTCCTGAGAAGGAGACACAATGTGAGAACAATGGAGATCTTTCTTACCATATCACCTTACACCTTCCAATCCTGGGGGGTAATAAGGCATATTATTTTGCCTTAAAGCTGTACCTGGTGCTGGCTCTACATGACCACAGCTGGGAGGTGGTGGTGATGGGAAGCAGCAGGTGTTTCCTTCAACGCATCAATCTGTTGATATGAAAATCTCCCTTCTGTCGATGCCACCACCTCAACATCGTGTGTGTCAGTTTTTCAAAGGCTTCTGTTGATGGTTTCTAGACTCTACCAGGCCAATAAGGATTCAAAGGTGCTCCAAAATAACGTGAGCAAATTTTGCAAAATGTTCTGCATTTATGGAGATCGAGTAAACAGTAAATATCATTAAAATTAACTGCGCCAAACAAACAGACTCTCGATATTTAAATAGAGTTGTCAGCTTTGCATAATAGAAGGTTAAAATTAAGTGTTGCACCAGGAATAAACTCACCCTGATTATTTGGGTTCAAAAGTTAAAGACTGGAGGCCCCCCACCACCACTTTATTATGTGCTTTCTGCTATTACATCTAAGCCACATTTTAAAATTATTTTTAAACCCAGAGCCTCAGTCACTCAACCATCCTTATGTAGGCCCACATTTCTTTAAAGGAAGAAGTAGAATTTGTCATCTCATGCAATATGTTTGCCATAGCTAGGTTTCCTGGTGGCAATAGCTGATCTATTTTAGGATTTTCAAAGTTTCTCTCTCTCTCTCTAGGATTCATGTGTACTGCTTTATGTTCATATTTTCCTTCTCTTCACTTTGGATGGGGATGGTTCTACTAGACAGAACAGCAAATGTTACCCTGCCCACCCACCCCCCCAATAGACCTCTGGGGAATGGTCACTGGGAAAAGCAAAGGAGGACAGGCTGTGTACAACTCGTCTTGGTTGGGTGTACCCAGACTGTGCCCAGCTTGTCAGACCTCCTGCCTCACCAGGTCTCGCTTCTTTCTTTCCCTTCCCCCCATCTTCCACTTGCTCCAGCCTTTCCAAGTCCATGGGTGCTTGTGTTCCCAACATTCCAGAGGCTGAGGCAGGAAAACCCTGAGTTCTAGGCTACAGTAGACTGTATAGCAAATTGGAAAGTCAGGAGAAAGAGGCACAGGGGGTCCGGGAGAACTAGGTTGAACTATGTTAAGGAACACTAAGTTACTGTGTGTTTATCTAGGCGTGGCAGCACTTCCAAGTCATCCCGGTTTATGGAAGCTCAAGGCAGAAGGTTTATGAATTCTACATGGTGAGACTCTCAACACAATAGCACCAGAGATCTGCGGCCCATCTAGAGAGGTTACAGGTTCTGTTTCCTCATTACTGCAGTTCTGATCTGTGAAATGAGTTGGACCCAATACAGTCCAAGCAAAAAAGCAATTATTATTTTTTTTCTGTGCTAAGTCCAATGCTGCCTCTTGGCTCCTGGATGAATTCCCAGGCAGGCCCTACAAAATTAACAAATAGCCTCATTTATCACATAATAAAAATGTCCAGTTTGCTCCCAAACTCAGATTCATCATACAATTTAAACCCCTTCTGTCCTAAAGCATTGGGCCCAAACCAAGCCATGACGGGGCGGCAGTCATAGTTGTCTTCATCCCTACCTCACTGCATCCCTACTCCATTCCGGAACTGGAAAAGGGTGAGAGGAAGAAAGGGAATGGAAAAGAATGTAATGCTGGTCTGTCACTGTGTCAGTTGGCTAGGGTCTGATTCTTTGTTGGGCACAATACTTCTATGGACTCCAGGGGTACCCGATGCTAGGTGCCTTCATCTTTGCTCTGACCCTGCCAATCATACTCTTTCCTAGGGCTTTGCAAATGGAAGGCAGGTGCCAGTGCACCACACACACACACACGCACACTCACACGCACATGCACACGCACATGTAAAGCTCTCTGAGCGGTCTCTGAAGCCTTCCTCCCCTTGTTTGAAGTGAACAGAAATCAAACTTTCCCTCCACTTCCCTCACTGCAGAGTTGAGAGAGCAAGCAGTGGCAACACCCTGCTTCTGTTGACCTCTTTAGTTAACCCTTGCCAAGCTGCTTCCCCTGGTAATAAATTTGCTTGCTTCTTGGTTCAGCTCTTGAGGTAGGTGGCAGAAAAGGACAAGGGTGCTCAGTCACTTCCTTTCAAAGTGGTTCCTGGCTTTTCATTGAAACCCTCATGTAAACTTTGCAGGGAGAATGGTGATCATACTATACCTTCACCTTTATTACTCAGCGAGCCGCCAGGGAAGTCAGGCAATGCTGGAGCTTCCATTTTAGTTGGAGAGCATCCAGGACTCTAAATATGTTATGATTTCTACTCACAAGAGTGTTCCTTGGGAGAGAGATGGTGGTGGAGTGAGGGAGCTCTGGACTTACGTGAGAACTCAGAGGGGAACCTCGGGGCATGTTCAGATGTGATCTCTGGGCTTTAGGAAAGACGGTTTCTTAATGGTCTAAACAAGTTCTCTCTTCTCTTAACTTTCAGAGACCAGCTCTGCAGTCCCTTAAAATGCCCCGGATACACGTGTTCTCACCCCCTTGGTGTTAGTGACTTGAACATCCTTTTCATTCATTCATTTCTGGCTTCTGCATCAGGAGCAGTCAGGCATTGATCTGAGGTAATGAGTATCTTGGAGTGAGTATCCTAAAATCAGCTCATGACCAAGGGTGTGCCCAACTGCTCCCAGCAGCCTCCATCACTGCTTCTTTCTCTACCGGCAGTATGGCTGGACCTGCAGTTGAAGTCTCAGCTACAGTGAAGCATGATGGGGAATGTCATTCTATAAATATATTTCTCTTATTGGTTAATAGGAAAGCAAGATAGGTGGGACTAGGAGACAAGGAGGATTCTGGGAGATGTAGTGGACAGCCAAGATGTAGGAACCTGAGAGGAAGAGATCCAGGCCCGACCACATGGAAATACTTAGATTGATAGAAATAGGTTAATATTTAAGACAGAGCTAGCCAATAAGAAATGCTAGTAACGGGCCAACAGCTTTATATCTAATACAGCGTCTTTCTGTGTTATTTGGGGCTGACACAGCTCTGGAACCAGGCTGGCAGGAAAACTGCACATAACAGAACCAGGTAAAGTAAATGGCTCTTCTGTGTTCTGGGGTTTACAGAGCTCTAGTTTATGGTGCGGGGGTGGGACCAAGAGCCTCCTGAGCATGTTAGCTGTACTTTGAAGATGATGACAAAGAAGGTTGGTGGAACCATCAACTGCCTCAAATAAAGTCCCCACTTCTGTTGCTTTGTGGTATTGCCGCCTATAGCCTATAGTCATTATGTAGCTGAGGATGGACTTGAACTTCTGAACTTCCCGTCTTTACCCCCAGAGTACTAGAATTACAGGCTTGAGCCTGGATTATGCTATGCTGGGGATCAAGCCCAGGACTTCCTTCATGCTAGGCAAGTACTCTACCAATGGAACTACATTCTCGCCCCAAATCCTGCTTTTATATTGACTTTGACTCCTGGAGGTGATCTGTGTACTCAGCATTGTATAAATGAAAGGGTATAATTAATACCTAGCATTCGATGATTTTAAAATCTCTTAGAAAACTGTGTTCCTTTTCTGAAAAGTTTTGTTTGCAAGCGACAAAGGGAAGAAAGCAACATACTTACCTTGTGTGTGTGTAGGATGAGCGCTGAGCCAGATAGCTAAGGCCAAATAGTAAAAGAGGATTTGTGTAACTCCAAAAGATTTTGTCTGTTTTGTTTAGCCATACTTTTTGAAAAACTAGTTCTTCAGGACTATCTTAAAAATGTGTTTTGTTCATCCTCACCCTCGCCAACCTCCCCATCAATTCCCACTCCTCTACCCTTATTTTTTTTTAAAACCCATCAAGTCCAATTTGTGCTGCTCAAATATTCTTGGATGTGTGGTCTTCCACTGAAGTGTGGTTGATTTACCAGGGGCAGCATTCTTAAAGAGAGCTGGCTCTCCCTCTCCCTGCAGCTATCAACAGCCCATAGCTCCTTAGCTGGCGGCAAAGAGGTTTCTTAAATCTGTAATTTTTAGAGTCGTTTAGATTCTTAACAAAATTGAGCAGAAGGCATTGAGGTTTCCTTTACACATCTCTGTCTCTCCAACCCTCCAACTTATCAATTCATCAGCATCCCCACCCTCAGCATTCTCACCCAAGTGGTTCACTGACATATCCTATCATCTAAGGTCCATAGTTTACAAGAGTATTCATGCTTAGTGTTCCTCACCACCACAGTGACGTGTATCATATAAGAATTCTCTAAAGGACAAGATGGATGGACCCATGAAATAGGGTTTATTAGAAGAATGGGTCATAGGATATGGATCTGGGTAGTTCAACAATGGCTGCCTTGTGATAGAAGGGTTGAAAAATAAGGTTGTGACTCAATCATTGAGGCTACATGCCTGAGCAATCTTAACCTGGTGCTGTAGTCCTGGAGGATTCCTGGAAGGCTGGTAATGGTCTTCTATGTATCCTGGAATCCTGAAAAGACTGGATTTTACAGGGCAACACTGGCAGGAGAGACAAGCTTGCCAGTGAGAGTGATGACAAGCAAAACACAAAGTTCCTTTCTTCTGTGTCCTTTGATGTGAGCTGCTACCACAGGTGTGGCCTGGATTTAGGGTAGATCTTTCTGCTTCCAAGAATCCAATCTAGACAACTCCTCCACAGGAGTGCATAGCAGTGTGGGTTTCAGTTGGTTCCAGATATAGTCAAGTTGATGGCCGAGGTTAACTATTACATATGTCTTCACCATAATGATAGGGATTTTTTTGTAAAAACTGCTCAGATTTCTAGACTTATCTACCACAGGAGGAACTCCTGGACCCCAGGACAATAACCCCAGGCTAAGATTTCTGTCCAGCTAGAGTCTATCTTCCAAGTCCTTGTCCTGAGTCCTGGGAAGTCCACAATAAGGTTGGCTTTGACTCTGGCAGGCTGCCTGTTGTCCATGGGGACTTTAAGGTCACTGCAGGTTTTAGGCAGGAGTCTAGCTCTTGCATCTTTGTTTGGAAAAGATAAACCAACAAGGGAAAAATGAACGCCAGATCATCTAAGTCCAGTGTCATTCTGCCCTTTCCATGCCTCAGTTCTCTTGCCTGTCAAACAGCCCTCAGAATTAAGGACATCAATTGTGTCTTTCCCAATGTGACACAACTCATATTTCCTCTCAGCATGTGTTTGAGTAGCTGTTAAGGCTCCTGACAGTTTGGAAATGGGCTGTCCGTGACATTTGGCATGGTTGATTGTCCCCCTCTTTCTCAGCCACTTCTTTGCTTGATATGCTCCTCAATCTCGGCTGCAGTTATTGAATAGCACAATTCAGTAGTCTGGAAGTTTCTAAAGAACACACATTTATTTAGATTGTGGTTCTGAGGGCTGAAAGGGATAGGAGCTTGGCATCAGAGCCTACCTAACACATGGGGAGAAACTTAACATTTTAACATGCTGGAGGACACTATATGCTGAGACAGAGAGCCACTCTTTAGGGTCCCACTTCTAATAATAGACCCAGCAATGTCACTGTGAGACCTCCGTCTCATGACTTCATTAAATATTGATCACCTCCCAAGAGCCTCACCTTCAAATACCATTAATGCATATGGATTTGGGCTTAAGTTTTCAACATAGGGACATCTGGAAAGCACAGTGAGACCCCAGCACTGAGCTTGCAGAACAAGTTTATAGTGGCTTACTTCCATCTTTAGTCCCATTATTGATGTCCCTTGTTTTATAAACATAATAGCTCAGAGTTCAGCACTGGCATGTCTTCAACCACACTCCAAACTATTGGTCCTGAGATATTAGCTTTTATATCCACCTCTGTATAGCCCAGACTCTCCCATGAACTGCACACCGGCCTACGTCTACCTCATGTTCTTTATGCAGACGGGTCATAAGTAACTGTCTTAACATACTAGACAAACTCTCATTTCACCTCTTCCTAAACAGCTCCTTGAGCAGCTTTCTCATCTCAGTAAATATCAACTCTATTTTTCTAGTTGTTCAGCAATATCCTTGTGGCCATCTTTGACTTCCATTTGCCCCTCATGTACCTTATCCAGCCTATCAACAAGTTTGAATCTTCAGAGTGTGCCCAAATACTGACCACCTCTCCCTCCTCTGATGTGATTAAAGGCAAGAGTCTCACCATCACCTCTTCTTGCCTATAATACTGCTATGGCTATTTAACTGGTCCCTTGGTGTTCACCTGCTGTTCTATAGTCTATTTGCGACACACCAAAAAGAGAATAGCTAAATTTTTTTATTGACAAACAGCAATTGCATTTATTTATGGGGTTGATACAATCTCATGATAGATGCATATTCATATATGTGCATATATAGATTGGAATGTTGTAAAATTATTGAATCAAGGTAATTAACATATCCATCAGTAGAGGATGCTTTTAAAATGTTTAATTCCTATGGTTACAATTCTCTAGTGTGTCTTCCTCATCTAGCTCAGAATAAAAGCTTGTGTCCTTCTAGAGTCTTCCATTCCCTACCACCATCTCTCTCCTTACTGTACCTGTTCTCATGCTTCACTTGGACTCTTGGTCACATGGCCTCCTTCTTCAATTGCTCTTTCTCAGGTACACCCAGTGTGCCCATACTTCAACATGTTTGTGCAAACTGTTTCTTGAACCCAATTTTGCCCTGGCTTGCTGGTTGATTTCCTTCCAGTCTCTACTTAAATGTCACTTCATTGATGATGCCTAAACACAGCAGTGTTAGCCAGGCAAGGAGGATGTGACCATGATCCCTGCTCTTGAGAGCCTGTGTCAGGAAGACTGTGAGCTTGAGACCAGCCAGTGGTACTTAGTGAGTTCCAGGCCAGTCTGAGCTATTCAGCAAGGTAATTAACATATCCATCAGTAGAGGATGATTTTAAAATGTTTAATTCCTATGGTTACAATTCTCTAGTGTGTCTTCCTCATCTAGCTCAGAAAAAAAGCTTGTCTCAACAAACAAATAAAACTACCGTCTGTACCACCTGACATTTGTTCCCTTCACCTTCTTTCTTTTTCTCCATACAACTTAATAACATTTGATATACTATAGGCTACTTTTTTTTTAAATTTATGTATTTATTGCATGGCAACCTCCAATGGAGAGCCATTTTCATAAAGAAAGAGTCCCTGATAAGTTCACATTGTATTTCCAGATCCTAAATCTGTGTATGACACATAGGAAACTCTCAGTAAATGCCAGTTGAAAGACAAATAGATCAACAATGGCACAAATAGCATCTAACACATAGGAAGCACTTAGTAAGTGCTTTCTGAATGAAGGATTGAAAAACAGTTAAAACAATACTCAATACACAAGAGAGCAGGTATGGGATAAATAAATAAATAGCATTCAGAAATGATGGTCACATAGGATTCCCTCAATAGATATGTAAATGAAATGCTCAGAACAGTAACAATACTTAGGGAGACATCAGCACACTCTCACATCTATTGTTCATATGTCAGAAATACCCTAAAGGAGTTTCCCTTCAACTCACAGAGAACTGGCAATAGGAGGCAGAGAAAAATGGGAAGGTAGACAAGCTGGAGTAGGGAGTGTTCCTGAAAATCCCTGAGGCCCAGGAAGACCCAATTCAGGCAGTAGGAAGGGGCAGACCATGAATATGTAACATTAATGGTATGTTTCTTGTATGTCCATCCTGAAGTTCCCTTGGTAACTCTGAATGTGAACATTTGGTAACGTTTTTCTCATTAAAATTGCCCTAATGAGCATCAAAATTCTGCGGCAGATTTTTTGGTAAAGTTTTCATTAAAAAAGTGTTGATTTAATAACTTTAAAACACACACACACACACACACACACACAGAGAGAGAGAGAGAGAGAGAGAGAGAGAGAGAGAGAGAGAGAGAGAGAGAGAGAGTCCACAAAGTATCCTCCATCCCTTCTGGAGGTTTTATAATGCATTGCTACCAGGAGCCAGTCTGTTTGACTGATGGTTCAGGATCATTCTTCCTCTACTAGTCAGACTAGGATGGCAGGTCTTGGGGCTAAGATTCATTTACACTCTGGATTTTGGGAGCAGAAATATGACTTTGCTGGCTATAATAGATTTCTTGTCCACAACTTTTATAGCACCTGTGGCAACTGTGTGTCTGATTTCATAAAGAGCAGAACAACCTAGGATAGCCAGAGAAGCTCATGATGTATTTGGCTAGGCTGGAACCATATTAATGATGGTAAAATCATCAGATTTCCAAACTTAGGGCCAGCTTCCAGCTTCTTACCAGAACGGCAATGCATCTCCTTCTTCAGCTTGGCAGACTTGTGGGCTATGTGAGCTGTGTATGTGACAATCCAATGTAGGGTCACAGCAACACTGATTTGGCCTGGATTGTTTCAAATAGTCACTTGAGCAGTGTAGCCAGATGCTTCCATTGGAAGATCATTTCTACTGTCAACAGCAATGTTGCCACAAAAATATCATTGGCAGAAACATTCTTGTGTTTTATTAATAAATGTTGTTCTTTGGCAATTATCTGTACTCATTACTCCATCCCCCAACACACACATGCAGTCCCTCTAATATTCCCACCATCCCCTTCCAGCCTCTCTTCTTCTTCCTTAATCTCTTTCCCACATTCATGACATTTTGTTTTGTTTTATGTTCTACATAGTATAGATGGGGCCATCAGTGTGACAATGGATTTGGAAAACTCCATTAGAGGCAAGTGGGCTTACCAATAGGTGCATGACTGGAAACTATGCCTCCCTCTCTCCCCAATTCTGTTAGCAGTCAACAACTCAGAAGTGAGTAGTAGGGCTCTGTGGTGGCTGGTTTTAGGCACCAGCTTGCTAGAGTTTAGAATCATATGAGTAGGAACCCTCAAGTTGGAAATTGTCTTAATTGATTATCTTAATTGATGTGGCAAAACCTACCTCCCCCTAATGTGAGCAGCATATCAGGCCCAGATTAGCACTAGGAAGAAGGAAGAGTATTTGCCTTTTGCTTATCTGGCCTTCCCTCTTGCCACCAAGCACATTTACTCTGTTGCTGCTGATTCCTTTTGCCAATACTAGAACCAGTATTTCCAATCTTCCATTGTTGACCAAGAGTATTAGTGGCTGTCTAGAAAACTTCCAGCTCTCCATTGCCATATGGGGATTGCAGCATCAAGGACTGTTGGGGAATATGTGTCTGTGCCAAGGTGCTTTCCAATTGGTTTAATAAAGAGCTGAATGGTCAATAGCTAGGCAGGAAGAAGTTAGGGAGGACTTACAGAGACAGATAAGGCCTAGGAAAAAGAAAGGTGGAGCCATCAGCCAGACACAGAGAGGAGACAGGAAGTACAAGATGGAAGAGACCATGTAGCAGAACATAGATTTAAAAATATGGGTTAATTTAAGTTGTAAGAGCTAGTTGAGACAAGCCTAAGCTAAAGGTCAGGCTTTCATAATTAATAATAAGTCTCTGGGTCAGTATTCAGGGACTAATGGTACAAAGATAGTTCAACAAGAAAGTTTGCTACAAAGGACTGAGCAACTATTATTGGTTTCTCAGCCTCTTGGGTATGAGACATCTGTTGTTACTATTTTGACTATATTGAATAAGCTGGGTTAATAAATTAATATGCACAAACACACACACACACACACATACACACACACACACACACACACACGTTCATTTGATCAGTTCTGTCTCTCTAGAGAACCTTGACTAATATAGACCCTGTGAGCCCCTTTGCCATCCGTAGATGACTGTTGGTCAGACCCAACTTATGTGGGGCCAATGATAGTAGACACAGCCACTGTTCATGATGGCCATAGCTAGACAGGACAGACATGTTGTTTACACTGAAGCCTATGTTGTCCTCCAAGAAAGTCTTAACTCAAATCTGAAGGACACATATCAACATTCTTTATTTCAGCTGTGACACTGACTGGATCAGAGGTAACCCTGTGCCAGGCTTGAAAATAGTAATCTGCCTCAGCCCACAGGGAAAGTACCAATGCCACCACTTTTATAGACTTTCTGGAGGGGCCATTTGGAGATTAATAATGCCACTTGTTGTTTGTAAACCACAGGCAGTTATTCCTACCACCAAGGAGTTACTTTCCAGATACAGTGTAAGGAATAAAGGCTAGGAAGTCTCTTATAAGCTACACCCTTCTTGCATGCCTTCAGTAATAGTGAAACAATTCAAACAATTAGCCAGCTAACCAGAGAGAGAGAAAGAGAGAGGGAGAAAGGGGAGAGGGAGGGGGAGAGAGGGGGAGGGAGAAAGAGAAGCCAGATATCCAGGCATATTTCCGTGCCCAGGAAGCAGAAACAGGTGGTTCTCTATGTGTTCGAGGCCAGCCTGATCTATATCGTAAATTCCAGGACAGTAGGGTCTATGTAGAGAGACCTTGTCTCAAAACAAAACAAAAGATTGTTGTTAAATTTTATTTAGTGTGTGTGTGTGTGTGTGTGTGTGTGTGTGTGTGTGTGTGTGTGTGTGTGTGTGTAAGACACACACCTCCCACCATGTGGATCTTGGAGATCTAACACAGGTCATCAAGCTTGGCTGAAGGCATCTTTACCTGTAAAGTTATCTTACTGTCCTCATTTAACATTCATAGCCTCAAAATGCCTATGATGCTATGATGATTGATTTTGTAGTAAAACAACGAAAAAAATATAAATAAAAAAACTAGAGTCCCACCATCTACCTATCAGTTGTTTACTCTTGAGTATGAATTTTCACTACTCAGCCTTTTCTTCCAAACATGTTATGGATACAAGTTTGAACTCAAAAATTGAGGTTTGCATGGGAGGGAAGAAATGTTGAGGGAGGAAATTTTTATGGCCAAGTCATCAGGGGAAAGAACAGTGGAGGCATTTGTACAAATATGTGGGCCTCACTGATCCAGTCAAGCAGAGGAATGGGATCAAATGCAAATTTCTTCCAGATGAAAACCAAGCCCCATCTATATTGACTGCGGTCATTGTGTGGGACCAAGAAAAAAACAACCCTCACAGCCTTATTCCAGGGCAAGGGTTTGATGCTAATTCAGTTGGGCAGCTGGGACCCAAGGGAAAGCTTCATGTAAATGTTCTTCTAAACTCTCTTATTCTTTTCAGTCTTTGAAGAGGTTCTCTTTCCACGGTTCCAAGGCCATGTCAATATTAGAGCAATCCGAATGAAGCATCTAAGAGTACCGTCCTCTGAGACCTGGAATTGGCATCAATTCACTAAGTGCACAGGCCTAACAGTCATTCGCCTCCTTCCTCTGTGGATAGGCAGTTATTCACTCATAGGATGGACATGGTAGCTCTGAAAATGTACCCATACCTACAAAGTACCACTTCCCCCTCACCTTGACTTTGCACCCATCAGGATGAATTTAGAAGCATCTGCAATCTTCTTCTAAAAAAATTGGGGATAGGTATTTCTCAAGGAGTAGTTGGAATACAAATGCACACAGGATCTGAGTATCAAGACAATGCACCCAAAGAAACCTGGTGTGTGATTTCTGAGACCAAAAAAACTCAAGCAAAAGTCAAGAACTGTTAGGGGCACTGGTGACCTGGAAAGTGCATTCAGAATCTCAGGGTCTGTGCTTATTCAGAATCCCAGTTTACTGGGATTACTCATCATGGCAACCCATTTCCCAGGCCTCCAGTCACCTCTGCAATGTTCCAGCCAAGCACTTCTCTCCTGGTCCCTATGGCATCACTGCATGAACCTTCATCACCATGGAAATGCACTGCCTATCCTTGTTACCATGGAAGTATCCTGCCCATCCTTGGTTAATTTTATATTGGAAAGTTCTTGATGCTTGTTGGTTTGGTATCATAGACATGTGAGCCCCCAATATCAGTGCCTGAAAGGACTTCTGGGAGAAGGCAAATATCTAGTGACTTTTATGGATTCCGTGAAGGCCAACAGTGATCTTATAGCCCAGATTAACTTGAAATTCACTATGAAGCACAGATTGACCTGAAACTTACAATGACACTTATTATGTAACCCATGATCTCACAGCTTCCATCTTCTAAATGCTGGTACTATAGTCATGCAGCATCATGTAATTCCAAATATTTTTTTATGGTTGCAATAATCAGTTAATCAAATAGATGGTAAATTCCATTTATGAAGTTAAGTATAATTTCTATACATCAGTAGGTACAGCCTGAACTACTCTCATTTTGTTTCCTGTAAATCAGTGCTAGTCACTGATGAAAATTAGGTCTCAAGTCCATGAGCGTGTCCTCCATGTATTTATTATACATCATGAGCCTTTATTATAGGCAGGGTAATTTGACTTTGTTAGCAATGGCTAACAGCAGCTACCAACAGCCCAGTGCTTACTGTGAAGTGGGTGTCATACATGTGTTGTCACATAAGTGAAGAATTTCACTCCTACAACAACCCTATGGAGAGGACAGCATGCTCCTGTTTTACACACAAGAAAACTGGGAGCTCAAGGTGACACTTCAAGGCAGTAGCAGGACAGAGAGTTAATCCTGGTAGAACTCACTTGTAAGCTTGTATTTTACTCATGACATCTTCTGTAAGGATGGCCATATCTCTTCCTGTTCTTCATGGATCTTGAAGGCTTGAACCAAAAATCACGCTCAATGAACCATGGTGAAGCCTAAGAGAGACCAGTTCAAAGCCACCCCCCCCCATTTCTCCTCAGTTACATAGACATGTGACCCCCAGTATCAATGCCCAAAAGGAATTTGGAGAGGACTAATCCAGTGACATTTCCAGATTTCCCTGCAGTGTCTCCCTTTATCTTTTCTTTGTTACGAGTTTTCTAACATCGGTAACAATAAAGGGCTGTTTGGGACTTCCCAATTTCTCGGTTTACACATTTGTTGGATTCATAGAATGGTCTTACAAGAAGAAACTGAAGGTTTGTAGAATAATAAAACTATAATAACAATAATAATAATTTTAACAAGTCCTTGTTTCTGAATAGTTTCAGAGGCAGGGAAGTGGGTACAGACAAACCAGATAACTTTGCCAAGCTCCAATACTCTGGTTCAAAGTTCCCGTGGATCTACTAAGGCCTTAAAAGTTGAAGCAAGAGTAAAAGAAATGTCCTGGACTTATAAAATAATCCCTGTAAGTGACACTGAGCTAGAAAGAGAACTAGCCATTCCCCCAACTTTTTCTAGAAGCCATGAAAAAAAAACCGAGGGTTGAGCCAACCAAGTCCCCACTACCCATCACATCATTTTTTTCTTACATCTTCTCTTTTCTTCTCTAATAACTTTTACTTTCCTTTTATTTCATACTTCATATGATATTGCTTCACCTTAATTAATTATATGTACAAGGGAATGTTTATGCCCAGGGTGGGCTTTGCTGGAATACAAACAAAAACACCCAAGTGATCTAAGGGAGTGAGTCTACCGGTGAAAGATCACTCCCGGAGAACAGAACATTGTGCCCAGCTATTTTCTCCTGGGCTGGCTGTATTCCATGAGCTATCTCAAAATCTCATGCTCTAACTTTGGCTGCTAGGAATCTGGTAGCCTCTGAGGATTTGGAAAGAAATCATTATTATTAACTATGTGAATATCCTGTTGACCCCCTTGTTTTATGAGGGTGTCCTTGGGACCCTCATTGGAGAGTCTTACTTCAGAGACCTCTCTTTTGTCTCCCTAGAGACCTTCTCCATGGTGGACAAGAATCCAAGTCTGAGCTAGCAGGGTAGTTTAGGGGGAAGGCCTGGAAACCCCAAAGAACCTAAGCAGGATCCCAGCTGACTGAGGCCCAATCCTGGAACCATCAGCAGTGTACTCCACTGCCTTAAGACTCCCTTAGTCATGTACAGCCAATTCTCTTATCCATCTGCCTCCAACTTCCGAAAGTTCCTCATTCTTTGTGTGAGTTCTGTTACTCTTGAATCCCTACCCTACTTACTCCCCTGTCATTTCAGTTGGATTTCAAGAGGAAAAATAGTTGAATGAAAATGTTCGTATCTTTACCCCAAAGTCTGTACCAGAACTATAAAAAGATTTGGTTTAGTATTAATTGCAGATAATTCTGAGCCGCCTGAATTTGTAAAGACAGATGTGGCCTCATTGTGACAATTCCACATTTATGGGCCATTTCTCCCAGATTCTAAAGAAAGCCTCCTATTTCAAAATAATGTTGCATTTTTATAAAACATCTCCAATAATGACCCCCAGAATAAAATATGGAGACTCTCACTTTCCTGGCATCCCCTATGTCTGTTAATTAGAAATTGCCCTAAAGATGTAAGAAGGCAGTAAATCGGAACCATTTCCATATTCAACATAACATATTCAAGTTGTCAGAATTTTTACAATGCTTCTAATGAAGTGTTCAGCATAATGAATCGTACAATTATAACAAAATAGAGTTCTAATGAGCTATTATCATTCTGAGGAAGAACATTCCAGGGTTTTTTATTCTCCTTCTCTCAAACTGGAGCTTAACACGAAGCTATGAAAGAAAAATTAATGCGGGGTGTTTGTAAGCAGCATAACACTCAATTAAAATGCCTCCTGTAAACCTAGTCCCCTGAATTTGCTGATCACAAAATAATCTGAGAAAATGGATCAGCATGTTTGGGCTCAAGAACCATCCTGACCCATGTGAACTTTCGAATGTATGAAATTTGTGTGTTGATCACGTCCTTGTAATGGATCTGAATGTGTTGTATCAAGTAGCAAGAGCAGGCTAACTGGGCCAGAGGCTCTGTGCCACAACCAAGAATCCAAAAGAAGAGTAGTCTGTGGATCGCTGCTTAACTTAAAGTCAAGGCGGAGGTCCATCTCACACGGGCCGATGAGCACCGTGCTGGATAATTCAGCGCACATTAGTCCGAGTTCTCATAATGACCTGCAGCATACGTATGTTCTGAATGAGGACGGTTGAAACTGAGAGGAGCTGCGTGAGGTGCCCACAGCTGCTCATGCTGGCTGCAGACACCAGCTTATCTTACAGGAGGCTGAGCTCTGAGGCACCCCTTCCTGACATTCTCCTTTGTGTGCGCAAACCGGTGCTCACCGCCTGTTTTCTGGAACCAGCTTTGCACAACTCCAGGAACGCTGAGATGCCCCATGTTAGAGTCAGGAGCTGTGTGTGTAAGGATTCAGGCGTTATGCTGGCCTGCCCGTGTCAGCCCAGGTGCAAAGGACCACTTTAAAAGAAAGACCACTGCCACTTAGGCTCTCTTTCCCTCTCTCTTTCCTGCTGTCCCCCTGGGGCAGACAGGACTTTTCCTGTCTCCCTCTTCTGTCCTCTGTCTCTGTGTGTCTTTACCTCTTTCCTCCCTCCACCCCTTCCCTTTCTAATTAAACTTCTCACTTAAGCGCAGTCTGCCTGGCGTGTTTGTCCCTCTGCCTCGGTCACCCTCACCTGGCATAGAATCTGCCAAGGTCCCCCCTCAAGGTTTATGATAGCAGTATAAAGTGAAGGTTCTACCTTGCCCATTGGCTGACCTCACCCGGTGGATGAGGAATGACTGTTGTCTTGGTTGTAGTGTTTCTGATGCAAGTAACAAACTCCAAGTTGGCCAGCTCGAGGGGGAAATGTGACTTTAAAGAAAAAGAAAAAAAAAAAAAGCATCAGCACACAGAGGATATTCTAATGTAGAAAGGCTTGAGGCTGGGTAATTTGGTGACTCTGTAATGTTATCAAAACTATCATTCCTCTTATCTTCTGGCCCTGACATCTTCAGAGCCCTGGCAAGAAGAATCCCAGGTTGTGTCATTTGTCAGCCTTACAGAGAACTCTGTAACTCCCAGTGTTACAGGGGGACCAAGGCAATTTATAGAAAAAAGCATTTCATTGGGGGCTTGCTTATAGTTTCTTTCAGAGGGTTAGTGCGCGGCCATCATGGCAGCATGAATGGCTGCATGTAGGCTCGATGCTGGAGAAGTAGCTGAGAGCTCATGTCTGATCAGTAGGTTGCAGGCAGAGAAAGACCAAGACTGGGCCCAGCTTGGGCTTTTGAAACCTCAGTCCCTTCCCAGTGACACACCTCCTCCAACAAGGACACATCTCCTAATCCTTCTGTAGTAACTGAACTGGCTGGGGACCGAGCATTCAAACATGAGCCTGTGGGAGCTGTTCTCATTCAAACCATCCTAGCTCTTCAGCCAATTTAGGATTGCGAATGTGAACTGAGAACTACATTGTGAGACCCCATTTCAAATAAATGAATGGCAGAAAGGGAGAACAAAGAGGAATAGGGGTTTGGGTGGGTGGGGCTGGGGGTTAGAGGTTAGGGTTTAAATATCAGCAGCACAGAGCAGTGACAGGATTCATAATCCCTGGGGAACCGGATATGTATCTGTTAATACTTTCGACCTGGGCACTAGCCGGTCAGAAGCAGCTGACTGCTGGGCTGCACAGGCACTGGTGACAATGCTCACAAGTGGCTGCTGTGGCCCTGCAGGCTAACTTCAGCACACTGAATGACACCATGGGGTGGGATGCTTGAGTTCTCCCTGTAGCATCGGGACAGCGTTCTCTGTGTGGTTGACAAGTGATGCAACCTGGGATTCCTGTTGCATGTCTCTTATGTTGCCAGCATGCCATCCTTGAGTCTGTACTGTGGGTCATACAGATGCATTTGGTTCATCCCAGCTGTTTCCATGGAAACTGAGGATCAATGGGCTTCTCCGGTGAATGCAAAGTGCTCTGAATTCCTGCAAAGAAAGAGGTGCCTCTTACAAAACTTGCTAATTATGAGCCATTAAGCTTCCATCAACTTCAGCCAACAGAGACACAGAAAAGAAAAAAAAAATGGTTCTTTTTAAAACCCCCAATCTAGGACCTGGAGAGATGGCTCAACAGTTAAAAGCATTTGCTGCTCTTACAGGGACTAAGTTTGGTTCATAACCTCACGACTGTCTATAATCCCAGTCGCAGAGGATCCAACAGTCCTTCAGACCTCTGAGGGTGCTGCACACACGGTTCACTTTCATTCATGGGAGCAAACACTCATATACACAACTCATATACACACAGGTGATAAATAAAAACATTACCCCCCCATCTGATGATGTTACTTCCCATTCAAAAAGCTTGCACAGTATCCCATTGCTTACAAAATGAAATCCAAGCTGTACAATTGTCACTTTACAGACCCAGCAGCTGCCTTTTTCTCCCCTCAAAACCAGGCTGTACCACCTGAATCAAATCGCCTCCCCACTCTGGCAGGGAATTTAGAAGCTTTGTTGTGCTGTAGGCCTGCAGCCCAACCCCTTAGGGGTTTCATGCATGTAAGAGCCAAGTAGACTAACTCATGTAGTGTGGGGCTTCTCATTAGACACCCCCAAAACTTATAAAAGTCAGGCATTCCCTTTTGGGGGAAAGGCTGCACAGGTTCTCCCTTCAGATGTCTCTATTGTGTTGTCCACAATGGCTATTACTCTTACTTTTTTACTTAGGTCATCTATTTTAATGCAGTGCCACTCCAGATCTTAAAGGGGAGCTGCCCTCTCCCTTAAAGGCCCTGTCATGTTGATACTGGTCTAATGTTGTGTCACTTCTAGTGCTGTCCCACCTCAAGGTCTGCATATACCCCCTTGTAGAGATTTGAATAAGAGTGGCCTCCCTAGACTCATGCGTTGGAATGGTTGGTCACCAGGGGGAGTGGCACTATTCAGAGGTGTGGCCTTGTTGCAGGAAGTGTGTCATTGGGGGTGGACTTTGAGGTTTCAAATGCTCAAGCCAAGCCCATCGGTGTCTCACTTAACCAAATGTAGAAGAACTCTTGGCTCTGTCTCCAGCACATACCTGCCTATACCCAGGACTAAACCTCTGAACTGTAAGCCAGCCCCAATTAAATGCTTTCCTTGTAAGAGTCTCTTATCTTTTCACCCTCAAAACATTCATTCATTGTTAAAGGTTCCTAGTCAAAGTCAGTTCATTAACAAGTCCCCCCCCTTTTTTTTAAAATCAATTGTCCCTTTTGACTAATCAAAATTTAATCAGTCTAAAGCTAAGGATAGTGGCTCATACATGTACTTTGGCCACTTTGGAAAGAGGCAGGAGAACCGATATATTTGATGCTAATCTGGGCCACATGATGAGTGCCTGGCAAGCCCAGACTGCAGAGTAAGACCTTGTCACAAACAATTTTATTTTTAAAAAAACAAGGCTAGGGACATAGCACAGTTTGTAGATTATTAGCCTAGTATGAGTGCAGTTTCAGGGGTTGACCTTCAATACTGCATACCAGGTATTGAGGCACAGGGTGGCCCAGGAGGACCAACCAGAAATTTAAGATCATTCTCTAGAGTGAATTCAAGGCCAGCCTAGGCTACACAAGAACTCATTTCCTACTCCAGCTAAAACAGATAAAAAAAATAAATAAATAAAATAAAAAAGAAAGGAAAGAAAAATTCCCACCAATGGAAATTGTATCTTTATTTTTGTCTCTGTGTTACAGCCTATGTGTCTGATTCCAACAAACTTTATGAGGGAGGAGATGATATAAGCATCTTCCAGGAGTTGTCCTTAAAGATATCTTGAACAGCCTCCAGCTCTTGCTCTGCCTTTGAGGATAGAGGCTAGCTCATAAAATGAAAAGATTCTGCTAGGACAGCTGCTTAGGAAAGCTGCAACCCACACTGACAATCATGCCCGAGAAATGACTTTGATCATATTGTGCCTCTGAAATCCTGGGATTGCTTGTTATCGTAGCACAACCCATCTTACTTGCACGATTGCTAATGTGGAAGAGACCATGCACTATGCGCTCTGTGCACATCCTTTGCACTCAGTCGGTTTTTATTAATACTTTACCGCTAGTGGTGAAGACAGCTAAACAGCTGTCATAAAACCCATGTGCTTTCTACCTAGGAAAGAAAACCTCTCAATTCCCTTGTGAGCAGCATCTCTGTTTTCTGCAAACAAGGGATAAATTATTTAACAAGCATGTGTTTCCAATACTTGCTGGCAGCTGTTAGCCCTTCTTTGATTATCATGGATGACAGAAGCAAGCGACAGAGGGGAAAGTGGGGTGGGAAGAGTTGTGGAAGGCAACAAAGCATTCTCTTTATAAAGGGCTCTCTCTCCCCCAGAATGTAGCTTAATGGACACTTCTTGGTCAACCGCTCTAGGAATGCCACATCTTCTTCAGTGTCCTTCATTATCTTCATTGTTTATTAGGAAATGGCCCTCGAATTATAATACTTCCTTGGTTTGTTTAAGTTCCAGACAAGACTAGAAGCCCAATGACAAAAGGGACCACATCACCCTTGTTCATTGTCCAGATATCTAGCCTCATGTGAGAGGTTAAGGTAAGGAGGGAATGGAAAGTGGCAGAGAGGCCAGAGTCCTTGCTTCAAAAGCCTCAAACCCCAGTACCCAGGAGACAGAGGCAGGCAGATCTTTGTGCCAGCCTGGTCTACACAGTGAGTTCCACACAACTAGGGCTATATAGTAAATTCCAGGCCAGCCAGGGCAACACAGTGAGAATCTGTGGCATATGATATACAACTGTACAAAGCTCGATAGTCAGTTACTTCTCAGGAAGCCTAAAATTGTGCTTTGTAACATATAATTAAGAAGGGGATGGACTGACATGTTCAATGTCATGAGTGACCTGTCCATTGTTGTGGCTGGAATCAGCTGTGCTTGCATAGGACTTCCATTGTTAAACAGTTGGTCCCTGGCTGGAGGCACTGCTTGGGGAGATTGTGAGGAATATTTAGGACACGGGGCCTTCCCCAGGTATAGGCCACTAAGAACAGACCTGGATGGCTATTACCCGGCCCTGCTTCTGGTAGATGTCTGTTTCCCATCTCTCAGTGCAAGTGTGACCAACTTTTAGCTCCTTCCACTGCGCTGTGGTCTGAGTCTGCCCCACGTTCCATCCCCACCCTGCCACCATGACATTCCCTGAACTGTGAGTCCACATGGACCACTCCTCCTTGAAGTTACTTCTGCTTGCAATGACTAGCAACCACATAGCATGGTTAAAACAAGATGATGCCATCCTGATAGCGGAAAGTCATCCTCAGCTGGGGACATGACCCAAGTCTGTAAATAAATACTATTAATTATTCCCACCAATTCATCAGTGCATTTCTCAGAAAATATTGACTATGTGTCTAGACTGTATAGAACATTTTCCTAGAAGTTTCTGTAAATTCTAAGAGGTAGATGAATTGCTTTTTCCCCTCAACTACTTATCATTGAAAACACAAGGAAAACTGGCCTCATCTGCTCTCCTGCCCCCTGCAATTAGGTGCCTTGACCATCACCTTGCCTGAGTCCTCCAGTGCACCTAACTTAAGGCTCAAAGGCAATGGATGAATTCTGATCATAGTCCCCTTTCTCCAATCCCGCTCCTACCCTGCCCAAATCTCAGATAATTCTTTTCATGAAAGATATAGTCCATTGCACATAGCTAATACTCAGTAGATGGGTGTTGTGCAATTAGTAAGTACAGTCACAGAATTTGCTCTTCTGGGTTCCCCTGGTGAACAAATGAGTCCTAAATCCATAACGATGGCTTGTGCAAGCCCAAGGACCTGAGTTCAAGTATCATAACACATGTAAAAATGCAAGAGGGAACCAATTCCACAAAGTGGGCCTCTGGTCTCTGAATATCCTCCCACCTCTCTCCCTCCCCCTTTCCCTCCCTTACTCTCTCCCTTTTTTCCCTCTCCCCTCTTCAATGCACTCAAATTTAAAATCTTGTCAGTGTATGTCTGTCTTCCTTGTCCCATACTGAAGCATTCCCTTGTAAAAAATCTCTCCAAGTTTTTAGGTCACAGATCAGTGGTGCATCATGGTGTCCCCACAACCACCAGGAGACTCTAGATGTCTCCAGATTGCCTTTCAGATTTGTCGAAATAGCCTGACCTTTTTACTCCACCCTAGAACATAAGCTGAAGAGACTTCTAAGAAATGTGAACTTGAGAATGTCCAGTAAAACAAATTGAGGATGTTTGTCACTATTTACAAAATAAGACAAAAATAGGGGATTCACATATGTTCCCTGCAAGGCACACATTCATCTTGTCAAGTAAAACCAATTTGAGGTCAGAAAACCTGGTTTCATGTTCTGGTCTGCCCCTAATTCATTGAATGACCCAGGGAAAGGGTTTAATTTTTAACTCTGTGTATTTGACCAGCAAGCCATCAAAAGTCCCTTTCAGTTCTAAAACACCACAGGGTATGTTTTTCTATACTAACTGTAGGGGTCCTGTTGAATAATGCATTCCACTATCTACTGTCAGGAAAAACTAATTTGTTGGTATGTCAGGTGTGGAGAGGGTCTGAATTGTCATCAAAGGAAGGCGGAGCCCAGCTGAGCAGCCGTCAGCTGCTGATTAGAGCCCACGAATATACCCAGGATGGCAAGGCTATATGATGCTTCTCAGTCTCAGCTTTAGATTTGTGTTTTTATAACCACTTTTGACTAACAAATAGGGTGCTTATATGAGTAAGGCTTTCAGCATTATTTATGTTAAGCATAGAGCAACAGACTTAAATGTCAGGGCTTTGCTGCATGGTAATAATTGGTTGGATAATCCACATATTTGTTCAGGTTAGTCTGCAAGCCTACATCCCTGCATGATGATTAGATGGAGCAATCAATCCTTTCAATTGGCTGTTCAGAAATTTTCTCCACTGCACCGTGGAGACGGGCATCTGAAGGAGACTTTCCCCTGTGTTGCTAGAGTATGAAGTAACAGCACTTCCAAATCCCTCATTAAATAACCATTTAGCTATCAAGGTCACAGAAGAGAATGAGCTGGGTTGCTCAATCAATCATGTAATGATAGGCTTTTTAGCAATGACTGCTACCATCATCGCAGCTTATTTCTGCTAACACTGGGCAGGTAAAGGGGGCATCAATACCCCTTTTCTTCTGTCAAGCATGAAGTTGCTTCTGTAGATTCTACATTGAGAATGTAAAGATTTAAAGTGGCAACTTTGGGATACAGACTTCAGCAATAAGACTGACAGTAGCCTAGGATGGTCTGTCTTCTGATCTGTGTGGATGGCCATCCCATGTTGATGTCCGGAGCAGGGCTGGAGCTGGACACACAGCCCTCTACCCAGTTAATCTGCCCCATCAGTTCTGTGCTTCTTCAGGCCCTAGCCCTGAAACTGGTCATGATGCTATTTCAGCCTGGGAGAAATTGCTCCTCTTCTACACACACCCACCAGGACAAATGATCAGACATCAATTAGCTGGGTGAGTGTAGATAAACCAATTAAACAGGCATGTGCCATTGGCACAGGTTTTCTTGTTGGGTTGGCATTTATCTAACCCTGCAGCAGGAAGCAGATTCCTTGTGAACAGTTGCTACTTCAAATGGCTTTGTTTCATTTACTGCACTGACAATTCAACCTACTGCATTTTAAAATAGGTTCCACAGTTTCATCCTCAGGAGAGAGATGGTGCAGGCTGAGGGAGAGGGTGGCAGAGGTCAGGCACTGGGTTTTCTAAGGCAGGGATTTTATGTTGTTAGTTCACAAAGCTCCTGAAAATTTCACAGCTGTGTTTCAAGGGATCTCACCATCTGCCCTGGGTCATGGCATGCTGAACTACTCAGCAGTGCTGTCGTGCTTTGAGGAGACAGGATCCGACAATGTGCTGCCGATTATTATGTTTTCCACATGGTGTGTGATGTAGTCACTCTTCTTCCCGTGTAGGTGAGAGGTGTCCCAATGGATGCCCAGAATTGCTGAGGAGGCCACTTATACACAAGTGTGAAGATGACACGAGGAGGGCTGGTCATGTAACATGTCCAAGTTCATAGCTAGTTAATGGCATAGTCAGAATCAAACCCACATTCTCTGACTTCAGTGTCAATCTCTTTGCCATCTCACAAACTGCCTACTGGTGAGTAGAGACTCAATTCCTGCTTCACAGTGGAGGAGACCTGGTGCAAAAGTTCTACTCACGGTCGTCCCTCAGTATCTAGTTCCCTCAGGGAATTGATTTCAAAACCAATGCTCATAAATAGCTAATGCTGGAGAATCTCAAAATACATGTACAAAATAGCATGGAAGCTGAGAGGGTTGTGTTACGAGTAGATTTTCCTGCCGGCCTGGTCCCAGAGCTGCACCAGCCCCAAATAACACACAGAGACACTGTATTAGGTATAATGCTGTTAGCCTGTTAGTAGCATTTCTTATTGGCTAACTCTGTCTTAAATATTAACCAATTTCTATCAATCTAAGTATTTCCACATGGTCTTATCTTACTGGAGAGAGGATCAGGACCTCTGTTCTCTTGGTTCTACAATTTGAATCTCTTCTCTACTTCTTCCTCTCTCCTCGTCTCCTAGTCCTGCCTATCTTGCTTTTCTATTGGCCACCAGTGCTTTATTCATTAACCAATAAGAGAAACATATTTACAGAGTGACATCTCCCATCAGGTGTGCATACCTGAAACCCCAGTATGTGTAAGACTAGGCAAGAGGACCATGAAATCAAGGCTTGCCTAAAAAGTGGGTACCTATTTCAAATACACTGTTATGAGAATTCCTACCATGGAGAGATACAATGTCTATCTCTTTCTCCTATGTCATAAGGATTAACCTCTGAACAACTCTACCAAAGTTTACCCTGATCAAACAATGAATCCTTAGGGGCAGGAGCTGAACTAGAAAGTCAGCACTCAGTATGTATGATGTCTTCCCTACATCCCCATAATTGGAGCCTGTGTCAACAGTCCACAGGCACAATTGTAATGGACTCTTGCAAGAAAGCACAGCTGATCTGATGATGACAGAAGTTGTTCTGCTCAGAGGACTTCATTCTACAATGTCCATGAGGTATTTACATGTAAGCTGCCTACTGGCAAACATGTCCCCAACATCTTTTAACTCATTTGTAGATTGCTTATATTACTTAATATACCATAAATAACATGTCAATAGACCTTATAGTAAACTGTTGAGGAAATAGTGACATAAATATGGGGTTTCACGTGCTTAAGCCAGGCTGAGTATTTATCTCTGTGCCAGCTGCCTGTGGCTCCAGATGTAGAGCCCTCAGCTACTCTCCAGCACCATGTCTACCTGCATGCTGCCTTGCTTCCCTCCATGATGACAAGTGACTAAACCTCTGGACTGTAAGCCAGTCCCAATTAAATGTTTTTCTTTCTAAGAGTTGCATGGTCATGGTGTCTCTTTACAGCAATAGGACATTGACTAAGACACTCCCCAAGTCTTTGGAGTAGCTAGGGTCTTCGAGTTCTCTTTGACATTTATATCCCATAAACAGATCCTGTCACTATGACTCTAAAATACACTCTAGATTAATGGTTCTCAATCTTTGGATTGCAACCCCTTGGGGGGATTGAACAACCCTTTCACAGGGATTGCCTAATACCATCCAAAAACATAGATGCTCACTTTACAATTTATAACAGTAGAAAAATTATAGTTATGAAGTAGCAACAAAAATAATTTTATGCTTGGAAGGGGGTCACCACAACATGAGGAACTATATTAAAGGGCCACAGCATTACGAAGTTTGAGAATCACTGCTCTAAATCTTTGTAATTGCCTGCATCTTCCTCTCTGCCTCCCTACTCAGAGTCTTCATCATCTTCACCTGTGCTACCCACCAGCCTACAACAATCAGTGTCCTGTTGTGTCCCAAAGATTAAAGACTTTTGGAGGGAGGGAAACATCTTAAGGAATAAGATGTAAAGGGAAGTGAAATAACCAGACATTATAATACAAGGAGGTGAAACAACAGAATGCTTTAGGGGTATGTGAAACACTCCATCCTGAAGGGAAGCTCCATTACTGTAGCAAGTAAACAATTCAAAACCATTTCAGGAAGTCCCTAAAACTGATCAGATTCACTAAGCCCCTCCTTACTCAAGAGTTTATAAGCAGGAGAGACTGTTGAGAGTCACTCTCAGATGAGCTCATCTGCACAGGAGACTCTGAGACAAGACCAGCTGCTTGGGAGAAGCTGGGGCCAGCCAAACAGTCCAGAAAAAGCTGGGACCAGGCAAGATGTCTAGAGGAAAGACCAACAGAGGGGTCTGGAAGAGACTCAGACCAACTGAGCAACCAGAAAAGGACACTTTTGAAACTGTTGATTGATATCTCTACAGTGTGCTCGGAGTCTCAAGATTTTATGAGCTATCACCTATGCTAAGTAGGCTTGGGTGATACAGCTGACTTTGAGTCATGTGTGTTCCTGCTAGTAACCCCTCACCCATCTCCCTGTAAGTAATCCCCAAAAAACTCCTGGTCTCACCAATTTGGACTTTGGTGGTACCCATACTTCTGTCTGTTGTGGGCACACAATCTAGGGTGAGTAGATAGATGTGTGTGATGTGAGATGTCCTTTTATATACTATGAATATGTGTTGCTTTTATTGGTTGATAAATGAAGCTGTTTTGGCCAATGACCAGACAGAATATAGCTAGGCAGGAAATCCAAACAGAGTTACAAGAGAAAAAAGGTAGAGTTGGAGAGAAGCCATGTAGTCACCAAAGGAGAAAGATGTCTGAGCATTACCAGTAAGCCATAGCCCCTTGACCATACTACACAGGTTAATAGAAATGGATTAATTTCTATGTGAGAGCTAGTTAGTAATATGCCTGAGCCACTGGCCAAATAATTATAATTAATATTAAGCCTTAGAATGTTTATTTGGGAACTGGTGGGTAGGATGAGAAACCTCCAACTACATGGATGTGTTGTGTCTCCCCAGGAAATCTGTCACACAGCAGCTCTCTATCCTACTTTGTCTCTCTCTTCAACATTCTCTACTTAACCAAGAAATCTTTTAGGAATGTAGGGGATCCCATGACCAACCTCTTTAAGATTTCCTAGTAAATTCTTCCTGTCACCCATAAAGTAAAAGCCAAACAAGCCTCTTAGGATAACTTACAGAACTGGACTTTGGCAGTGTTTGTGACCTTGTCAGAGTCCAGACTCTTGGTCCCACATTCCATTCCCAGGAGGCCTTGTCGTTTGTTTGTTCTCAACTCTGGGCTCCTGTGTTTGCTCTGTTTCCCCTGCCTGGAAGACTCTTCCCCAAATATCTATGTGTTTGAATCCTTCTCCTCATTCAGACATCACCTCAGTTATCACCTCAAAAAACTGCTTCATTCTATAGCTCAGAAAAAAATGCATTTTCCACAAGTGTTGTGTTGTACAACTTTTCCTGCAGAATTTTGAGTGGCTTTACCATTGAACACAGCTGAGAAACATCTCTCCTTCTACCCCATGCCTGCCACCAACCCCCTTAGGCTAGGAACAGTAGCACAGTAGCAAGCACGTGTGTGGCATGCACATGACCCTGAGTTTGAGCTCCAAAACCACAAAAAAGAAACCCAGCACTTTCCCCATTAATTTTGATTCCATTGCTTTCTGTGAGGCACTGTAGCCACCTAAATGATCTTGCTCACAGATCTTCTGTCTTCTTCACAAAGATGGAGATCCCTGGGAGCAGAATGCCAGGCTGCTTGCCCACTCAACCAGCACAATGCCAGACAGTGAAGATGGGACACGTGTTTTGTATGTGGTGGAGTGGCAGCAAGAAGGGCCTATGAATAGGGAAAGATAGGTTGCCTTCCCTGGTTTTTCTTCCACTTTCTGAGTCACCTGCAAATACTGCTTCAGTTTTGTCTGCTCCCAGGTTTGAGTGACAGTTGGGAGTCCCTCAAGGTGAGTTCTGTAATTATAGGGATGTTGTGCTTATCTTTGAGAAGAGCCTGATGCTTGGCTTTCATTTCTGAGAGGTCACAGCAGCTAACAGGTGCTGAAATGATCAGGGATTGAAAATTCTCTTATGTTCTTATATTCTAAAAAGCAAGTGAACTTGGTTCTAGGTCTCTATAGATTATCCTCTGTCTAAGGCACAATAACAATCAGTCATGGCAGGATGTTTCCCTCCTCACCAGCGCAGGGTGGGTCTTTGCACAGTGGCGAGTTCTGAGTTTGTCTGTGACCCTACCATGAACACAGCTAAAGAGCATAGTGAGCTCAAAGGCCCTCTGGCCACCTGTACCTCTCATGTCTCTGGTGGCAGCTGAGGCTAGATGAGACCACATGTCTACTATCCTGTCGCACAGTGTGCAGAGCTGATAAGACCTAACCTGGACTGTAAGACCTAACCTGAGATCCCTTCTCTGCTCTCCATTCCTGTGGACTTCACTGAGAGACACTTCTCTTCTGCTAGAGCCCAAACAAGGCTCGCATTCTTGCACTGACATGTTTAAATGTCCACCCTCCCGGATCCTGTACTCCCTCACAAGGTTTTCTTTGTGCTGTAGGACATCAAAAGGCTCGGCCACAATAGCCTCCTGCTTTTGTGACTAAAAATCACTTCAATCTCCTGTTCTAATTCATAAACCCAAGAAGAACAAGGACCTTGGCTCCACACCTGGGACCATTACAAGAACACAGGATGAAGTCAACAAGTTGAAAACATTAATCTCTGAGTGAATACACTGGAGGTGGGGGGCAAGAAGCAAATATTTCCAAAGAATAGATACACTAGAATTTTGGAAAACCATGTGATTCAAGGAGAGAATTTGAGATTTCTGTATGAAGCAAAAGATTGGGTTCCCCCCCCAAGAAAGTTTACATCAATGTTGAGACCAGTCCGTTGCCTCTTCCTTGTTTCAGAATGCAATTGTATTTGGTTTGATTATGTAAGGGAAAGCGAGGAAAGACTTGGGCTGAATAGCAAGCCATGCCGGTGCTCTTATCTGAATGTATACAAGTGGTGTTTTTTTTCCATTCTAAAACAAGGCCAGTTCACAGGCACACAGAAAATGCACCAGTACTGCAAGCAGCGGTACTGCTTGGGCCTTTTGCCTAAGAATGTGGAGCTGACAGGCGAACTTCGTTGGCCTGGACACAGAGAAAATCCAGACTTCCTAGGAACCCAACAACAGCTCTGTCTTGACTCGTGTTCAGCAATTCAGCTGTCGCACATGACCCCTCGGTTACAATTCAGTCGTTTTCTGGCTTCAGCTTCTTCTTACGTAAACTCAGGAAGGATCCAATGGCTTTAAACATCTTCCTGCTTGTCCTGGGCCTAGCCTCCTGTGGTTAGAACCCACTTCAATTGCTGGTCACACCTGCGCCTTTAATGGACCAGATGAGACAATGCAACCTGAGTCCAGAAACAAATAAGGACAAACATCTTGAGGAAGGCAATAGTTACAATACGCTGAATAACACTGTTTCCCAGATTACAATTAGAAATGACAACCTCTTACTCCTAGAATGAGTGACTGTGATACCTCACAGGACAAAAGGACATGGGGCCTGGCAAAGGCAATCAAATTACAGGCCTTGACACTGGAGCTGCCAAATCGGGCTCAGTGTAACTGCCAGGGAGCATGAACTGTCCATCACTGTAACAAATTCCTGAGGCATTCACCTTAAAGGAAGTTATATTATGGCCATGGGGTCAGAGGTTCAAGTCCATGATCAGTTGTTCCCACTGCTTTTAGTCTGTTTCGAGGCAGCAGGTCGTATCAGTAGCACATGGCAGAGCAACACTGCTTCCCTCATGGTTAGCAATTGGAAAAGGACACCAAGATCCCAGCATCTCCTTCAAGGGCAAACTCCTCAGTGACCTAAAGATTCTTTAAAGTTCTGTCTCTAATGTTTTCACTGCCTTCCAATAGCACCAGGCTGGGGGTAAGACTTTATCGCATGGATATTTGAGGCACAATTAAGATCTGAACTATTAGCAACTTGCTGTAAGAAGAAAGCAGATGGGTTTAGAGTTAAAAGAGGAGAGATGGTCATGAAAACAGCAGTTGGGATGAGGAATTTTAAGGTGCTATTCTTCCAGAAGGCAGAAGGGGCAGGCACCAGAAAATGGAACATTCTCCTAGGAACTGAAACAGGTAAGGAAAGAGAATCCTCCCTTGAGGATCCAGAGAATAGAGCTCACAGATACCTTGAGTTTAATTAAATAAGACTCATTTTGGACTTCTGACCTCTGAACCCATAAAAGCATTAATCTGTATTGTTTCAAGCCATAAACTATGTGCTAATTCATTACAATGCAACAGAAAACAGCTGTTGTTATTTTATGTGTCAATTGTTTTGTATTTATGTCTATGGATCTCATGTATACAGAGCCTGCATAGGCCTAAAGAGCAGATTATATCCCCCTGGAACTGGGGTGATGGATGGTTTATAAGCCACCATGTGAGTGCTGGGAATTGAACCCCACCTCTCTAGTCCCATAACAACCAGTTTTTAAAACCTAAATGCAAATGACTTTTTGACAATCAATTTGAAGAGAAGGAGTCTCCTGAATCTTCAACAGGAGTAGAGATTTGTCATGATTTGTTTATGAAATATTCCACAAAATGTTTACCTATCAGAGCTTGATTCTCCAATTGGTGGATCCAATTAGTGAGGTGAGGAGATCATAATGATAATGACCTTACTGAGATATGGAGAAAGTAGGTCTCAAGAATGTATGCACATGAAAGGTATATGTAGACCTGAGCCCTGTCTGTCTGTCTGTCTGTCTGTCTGTCTGTCTACAGCTGAGCAGTTCTGCCTCACTACAGACACAGAATCAACGCAGCTAAGTGATAGACCAAAACCTCTAAAGCCACATGTTACAATGAGTGTTTCCCTGTTTAAATTGTTTATATTTAGTGTTAGCCACATTGGTAGAAAAATGCTCGCAACTAAGACCAAAAGGGAAAGAGAAACCCAGAGGACAAAAACATCAGTAGGGTTTGTGACTCCTCTACATCTTGCTAGGTCACAATGATCTACTTTAAACACACTGTCACCAGCATCCGACTCAGCCAAAAAACTGTTTTTACACCTGCATCAATATACAGAGCACTGTATTGAGATTCAGATAATGACCTTAGATCTTAAAAGATGCTTCAGGCTTGCTAGCCTTTCTTTCTTCTCTTTCTTACTCTATCAGGAGCATGAATGCAGTGCATTAGACCTAATGAACATTCTCCCAGAACAATACCCGAGTTAGAAAGACCTTGGAAATTAGTATTCTTTGGCAATAAATAAATCCAGCTAATTAAAATAGTCATTTTTCAAGGTTCTCCTTTGGCTATATTACCTAGAAATAACAATGGGTATAATAGCTATGGTGCTGGGACTCAGAGCATCTTACAGAGTCCTGAACCCCAGAGCTATTGTCTCCAGGATATGGAGGCCATCTGGGAGCATCCATCATTCTCTATCCCTTTGTGTCATTTTATTTTTGTCATAAGTAAGCTAATGTTATCTTATTTGTTTGCTTATCATACCCTGCTCCCTCCCATTAGCTTGTCATCCCCACAAGGCAGGAGCTGTATCTAATTTACTGTTGTCACTATCACATCTAGAGCAGCATGCAGTTAATAGTGTGTGCTTTAAAAATAGTCTTTCAGTGAACACCACATTAAAAACTGGTTCAAAGGTTCTTTAAGGAAGCCAGAACCCAGAATGCTGGATTCTTCCAGTGAACCTGCACTGTTTGGAACCTCACATAAGCCCTGAAGCAAGCACATTAGGGTGGGGAGGTACCATTCCCATTGTGCATGCGAGGTCAGGAAGCAGCATATCTTTTCTTTGTCAATTCTTAAAAACACTCTTTCATTTTGTTTCATGTACACTAATGTGAGGGTGTGGGATCCCCTGGAACTGGAGCTACAGACAGCTGAGGGCTGCCGTGTGGGTGGTGGGAGTTGAACTCAGGTCCTCTAGAAGAGCACCTAGTGCTCTCAACCACTGAGCCCAGGAAGCAGAATGTCTTGTCAAGTGGTTGACAAAAGAAGATCTAGAAGTCCTAGTGAAGAAAAAGTCTAACATGGTGTATGACCATCCTGACTGGAATTACTGAGAAGCCATATTGAGCTATTCTGAATATGAGAGTCCCAGGAGAGATGAGTAAAAAGAAAAGTAAACGTACACACCATGGACACCACAGCCTCTCATCCATCCCACTACATGGACATATGCCCCAGTGTCAGTGAGACAAGATCAGGCTGTCCTGTGTGCCCCTTGATGTGCGCTGAGTGCCCCTTGATTATTCTGGCTGAGAGTGATTCTAATGTTTAAAGATACTCATCCTCCCACACAGTACATCCCTAAGTGGAAAAACATCACCAGGGCAGGGGGTGGAGTGGGGAATAAAAGAGTATGTTATTACAGATTCTTTGTGTTTTCCCCATACCTCATACCGCCTATCCCTGCCAACCTCTGCTCCAAATCACCAATGAACCTACGGCTGCTTCCCAGTCCATCAACACTTCGAATTGCTTGTCCACTGCAAAACTTCCTAACTAGTCTCCCTTCTTTCTACCCTTCATTCCCCAGAGCTGTCAAGGGCTTTCAAGGGGAAGCAGCTCATGACCTGACCCTGCTTGGGACTCATGTGGCATAATCGTCCAAGTGATGAAGTTCCCTGTCTAACCCCTGCCCTCATCCTGGACCACTCCTTCAAGCTGCCTTGCTCTGACTCATTCTCTTCTAGAAGACCTTATTCTAGCTGATCCTCCTGCCTGAGTATTGTTCCTTTATGGGAAGAGCCCTGTCACCATGTCTAGAGAAGTCTTTTCATTGGCTACCTCCATCCCTGCTTTTAAGTTTTTGAATCTTATTTACCAGTTTCCGATGCAGGATGATTTTAAATCCCACTGAATGACAAGCCCCATAAAATGCTTCCCTAAGATCTGGCTGTGATCAGTGGGGGATGGCCCAGCCCATTGTGGGTGGGGTTATCCCTGGCCTGTGGTCTTGGGTTCTATAAGAAAGCAGGCTAAGCAAATCACGGAAAGCAAAGCTAGTAAGCAGCTGCCCTCCATGGCCTCTGCATCAGCTCCTGCCTCCAAGTTCCTGCCCTGTTTGAATTCTTGTCCTTACTTTTTCTCATTATGAACAGTGCTATGAAAGTGTAAGCAAAACAAACCCTTTCCTTCCCAAGTTGCTTTACACAAGGTGTTTCACCACAGTAATAATAACCCTATCTTAGATAGTTTCTAAGAACAACTAATTATGGACAGGATAGTTTTATGCTAACTTTATACAAGCTAAAGTCATCTGAGAGCAAGGAACCTCAAGTGAGAAAATGCCTCAATAATATCCAGCTGTAGAGTATTTTCTTAATTAGTTATTAATGTGGGAGGGCTCAGCCCATTGTGGGTGGTGCCATCCCTGGACTGGTGGTCCTAGGTTCTATAAGAAGGCAGGCTGAGCAAGCCAGGGGGAGCAAGCCAGTAAACAACACCCCTCCATGGCCTTTGCATTAAGTGCTGCCTCCAGGTTCTTTCCTGTTTGAGTTCCTGTCCCGACTTCCTTTAATGATGAACAGTGATATGGAAGTATGAGCCAAATAAACCCTTTTCTCCCTAACTTGCTTTTGGTCGGGTGTTTCTTCACATCAATAGTGACCCCAAGACATGTCACTTCTTCCTGCAGCCAGGGCCTCCACTGAGTCAGAGCTCAGGGTGAATGCTGCTGTTGGTAGACATAAGTAATCTGAATTAGCTTGAAGGAAGTAGAAGCTAGGCTTTTCCTCTTTAAGAGCCATCATGGCTGCTAATTCTCAATGTAATAATTGTGATCAACCAGGCTTCAATGCATGCACTGTTGTTGATGCTACCATTTTCTTCCCACCACAAAAACCTGCATAGTGGGGAAACAGCTTAAGAAACAGGTAGTCTTTGCATATATGTGCCTGTAAGATTACTAGAACATTTTGCTCTTTTGCTCATAGCCATTCTTTTATGTCTCTCTCTCTCTCTCTCTCTCTCTCTCTCTCTCTCTCTCTCTCTCTCTCTCTCTCTCCTCCCTCCCTCCCTCCTCCTCCCCTCCTCCTCTCTCTCTCTCTCTCTCTCTCTCTCTCTCTCTCTCTCTCTCTCTCTCTCTCTCTCTCTCTCTACTCTGTAGCAACCATAGCTTTTTTAACAGTTGGAAGTGCTCAGCCTTCAGGCTAAGTCCCTAGTTTCTTCAGGTTTAATTTTTCTCTCATGAATGATTCTGAGTTCTAAGTCCCTAGTTTCTTCAGGCTTAATTTTTCCTCACATGAATGATTCTGAGTTCTCTTATTAGACTGAACAGAATTAAGTGCTAAAGAGACTGCATAATTAAAAGATAAGTTGCAGCAATCTAATTTCACAGATCTTAATTAGTTTTATTTGCTGCTCTGGAATTATACAATAGTGCTAACTGACAAAGAAAGGTCCGGAAGGCCCTGGCCCAGTACATGAAAGGAAGTAACATACAGAGAACAAAGTGAGCCACACATGTAGCCTGACTGACCACAGCTCTGTCTTACTGAACATAATTGCATCAGTGGGCTGGTTGTGACTGGCTGGGATTCGGCTACTCTTACAGTTATAGAACATTGTTAGATCAAGTTAAGCTCTGGTTCACTAGATACAGAAAAACCTTTAGGCCAAACTTAAAACACAGAGGGAAGAAACTTACAGTCAAACTTAGTTTGTGATGAGAATGGTATGCAGCTCTCCTAAAGCTATCTCATAAATTTTATACCCTATGTACCCACTGCGGGCTCATGGCCTCTCTTTCTGTATTTCTTTTAGGTACTAAAATGTGTGAGCAACCGTAATTCATGCATAGTGTCTGCAGTAATTACTCACTGAAAATTCCTTAGTTTTTACAATATCTTCCTTTTTATTCATGACCACACAGAGTTGGTTCCATATGTACCCTGGACTCTGGTACATCATGCCCAGCACTGTACATTAGCTAGGATCTGGGGCCTCATCACAACCTCCTTTTAAGGGTAGAGCAGGGGGACTGTGGGCCAGGTTCCATATAGTAATAGGATTCCTTGGAATCCTGTTTATGTAGAAGGACTGGGTTCTAGTGTCTGACTTGAGATGTGTGGACATCCTTTGGAATTCTGTAGCATTGTGGGTCTGGCCATGAGAGATAATTTAAAAGTCTATGTATTTGTGATAAGCAAGACATATTTGTTGACTTGTAAGTGACCAACCTTTCTCCAGCCCAATTATTTACCACAAATATTCTTGCACATAGATGAGAAATGTCCAGGACTTTGTAGCAGTGCATAGAGACTGGGATCATGTAGCTGAAGACTGAGAAAGCCATACTCACCAATAGAAAACCATCAGAATGCAAGAGCTGGGGTCAGGAAGATTGGCCACACAGAAGTGTAGCCTTTCTATTTCTTAGTCAGCTGTTTCTTGCTGGCTTTGAACTCAGCTTCTGCATCCACAAGGGTGAGCAGAGCCTTTGTCTCTGTTTTCCAACAACAGGGAGAACACAATAGTCTGAATACTAAGTGGCCCATGTTTGGAAGCTTGTTCTCTGGCCGATGGGGCCACCCCATCTCCAATCCCCCCTCCCTCCTTATATGCTTGAGACCATGTTTCTTATCTGCAGCTCACTCTTTGCTTATCCATTTCTGAAATTCTGATATTGCCGGAGAACAAGTTCTCAGAGAGGGAAGCTATCCCTTGATCAGCTTTATTACAGGACAGCCGCATGGCCATGAGGGTGGGCATGATCAGGCATTAGGGTAGGATAGCAGCAAAGACACCACAGTAGGTTCCTGCAGGAAAAGAGAGATGTCCCTTGGAAAACTAGGAGAGGAGCATCATGAAAAGAGATAGCTTGACGTATAAGAGTAAGAAAGATAGCTTCTGTAAGTGACATGAGGAGGCTGGTGGCTGAGTGTGAGAGACAGAGAATCCAAACTAATTTTCTGACTTTCATAGGTTTTCAGGAGCTGTGTGATTTCCAGCATAGCCTGCACAGCCAAGGAAGCGATCACAGGAAAAGACCATACATATATTTTATCATTGGGATGAGGAGGAGGTACTCCAAGTCCAAGACCACAACAGCAAGTTTTTTTTTTTTTGTTTTTTGTTTTTGTTTGTTTGTTTGTTTGTTTTTACTCTCCATCTTAGAGAAATAGAGAGCCACAAGAGCCTCTTGGAGAGGGTCTATAATCTCATACCAACTGCCTAAAAGGAATATTGGAAATCAAGGAGAAAAAAAAAATCTCTTTTAAAAATTTGAGGCTGAGGAGAGTTGAATGAAGCAAATTCGTTTAGGGAACTAAACAGAAGTTGCAAACACCTAGTATTGAGGGGTGGGAAATCATTTAGTTCTTTGAATGTATTCCTACTTGCAACCCCCACCCCAGGAAACCCAAAACAGACCTGATCAAATCAAAAGGTAGAATGCAACACAAATTCTAGTCATTAAAACCCACTCCCCATTTCTTTGCCCCTGCATGCAAAACAGACCCACTATCACAAGGGTCATATGAGCCATATTCTGGCCAACGAAAGGGTCATTTTGTTCTACAAGCAGGAAATCCAGGACAGTATGACTATCTCTGAATGTAGTCCTATAAAGACTATATTCTTGCCTCTCCACAACTTAGCTTTTACACCGAAAAAGTGAGCATGTGCCAGTTGAGAAGTCAGTGCCAGGAGATGCTCTGGAGTGGCTTATGCAGTGATGGCTGTCATCAGTCATGAGGAGCAAGGCTGCATTCCTTTGTCTCCATGGTCTATTTGCAGACTTGGATGACTTTAACAGGAAGGCTCCTGCTGTTAAAATCAGGTGTTCGCTGTGCTGAATCACCACTGGTAACCAAGAGTGCCCCTTTCTAGGCAGCAGACATAGCTGTCTTTTGTTGTCTCCAGTGGCAACTCCGTCAAACTAGAATCTCTTCAAATGTTCTCTGTTATCATTAATCTTGATTGTTGTGCCAGTTAGTGTTTGTCAATTTGACACAAACCCAGACATACCTGGGTAGGGGGATCTCAAAGAAAGAATTTCTTCCATCAGTGACCTGCAGAAAAGTCTGTTGGGGGAGGGGGATCTTCATGACTGTTAATTGATGTGAGAGGATCCAGCCCACTCGAGGCAATGTCATCCCTGGGCAAAGGAAAAAAACAGTCACACTTGGAACAACAGTGAGACCTGTTACAGGCTGAATGAGATCTCTAAGATTTCATGGGAATCTGATTTAATTTTTTATTAAATCTTATTCTGCGCAGATAGATTCTGTGCAGAAAGTATCAGCCTTCAGTCACAGCATTGCCACAGATAACACAGGAAAGAGAGGGCAGTTGAAGATTTCATGACGATGGAGACATATCCAGCTACATTGGGAAACCTATCTATCCACACCTAGATGTCTTCAACACCTGCAAGCTTTTACCTTTATGTCTTCAACAAGTGGACAATTCTAACAACCCAGAGTGACTCTTTAGCTGGGATAGAGGAAAGGACCCAAGGTTTGCACACATAAGTTTTGCCAGTGTGAATGCTAAATATAACTAGGGATAACTCTGGTCAATAGAGTTCAAATGCACCTTTTCTTTGGTGTCAACTTTGTCAAAGACCTTAGCTCTGAGTTGTAGGCTCCAGAATGTCCATTCTACAGTTTAGGCTCTGAGACCCACACATTAAATTCCTTATACAAATCTGGTGAAAGGAAAAGCCTATCCTGGGTATTTTGCAGCTAAATTATTCAAGAAACTGATTTTTTAAGAGAGAAAGGTAGTCTGGTAGTTTATAGAGTTGCATAACTTTAATACTCCAGTTGTCAATTGTTTCTAATCATACAAAGAGTCAATGATTCCTTGGATAATTCTTGTAGTGCTGAAGTCCTGAAGATTCTTTTATAAGGTAGCCCTCAGGAAACTGATGTACCCCCCCAAGAAACAATTTTACCTAAGAAGAATTTAATGAACAACCACATATACGAGTAATGTCATGTCTTAATAAGTGGAAAATAAGAAGCCAACACAAATTCAAGATTCCAATGCTGTCATTTTCAGCCTACCGGGAGCTAACTGTAGATCTATACCTCTTAATTTTTGCAACAGTATAAGAAGGCTTTGTCAGCAGGCATAAAGGGCATCCTTTGGCAGAACAGTCCTTACACACAGTCTGGCATATGTTAAATAAGGTGATGGTTAGAAACTTCTCGAGCATTAGCACAGTGACTAACTCTACCATGGAGATGGTATCAGTGCATAGCAAGCTTCTCCAAACTTCTTTGCAAAACTCCCTGGATTGCTGGCTCAGCAGGGGATGTATATGTGATAGCCAATGCTTCCCACTGTACACAGATGTGGTATCTGTACACAGATGTGGTATAGAAGCTCAGTTACAAGAAAGTAACAGTCTACTTGGTTAAAATAATCTCCTCTTTGATTTACTCAATTGCTGTTGGCTTAGCTCAGAGGCCTTGCTGGTGGGGCTCAGTAGTTGAAGGGCATTTCAGTCTCTTGCCATCATCTTTCTTATAGACATCATCATAGTCCCCTGTCAAATTACTTCTTTGGGAGTCTTAAGTGGTTGTACAAGGCCACCCACTGTGTGTGAAATAATTTCACTCCAGTCAGAAAGACAAAAACATGAAGAACAACAAAGTGAATCACACAGTGAGCTGAGTGGATGTTTCTCAATGAGACTTTGTGTGTAATTGGCCTAGAACTTACCTTCGAGATATTTCTCATATCTAGCTTTAACTAAAGCATCTGCTAGTCATAGTTAGCAAACTAACCAGTTAGTGACATAATTAAGAACCTCACATTGGGTCATATCCAAAGAAGTTAGATGTCATGTCGTACACATTACTATATGGAAAGAACCCAGCTGTGGCCAATCAGATCCTTCCTCCATTTTGAACATAAAAAGATCACTGCTCCTACTCAGGGGTTGAGGGGTGGGGTATCTAAACCCCATAGAGTTTTGAGTGTTGCTCAGCCCATACAATGCTCTTTGCTTAAATAAGCTTCAGTAAATAGTTTGTCTACATGTTTCCTTTTAATAGTATGTCTTGAAGTCTTAAATAGCACATTTTATATATTAAATGGACAAAATGGTACATATTCATAGAATCTTAAGATAAGCTTCTTTGGAATGGGAGGTTCTTTCTCTGTGTTTTGGTCTCTAAGGTAGAACTAGACAATGTACTGCCATAGAAAACAAAACCTGCATAGGTTGGTCAGGTTAAGGAGGCACCTGTAGTTTGTCTTGTTTTTATTAACTTCTGTTTCATAGTTTCTGTGAGTTTCTTCTTTCATGTATATACCATTAGAATCTAATGTTTTCACAGTACAATACTGATGTCATGTGGAGCCTGATGTCATGTGGAGTCATATGTATATGTTGTACTAGGATGTCCAGTGATTATTCTCTGTTGGTGGAGGTGTGAGGTCTTCATCTGACTGTGCCAGCACACACTCCTTTCTGCTCTTCTAACACTTAGACATCAAGAGGGATGTTTACTCCTCTCTCTCTCCATGGCTGCCATCTTGTGCCACCAACTTCTGTAGAAGGTACTCTATCTATGAATCAGAGGGAGTCAGTATTTCTTGGGATTGAAAGGGAGTGTAGGAATACCATCATCATGCTCCCCCAAAACTTCTATACATGGAAAAGTCACATGGAAGCTGGTGTCCCAGCTGGTTCTTCAGAAATTCAGTGCTGTCATAACATGAGCATATATGAGCCCACATTTTCAGACATGCAGAAATGAGAAAGGAGAAGACGATGAGAAAGCCCTGTGAAAGCAGCTCTGACAGACACAAACATGGCAAGCTCCCAGGTCACTGCCTGGCGACATAACTATAGTTCCCTACCTTGTTTATAGAACTTTCATTTTGGAAGAAATAGAGAAACAACTAGAAAACAAACTCTTAGCATGACTTTAGGGTGAAAAGTAACATCTAGACTAACCTTCACCTTTAGGCATTCTACAATCTTGTCCTAAGGAAAAATGGGTGGAGTTAACCTGTGGAACTACAAGATGTGGATGAAATAAATAGGGATCCAGGTTTCTCTTGGAGATGCACCTTTGAAAGCAGCTAGATAGAGATATACAGCTATTTCATACATATGTCATCGGGCTGCCATTAGAGGGTATTTGCTAGAGAGCCAAGAGTTAACCAGAAAATATAACTACAATCCTCCAGTCTCCAAGATTCTCAGTGAACCTGTTACTTAACTAGACTCTACTGGTGAATCCCTGAAAAACAGGACATTAAATATATATTTGGCACTCACACATATAATAAAGCTGGCATTAGCCCACTGAATAGATAGTTTTCAGATGCTTCTGTATGTGTTTTGATAATTATTATGGCAGCAGACATATAACCCCAGGTACATGTATAATTATTTGTATAACATATATATTTTAAGGGTAACATCATCACACAATGTTGTCAATTTTCTACTTGTGTGTTTTAAGAATTACTGTGATTTAATACCCATATATAATTTCACACTCATATAATGACATAGAATTAATACATAATATAAATACTACTGCTCAACATGAACCACATTTTCTTTTAAATTACCCAGCCCCTGGTGGATTAGATTAGGAGTTTGAACCATTTCTTTTCCCTTGGCCATGTGTACAGGGGACTCTCCTCCTTGACCCATGAGCCCAAGGCCATCAAGGATACCACAGCTGAAAAACCTTGATTCTAATGGATCGTAGAACAGCTCTGCTTGGGACAGGTTACCTGACAGGCTTCTTAGCATGCCCTTCCCTCACTAGCTCCTGCCAAAAGCTGTTGTCAGGGTATGTTGTTCTGCACAAGATAAATCAGAGTTTGGAGCCTGGCCAGGCATGAGAATTCTCTGGAGTTGTCCCAAAGGGGCCCCATCCAATTGTTTAGGCATATTTCCTGGATGAGGAATCAGAACATTCATGAGGCCAGGCAAGTGCTTTTGTCTGCTCATCTACCATTGTGGCTCCTGGAGACCAAAGTTGAAGTGAAACTTGAGTGTACAGTTGTCAAATCTCTTTCCTTTCTTGATGACTCTGATAATAACTGAAAAGTCAGGTGGAAAAGGACAGGATTACAATGCCTGCCTGCCCACACTACAGCTGTCTGGCATTGCCTCTTGCCACACTCTTCCTGCAGCTGGACCTTGGTATTTGGGGTGTTCTACATCCTAGAGGGGAGGCCTGGAGCCCCATTTCTCCTTTGTCCTTCACTTCTTCCATCTTCTGCCACTGAGAGCTGAGTTTCAAAAGTCACTTCCAGCCAAGGTTTTTCTGTGTGTGTGACAATGCCAGGCTAAGATTGATTTACCAAATAAAAGGACATCAGAAATCCACAGAGTCAGATCAATCTTTAATGAAAAACCAACTAACGTTAAAAAAAGCCACCATTAAGTAGATCTGGGTTGAAGGCAGCTCCAGCTAATTGGCACCCATAGGCTTTCACTGGCTGCCAAGTTCCAGGGAACTGGCTGTCACCCCAGCTCCACCAAAGGAGGCCAGCACTACACAGGCCTGGGTTGCAAGTTGCTAATTAGGGGGATGTGGGCTGTAGAGTGCC